>JAKSZP010013162.1:0-310178 GCA_022478985.1 Massospora cicadina
ATGGTTCCAGCATGTTGCACAGTGGTTGTAGCATCAGTTTTGTTTGGTTTCTTTGGGCTCGGATTACTCTGTGGAGTTTGGCTCTGGCATTGATTGTGTTGTGCCCCACCAGCGTAATTCTTCCGCTACTTACCTGTGGGCTAGATGTGTAGAAGCTAGTTGTCAGGGCAACTGGGTTTTTGTGGGAGCAATTTTGCTTTGTGATTTGCTGGGATGATCTTCCATATCATACTCATGGACTATATTGTTGCTGGTCATGTGTGATTGGCTAGGAGGATCCACAGTGGTGCATGGTGGTTCTGCTTCAGTGTAATTGGAGGCGTCTGATTGGTTGTGCTTGAAAGATTTTCTTTGATTTTGTTGAGTTTTATGTGGGGGATTGGAAAGGTTATTTTGCTGCGCTGCCATGGCATCTGACTGGATCTGGTCCAGGGAAATCGTGGTGTGGGCTTGGGTTTTGATGGAACTTGTGGCCTGCTTGTGGGCGGCCTGTGCACGATGGCGATCCTTGCATGAAATGGGTTTAACTAAAGTAATTTCGACTCTTTCACCCCTGTGGAAGGTGTAAGTGGCGTCCTTCATTTTACCAAAGGTTGGGCTCATTTCATCCATATTGTCCTCACAAAATTCTGGTGCTTCCACCCCGCATTTGATGGGGCATGCATGGTCTTTGTGGCCTAGAGCTGAGCAGAAGCTGCAGATGGGTGGAGTGTGTTCTGGTGTGATGTGGAAGGGATGAGATATGCTGCCATCAGGGAGATTGATGGTCACCGTGCATGGAATGAGGGTGATATCTTCTACCACATCCTGGTCAGGTTCAATAATGGCTATTGCCTTCCCTGTGCATAGGTGGGGCAAGAGGGGGAATTTTTCAAATTCAAATTGTTTAATTACACCATAAACTTTTAGGCCCATGCAGAGTTTGTCCTCAAGGATATCATGGTGCACGGTGCTCAGGAGTCAGTCAAAAACAATGAACATGTCACTTGCCTCATTCCATCATGTGCACACCATGTGGATAATGCAATCTTTGTTGTTAATTTTTATGGAAAATTTGGTTTTTGCTGCATCTGCTGCTTCGTCCACAGTCATGAACCTGACATCCACCCATCCTCTATGTAAATTTTTAAAATTTACTGAGACAATGTTCAGGAAAATCGCAGAGAAGGCCTCCCCCATTTTTTCCCATGACTCAAGGGAGGTATCACTGACCATAATTCTAAGGCTGTGCTCAAGGGAGGACAAGGGTTGGGAATGTTCAATTTTTGTGAAAGCACCCATTTTTTGTAGAAATTGTAAAACTCTGGGTGCAGCGCTATGCTCACTCTTTTTGGTGGGAGGGTGTGTCAACATTCTGCTGGGGCGTTATTCCCTGGTGGGTTGGGTGGGTTTAAGGCCTTTTGCGCTGGCCACTTTTGCCCAGCTGGTGTTGGTGCGTACAAATCTGCTCATTTTCCTGGTTGATTGTCAAATTCAGATAATTTGCGGAGAATCATGTTACTAATAGTGATAGTAATGGGAAAGAAAAGTGAGAGTATCTATTTTGATGCAAGCAATTAATATTTTTGCATAGTATGAACTTGAGCCATCATAGACAATAGAAGCCTTATGGAGTAGTTCTTGTCAAATTACTTTAAGTTCAGTTTATTGGGAGTTAATGGTGGCTCAGAGTTCTTGTTAAACTTGTTAAACTTTTTTAATTTTTCAATTAACATTTTTTGACTGTCTGGTCCTAAATCAATAAAGTCATAGAGGGCTATAGGCATTATCTAATCCTTTCTTTAGAGCATCTATAAAAAGATTTGGACTGACCAGCTCACCATTCATATATAGCAAAAACCCTCAAGCAATAGTACCTAATTCCTGATCTTAGGTATTAATTATTTACCATAAATGACTATTCTCAGCTAGAGAGAGAAGGTGCATGGAGGGTCTTGGAGACCCAGGAGGCCCAATAGGTCCTATAGGCCCAATAGGTTTAGGTGATCCAGTAGATCCAGATGTCCCAGTCAATCCCATGGTTTCACTAGGTCCTTTGGGACCAATGAGCCCATGAGGCCCTATTGCTAAATGTAAAATTTTTGGAACATAATTTTTAATTGGTTGATTTGAATTGGTACATGATCTCTAATTTCACCAATTCTAGCTAAGAAATCTGATGTGGAAGAGCTTGACTGATTACCAATAAGGTTGGAGATAGCTGAGCTTAACTGATTGGCAACAATACTGGTAATTTCATCAAATCTCAAAGCTACCTCCTTATGTAAAAGATTATCCACCCTAACGTCCAATTGGTCCAGCTGGTTCTGGACTAATAAAATCTTCTATTGATTTTCTAAAATGGTATTGCAGTTATCTTGTACTACTGTGGTGCAGAGTTATAAAAATCTAGCATAGAAGTATGCAGCTCTTGCAATAAGGAGAATTGTATATTTTTTTGGTGATGAATTCCCATGATTTGAACTAAATGATGGATTGCAGGGTGCACAAACCAGTACAATTATCTTTCAGTTTTGGTAATAACAATTTCCAAGTTTGGTAAAACAGGGGATTTAGTAAAGTTTTGCATTTTAGAAGCAACAGTAGAACTTTGATTTTGGTGGGTCCAATCACCAGAGAAGAGACTACCCATAATTATCTGAATTACTAGTCTCAGTTACATTGGAAGATTGAATATGGTAGTTGGAATCTACGGATGGCATCAAAATTTCCAAGGTAGCTTGAAATTGAACAGAATTTTTTCAAGGGGTTTGGGCTCATGACTCCCATTGGAATTCACCTACTAGGAATTACTAGAGAGATTTGCAAGGGATAAATTAGTTGTGTTATTGTTATCCTTCCATCAGGAAAATATTGATTCAACAGGTAACTTGGGAGAGCCACTTGGCAGGTAGCACCACTTTTTGTTGTTAGATTTATGAGGTCTAAAGGGGAATTTTCTCCAAAGTATACCTTGATGGGATTGTAAGAAGTGATCACACTTAATCACTAATAACCAAAATTTAGTAGGTTGTATTGTCCGGAGAGGGGCGGTGCCACTTCAACGCCCTAAATAAATTTATAATAAATAATTTTAAATTCAACGTTAGCAGGATAGAAGGAAATGTATTTAAGGTAGCCAATAGTATTTCTATCCTTTCAGTGGAATCGGATTCGGTCAGAATATTATTTCAACTTAGCAAGATCTTTACGAATCGAACCCTTTTCCTTTGAACCCTAGCTTGGGTTGAATCGGAATTAAGAGGACCAGAATCTACTTAAACACCTTCACTGACTGACTGACTGACGTACTGACTGACTGACATCTGAAACCTTCGAGTTTGATAGGTTAAATCTATTTGGGCGTGTGGGTGAGAAAAGATGAATCCTATCGAATAATTCGTCAAATTGCTCACCCAAAACTAAACAAAAATCAGTGTTCAAGGTTTAAGTAGATTAGTTAGGATAATCAACTCACCAGCCACGAGAGCAACAGTGGAGCTGTTAGTCCGAGTGGCTTGAGAGTAGTGCTGGCACAGCCTATAGGCTACAATATGAGCTTATAAATAAACCCGAGCAACGCCAGATAATTCCACTTTATAATATAAACCCTAAATTAATCAGTTCAAATTCTCTGGGAATAAATAAACCCAAGCAACGCTGGGTAACTCCGCTAGTATATATATAAAAATAAATGTTTGTTTACTTGTCTCGTATGCGTTACTATAACATTCATCCAATTTTAATGAAACTTTAGGGAGTTGTTTGCATGCCCACGAAGGTTTCTGAATTTTAAAAATTATTATTTTCATATTAAAATAAAAAGTTTTATATGCAAGAAGTGAAAACCCTATATGTTCTCGATATATTCGCTATATTGTTATGGCTGAGCAATTTGGTATTCGGTCAATTTGATATTTTAAATGGTTTTAAGTGGTTAGTGGTTATTTGGCTAATTAGCAAGTTAGTCTAAATCAAAACTTTGAGTCAAAAACCCAATTGATTTTACAAATACCTCATCTAGCATAATCGGCTCAGCTTTTGGCTTTAAACTTAAATTTTATAAAGGTCGGTTGTTCGAATTCTAGCGCAATCACTTATTATCATTTTATTTAAATCTATATAGCTGTTTATTCAAGGTAAGCTGACCAGGGGACAAATATTACTGAAAAGAGAATGATAAAAAATGGGCCGGAAGGCTCAAATAAGCAAAATGACACTAAAACCTCTTAACCCAACTAAACAGGCTGTCAATGACAAACCATTAGATGATCATGGTGGAGGAGTTTGGGGGTCAGGGGGCTCCTCAGCTTCTAGATTTAGCAATGTGCAGGCCCAGGCGGAAAGTAAGGGAGATTTAAATCTATCTCATCTATATGTATAAGAGAAATACTACTGACTGGCTCATCACAACATCTCCAAAAAAATACCAACCTAGAAACTTGAAATTTGGTATGTAGGTTCCTTATATGATGTAGGTGAGCACTAAAAAAAGGATCTTTGAAAATCAAAAGTTTTATATATAACAAGCAAATATCCTATATGTTTTGATGGAATTTGCTATATTGTTATGGCTGAGAGTTTAATCTATAATATAAATTTAAGTTAATTAATTTGAACCATCTGAAATTCTATAGATACCGTAGAGAAGCAAGGGTAACTGCCAGTTAGCTAATAAAAATGGTTTGAAGGGTCAAGTTAAATAGTTCGACTAAAGCGAATTTCACGTTGAAGTTTTATACCTCTATCAGGTTGGATCTTTAGTTGAAGTTGAAGTTGATAAACGTTCAGTTCACCTTATTTGAGTTATTACAGATCGTTTACCTAAGGAGGATGGGAAAGGGGAGAACGAAATGAACTCGCTCGCCAATACGGGTCTACTGATACCGAAAAGAGTGAAGATGAGATTTAAGTCTGCAAGCTTAACGAACATACTTAGGTCGAATGAGAAGGAGGTTAAAAGCGGGTTTGAAGATGGTCGGGAGATTGATTTTCAAGAAGTTGTTAGCTCAGAATGCGAAACTTTTTAGCCAGGGTTGTCGGATGCCGAGACTTTGGAGGTTCGATACTCGCGCCGAGTTTAAATCTGGCAAACAGAAAGCTAGCGTTGATGACTCGTAATAAAGAAAAATAGTAAATAAAGTTAAAATAACTAGTATTTTTTATTTATATATAAAGGGTATCCGCGCGAACGCGTCAACCCCACTAGCAAATATTGTCCAGCCGAATCAGCCGAAGCTGATCGTACAAGGCTCCTAACAGATGTGCAATGTTTTGATGCTCTTGCAGCCAAATCCCCTGAGTGATCAGGAATTGACCCTGGCAGGTAAGTGAAGAATATGTTGCGCATTAGCTCAACCTAATTCTCTCAATAGAAAAATTATTTGTGGGATTGTGACGATATTATCACTTTTCTACATTTTTAACCATAAACCCAACCCTCTGGTCATTTCATTGTTTAAAAGCTGTGTAACATATTACAATAGACATACAATATAAAATTATTCGAGGTGGGTCGACCTCGGGACAAATATACCACACCGAGAATTTTTCTAGCCAGTACAGGTTTCGAACTCAAAAACTGCACTTAGGGTGGAAGCAGTTTTACCCGCTCGGCTAACCACCCTTTAGACATACAATATATCAAATCTAATAATATCGTCCAGCAATAAAGTACAAGAATGTTGACGCATTTTCATAAACTAGCTTTATAATAAATCTAATTTTATAAGTTTATACTTGTTTCTCAGATATCCACCAGTTATGCTTTCTTTGATGCAGATGTGCCAAAAACAACAAGTTTTTGTGAGTTTAGCTGATCGGCTTGTATAATTACCTTAATTACTCAAAATTGTAAAGCAATATGAGATAGTAAATGCCGCTATAATTTTGTATAAGAAAGCGACTATAATTTTTTATAGCAAACATCATTAAGACTATATAGATAGTATATAACTTATGTTACAAAAATTAAACATGTTCTTTTTTAAAGTTTATGAGCATTTAGCCAAATTTTAAACAAGTTTGTACATTATTTACTAAATCCTTCTTAAAGGATTTTAGTAGTTCCAGACTATTTAAAAACTAGCATCTAACCTGTGCTTTGCTATAATACTATTGCCATTTTATAAGTTAACTATATTAGTTTATAAGTATTTTTGCTTGCTTTTCTTTAACTCACAATCTTATTTGTGTTAAAATCAGCATCCTTCAATTAATACACTTCCTGACATAACCTATTGATGAAATTTTGCACAGTTACTAAGGACAGATGACAGTATAGTATTCCACCATAATTTTTAATTTCATGGTAAAATAAAAAGTTTTATATGTAAGAAGTGAAACTCTATATATTCTTTATAGTAATTTGTATAATGTTACAGCTGAGCAGTTTAATATTCAGTTAATTCAATACTTTAAATGGTTTTTCCAAGTGGTTGGTGGTCATTTGGCCAATATCAAGTTGGACATTTTAGTAAGTAGTAAGTGATTGGCTGATTTGATAGTTTAAATGGGTTTTCCAAATGGTGGGTGGTTTTAAGTTGATTTTCTAGGTCAATTGCTTTTGTTGAATGGTTAGTAGTTTTTGGCTGATTCAATAAGTTTGATTACCTCTAAACATATCAATAACCATCTATCAATATATAAACTATTATAAATAAAATTATCTGTCAATGGTCAGTTTACCTTGAACAGCAAAAAATTATCTTTTAAATTATACCCACAAAAGAAGCTAAGTAAAATGAGTTATTTTTAGTACAGATGGGGCCCAACCCAAAAAGGGGGACATCCACACATCTTTATATATGGTAAGCTAAACAAAGGGATTATTGTCAGCAAAAAAGCTTAATATGACACCTCAGCTATTAGCCTAAGAAGTTATATAAGATGGGGAAGCAGCTTTTAAGAGATTTTTGTCTAGCGCCCACTTTAAATGACAGGCTTTGGCAGACAAAATGGGGGTCAAAGCATCAGCAGAATGAGGCAAAAGAGATATAGGTGTGGGTTTTCTTCATCAATGAGTCCAGCATTTAGCATCACATTGATGTACTGAACAAGTTAGTGTTCAGCGAATATAATAAGTTCAGGCACACAAGTAAAGGACTTGATGCGCTAGTGGGTTTATGTATAATTGGAATTAAAAAAAATTAGATTTTGCCACTGTTAACTTTTGGTGGTTTTTACTGATTCTGCCAAAACCAGGTTGCACTAGGTAAACCCACTGAGCAATGGACGAGTGATATGAGGATTGCTGGCTCTTGATAAATAATGATAAATAAATACTTGATAAGCAGCCATTGCCCTGACAAGACAACTTTATTTAATGTTTAACTAACAGCTACTTCCATCACTTCCCTATGTCTTCTTTCTTTGTCCAAAAAACTCCTCCTCTCACTCTCACTCTCACACTCAACTCTTAATCTTTGTTATTCCTTGGCATATTAAACATATTCTGATTTGCAATTCTCTACTCACTATCAATTTAGGGTTTTGTTCTATTATTGAGGCTTTGGCAAAATTCCCTCAATTCACAAAACCATAATTACTTTGATTGATGCACTTTGCATTGACATAATCTATTGCTCAATCTCAAGGCTCACTTCAAATCTAAATTACAATCTTCTGGAACTATAGCTTATTGTACAGTCATATCAGAATCTTGACATTAACCCCCTCATTGACTGGACAATAAGTTCCTATTGCTTGTATGGCTGAAGGAACTTCTCATGTACTTTGTTGATAATCTGGCCACCCACAGGTTCCTCAACAGTGTAGGCACCAACCCCAATCTTCTCAATTTATCTCAAATGGTCCAATCTATAGACTGGAAAGCTTATTCTTTCTTCCAAACCCATGTTGGTCATGAAACAGGACATGATTCCCACCCTGAACTGAGAGAGGCTGCTTCAATTATATTGGTCAACTGCCTGATCCCTAATCTCCTTGGTTTGACTAGTGAATATAAGCTTTGGTTTGGAGTTTAATCAGCATGGCTGTTAAGGCAGACAAATAGCGTTGGGGCTTGAATCTTCCGTTATCCTCCATGCAGGAATAAAGCAATGTCAGCAACGCTGGATGTCTTCCATAAAGTAGTTGGAAAGAGCTCTTTCCAGTTGCTGAGTGGTAGCTAATAACGTACTTGAAGACAGCGGTGGATAACAGGGTACTCCATTCCAAAGGCTGATAATTTACAAGCTTGCATAGAATATTTACCAAGGTTTTGATGACCTGTTCTACCATTTCCATTAATATTTAGGGTGGTAAGGTGTAGTCAAGACCCCAAGGATTGCCATTAGTTCATTCAACTTGGTTAGGATATGTGATATGAAATTGGTTCCATTGTCCATGAGGATAAATTGTGGACAGCCATGTCATTGTATGACACACTTCAGGGTAAACTTAGTGGTAGTGACAGCACCTAAATCATTGGTTGCCCTTGCTTCTACCCACTGTAAGTCCAGGAGAACGTCACCTGTGTGTAGATAGGTCGCTTTTCCCATTTCTGAGCAAAAAGGGGCCAAAGAGGGTGGCCATGCCCCTCATCACCCAGGGCAATCTCACCCCACATGGCAGATGAGCGCTGGGTAACAGCCTTCCCTCTCAGGACCCCTCCCCCAGTACCTTTGTTCACCTCAGTCGGACTCATTAGACAGATTAAGGAAATTTGTTCCAAGAGCACCAAATTAAAATTTGATCACTCCAAAACTGATGGAAATTAAGCCCAACAATTGGAATCTGCATAGCTAAAGAGGGATGAAGATTGAGTTATTAGCCAGAATTGCTGGCGGTTTTGATTTGCCCATCAGTGCGATCATCAAAATTAACCCCCTCACAAAATTTTCAGGGATAATCCCTAAAGTGCAGGTAGTAGCATCAGACACCATCAACAATAGTTCGAAGCTCCCTTCTGGCAAATCAGGAGTTGTGGCCAATGCAATTCTTTTGACCAAATGAATGGCCCAGCGACCAGGCATGGGCAGGTTGGGCATCCTGAACCTGTTTGTCAGAATCCAGCGAGAGTTATGCTCACTGGTGCTATGTGCTGCTGGATTCCACAATGGAATGTTTAAAATAAATAATAAACTCTTAAGAGAACTAAGTTTTTACTTTTTGTTTTATTTGTGTGAAGCTAACTTGGGAAAAGCCCCTTTTTAATACTAGTATATCATATTTAAACTAGTTCCAATCCTCAGGGCCATGGGAATTTGGGGCTAAAGTATTATAAAGCTGAGCCATCCAAATTAGGAAATATAGGCTTTTGGCCTATCAGATTGAGGATAAATATTTTGTGGCAAAACCAACCCGTGTGGTAATGACTTGATAAATTGTATCCAATCACCAGCGGGTAAAACCTTCTCACCTTGGAGGTGTTCAGTTCCAAGTGGTAATGATTTGTTAATTTGCACCCAATCATCAATGGGTAAAATATTCTCACCTCAGGGAAGAACAGACCCATGCGATAATGAACACCTTGAATTTGGCCAAGAAGTTGGAGCAATCCTATTATCAGTTCTTACCTTATTACGCCAATTTTGGGTATAAATCATATTCTCCCAATAGATAGGGTTCCACCAAGATTCCGCCAAGGTCTTTTCACCGTTGGTAAATATATCATTGATAACCCTTTATTATTCAAAGTTCAGACTCCAACATTCTTTTTCAAAAATTGAGAAGGAGAATGTCCGACACCATTCCCAACAAATGGGACTAACCCTATGTGGGGTGGCCTTGGAGGATTCCTGCTGCTCGTCAGGCCAGATGCCATCGCACTAATTGTTAGAAATGCAGTTGAGCCTCAGTTCAGGCGCTCAAGGTTGAACTGACAGTATTTTGGCCTGCCACTGAATCCTTTGATGTCAGTTCCTATTGAGCTTATCTGCCCCCATCCCCAAATAATTCGTCAGTTAGGTTGAACTTGAGGGACCTGATACCTGCTTGTTCCCGCATTAATTGACCATTATTTAATTAGTTACATCACACTGAGAAAATTGTTGGTTGATTTTCTTCCTTTATTTTCCAATTAAAAAACTTTCCCCAAATTTAGTTTTTTATGTTAAAAAATAAACCGCCCTTTCTGCCAGCACTCACACACCCCTCAGGGTTAAACGCCATATTTGTCTGGTATTTTATTATGTGCCTGTATAAGATTCTGGCTCATCGGCAGTTATTGACAAAACTCCTTTCTAGTATCATATCCGTCATACCAGCAGCAGTGCCTTCGGCATTCTAGTTTGCCATTCAAGTGCTCTGGCACCTGTGCTGGCAGGCCAGTCTAATTCTAACTTGCTGTTTTCCTGACATAATTGACAAACCATTATTCCTAACCATTTCCACCTTTCTCATAGATATTGGCATAGCAATGGTCCCTTCTTTTCAACTGAACCAGGTTGTGAAGAAAATTTTCCCTGTTCATAATAGCCTATTTCCTCTCAAAATGTACAATCCACACTCCATAGTTGCCGTGGCTATTGTGTCCTTGTCAGTATGTTCTGACAATCCAACTTGCAACGATCTTACTCCCCCTATGAACCTAGCAGTTTCCCCTGACTTCACTGCCATCTCTTCGGTATCACTGGATTCATCCACAACTACCAATAAAGAGAACTTCACTTACTTCTTTTTACCCATGAAGATTAGTGTTGGATCCCACCACATCTCCTTTGAGGCTTTGGTAGATACCGGAGCTGTGGGCAAAATTTAGAGTGTTGAACTAGCCCAACAATTGGAACTTGATCTGGATGCAGGCCCTTCAGTGATGGCTGCTTTGTCAGCCTCCAAAACCTCATACCTAGTTCACTGGACAGTTTCATTCTTAGTACACCAGTTCAGCTTCTGTGATCAGTTCTCAGCAATTCTGAATTTAGTGTTCCTGGTTATTTTGGGTGTTGGATGGTGGCGTTGGCAAGATGTCAAGATTCATCTTGAGCCAAATATGTTGTCATTTGCCAATGTTCAAATGGAGGGAGAATTTCCTTTAGTCAATACTTTCAAGAAAACTCAAGGTCAGAGTTCCATTACTTCCCGCATTTCCCCTTTGGCCTTCCATCCAATTTTCCCAAAGAATTAATGCACTATCGGAGTATTTTTGATTCCAAGAAGGTGGACTGTCTTCTCCTTCACACCAAATTCAACTTGGGATTCCGTATGACAGTACAGTTGGTGAATATTAATTGCCCGTTGTATCCCCACACAGCAGAGGAGGAGGTTGCACTCAACACTTGGTTAGATGATATGCTAAAAAGGTTGGTTGTTTAAGGAGACATCGCCAGTCGCATCTCCCATCATCTTTGCTAAAAAAGCCAATGGTCTCCTTTATCTCTGTGTGAATTACAGACACTTAAACAAAGTTACGGTTCACAATCCCTACCCCCTACCCCTAGAGCAGATGATCAGCCAAGAAATCTCCAAATCTCGTGTGTTCTCTAAATTGGATTTCATCAATGCCTTCACCAGATTTGGGTTATGGAAGGGCAAGAATGGTTAACAGCAATATGAATGAAGCGAGGCATTTTCCAATTCTGCATAATGCCCTTTGGGCTGAAGAATGTGCCCGCTACATTTCAATGAAATATTGACAGTGTACTGGGCAATCTCCAATTCACTTGTGTGGTAGCATATATCAATGACATTCTGGTTCAATCCCCAACTCCCAAACAACATGTTATTGACTTGGAAGTGGTCGTGGCCGCTTTGCACAAGGCAGGCTTGTTTGTCAAGCCTTCCAAATGCAAGTTCTATAAAGAGGAAGTTACATTTCTTGAGAACCTTGTCCTTGAGGATGGCTACATGATTCCTCCCAATAAGTTGGATGCTATCTGTGAATGGCCTACTCTGACAACCCAGAAACAATTTTGGAGTTTTTTAGGAACCATTATATTTCTAAAAATTTTTCCCTAGCCCTTTCCCAGTTGGCTGCCCCGCTCCACCCTTCACAGGCAAGAACGTACCATTTTGTTGGATGCCCAAATGCCAGAAGGTGTTCAAGTCAATCAAAGAAGTGATTTTATCCCCTCCCATCCTGAAACACTTGGATCTTGCCAAGCCATATATCATTGCATGTGATGCCTTCTTGGTGGCAGTGGGGCAGTGCTGTTCCAAGAGCATGAGGGATTGGAACATCCAGTCGCCTACTTCTCCCAAAAATTTACTTCTACAGAGCAATCCTGGGCTATCTACAATAAGGAGTTGGCACCTGTAGCATGGGCATTGACTCATTGGTGGTATCTGTTACAGGGTGCCCAGCATGAGTTAACTGTTCACATGGATCAACAAGCTCTCTTGTATTTCCATAAACCCCAAAAATTGGTGCATTGGCAAGCTCATACCTATCAGGACTTGTGCAGCTTCATTTTTAAATATGAATTCATAAAGGTGCACTTAACATACTTCCCAATTTTCTCAGCTGCAACCCCACCCACTGTCCCCCAGATTCAGAGGAGGTGGACCTCATTATTGTAATTCCCGCTGCTAAAATTTTGTTGATTGTTCCACCCATCATCTCTTCCACCGCCCTTGCTCCAGATGCACCACTTGTTGCTCAGGTCTTAGCTGGCCAAATGACCTGCCCCAAAGGGGTGGAGTTATTCGAGCAATTGTCCCTCCAAAATCAAAAACACTCTCTGTACTCTTTGGTGGAGGGTCTCATTTATTTTTGGTCACGAATTTGGGTTCTCCCTCTCTTCAGAGCTGAGGTATTTCACACGCATCATGACCCCCCACAATCGGCCATCTGGGCAATAAGAAATGCATCAACTTGATCAAGCAGACCTACAATTAGGCAGGTTTGACTAAGGAAGTTCTGGCCTGGATCACCAATTGTATTACTTGTGCTCAGGCTAAGTCAGATCACTCTGGTAGAAATGGGCTTCTGCACCCCTCACACAGGCGGAGGGTTCATGGACATGGGTACCTGTGGATTTTATTGTCAAACTCCCCTGATCTAATGGGTTTACGGCAGTAATGGTGGTGGTGGATCATTTCACTAAGTTTTCTCTTTTTGTTCCCTGCACTTCCACGATTACATCAGTGGAAACTTCCCATCTCTTTGTGCGCCACATGTTATCAATGTTTGGTCTCCTGCAGGAGATCATCAGCGACTATGGTACACAGTTCACAGCGCAGTTCTGGAGTGAACTCTTATCCATTTTAAAATATCCCCCTGTCGCTCCATGGTGTATCATCCCCAGTCCAATGGGCAGACTGAATGAGTTAACCAAGTCCTCAAAAAGTATCTGCGTTGCTATGTCTCAGCCACACAAGACACCTGGGCCAATGACCTTCCCCTCGCTCAATTCACCTACAACAATGGGACTCACACTTCCATGGGGTTTTCTCCTTACAAAGCAACATTAGGATATTATCCTTCCCTTTTAGTCAGACCCTGCTTGTGTCCCGAGGTCCAAGCCGCCGCAGATCATGCTGAACATATTAGGTCTACTCAATCTTTAGTGCGGGAACACCTCACCAAAGCTATTGAAGACTACAAGCAGTTCATAGATCATAAGCGACTCCCAGGTCATGATATAATGGTGGGCTCCCATGTTATGCTCAACATGCGCCATTTGAGAATGCAAGTGCCCTCTCGCAAGTTTGCAAGTAAGCATTTGGGCCCCCATTTGGTGGAGGAAGACCTGGGCAATGGTGCGTTCCAGTTAAAACTACAAGCCCATTGGAAAAAGCACCCTGTTTTCCATGTTTCCCGGTTGTCACCTTTTAAGAGTGTCAGACATTTACCTTTGCAGACTAAAGGTAAGAATGCTGTAGGTTGAGTTCTGCTGAAAAAGGGAAATGTCAGCCATTTGTGATATTCTGATGTCATTAAGAGCTCATTTATTAAAAACAATAATGAAAAAGTTGAGGAAATTGGTCAAAAGTCCCTGGCTGATTCTCGGTGGAACCCCATTAATTGGGGAAACACCAGTTCAAAACCGGTATGGGGTATAGTAAAATAAGCTGGTTGGATTACTCCAACCTCACCATGGACCTTGAGGGGAATTATTGGAAGACACTCCCATGACCCCAAAGAAGTCCTCCAATGCACCTGCATGGGGACCCCCCTTTTATAGGCTTGGCGGGGGTCCTCCAAGGTGCAATAAATTTCTCAGGTGGTGATTGGCTTAAATTTATAATAACATTACCTCATGTGTATGTTTGGGCCAATCAGAATTCCTCTTCCTTTGTTCCGCTGCCCTGAAGTGAGTTTCCAAACTATGATACATTATTCCTTCATATTTCCTAATTTGGACTTGTGTACGTTATTCCAAACATATTACCAAATTTTCTCTTGACCCTCAAAATTACTTTAAATACTAGATAGTCGGAGGTTTAGGGTTATTATTTCCCCTTTATTGCATGGGTAATAAAATCATAAAAGATCCAATTTTTATCAGCGCTTTTTATTTAAACTTATTTTGTTAAAAAATATTTGTGAAACCAGCTGGTGGAAGCACCAGCAGGCAAAAGTAAGCTGGTTTCCCACAAAATGGTGCTCACTACAGGGGATCCCTGTATTACCAGAATCATTGCTCTGGAGGAGCAACTCACCAATGCCTTATTCCATCTTAATGAGCTTGAGCAGCGTCCTTACAATCTCCCCCTTACAGAAAAATTCATTCCTGGTGAAGGAAACATCCATACTTTCCTGTATGTTTATGAAGCTGCCATGTGTGGCTCAACTGATACCCAAAAAGTTCAGTATATCCTTCCCTGTTTAAGCCGCCTAGCACAAGAAATGATAGTTCCTTACCTGAACCCTTCGCTCACTTGGGTAGAGGTGAAGAATGCTCTTTTGGCTGAATTTGGATCTAAGCAGAGTCTACTCAGGGAAAAACAGGCCTTTATGCGCCTTAGCATGTATGAGGATGAACCTCTCCTTGCCTTTTCTGAATGGTTTTACCTCACTGCGCAAAGGTTAACAACCTCTAACATGCTCACCCTGGATGATGCTATCGCTGCCCTGTTAACTGGGTTAGCTTCTCAGCCCTCTCTAGCTAGGCATATTATCTCAGTGAAACGCCATTTCCAAAATATTCGTGATCTAAAGGAGGCGTTAATAGATGTTGCCTGATTTCCATTCATGTGCAACAAACAAGGAAGATGAGGTGATCCCTCCAGCTCTCACTATTGAGGAGTTACCACTAGTTGATCAGTTGAGACCTGCTCCCTCTGGGCAACCAAAAAAGGTTACCACTCTTTCTTATGAATCAAAACCCTGTAAGGCAGTAACAACCATCCATCCGCACCAGCCCACTAAAGCTGCTGTGCCTACCCCTCCAGCTAAGCTGGTAAAGGCGTGCCCTAAGGCTATTCACTCTCCTGTGGCCATCTCTCCTACCTCCATCGTGGCCTTGCCAGTTGTTGAGAATACCCTTGGGGACGAATCTGAGGGGTTATGATGACTTTGGTTACTACATACTTGGAGCCCCCGCAGAGGTAGAGGTTCCTGATCACCTGAACGCTGGAGGAGTAGATGAGACCACCATCCCTGAGGAAACGTACCTCAGTCAAATCCTAGGGTGTCCACAAGTGATTGACACTGCCAGCGATGGTGATCAATTCTTAGCTGGATTGATTCAACCTCTTCAGCGTGTTCATCCCTTATGAACCATCATGAATAACTACCCTGAGACTGCTAAAAAACTCACCTCCACCTTACGACTCAAGGAGGTTTTAGCTTTGTCACCTAACTTTGGAGGGACTCTCACTAAGGTTGAAGTAGTCATTCAAAAGGTCCGTATCTTGGCCATCTTGGACACTGGCTCCCCAGTCAACGTGATCTCCACTAAGCTAATCAAGAAGATCAAGTTAGCGCCTGACTTGGAGTACACGCAAGAGTTTGGAACTGCTGGCCCCAACAATACCCGGGCTATTGGGGCCTACTCTTCCCTTCCCATTCGAGTTGGGAAGCTTATTTTATCAGCCCCTGCTGTGGCTTTAGATAACAACGCATATGATATGCTCATCGGCACTCAGTTTATGATTGAGTATGAGGGAATAATCAACCTGAAGCAAGGTTACCTCTCATTGCTCAACTATGAAGTCCCGCTAGTCTTATCCAATAAAGAGTCCAATAAGCACGAATACTCTTGCTTGGTTGAATACCCCTCTCAGCAATACCTTTATCTTATACCACTTCTGGGCGTCACACAAAGAAATTGCCTGATTCAGTGGATGCTATGGAAGGTATCCCTTTTTATGCTGCAGATGAGGTTGTGATCAAGCCTGGTGAACAACGAGTGGTTGACACAAAAGTCACACTTCATATCCCACGCCACTGTTTGTTGCACCTCGTTAGTATTGAGGGCGTCAGTCCTTTGGAGCCTCAGGTATTGCCTGGCATTCTTGACCCTGCTTATCAAAGGCCCATTACTTTGCTATTGGGGAACCTCACCTCCAAGGACATAGTTGTAAAAAACACCAGGAGATTGGCAGAGGCTTGTTAGTCCCTGTGGAGGACATTGAACAAATTCACTCCATTGGTACTATGATGGATATGGGCCTGCCAACGGATAACCTGGTATGTACCTTACCCAACGTCCATATCTCAGACGAGCTGACCCCAGATGAGCTGGAAAAAGTTCATACTCTCCTTGATGATTATAGTGACATTTTTTCCAAATCTGATACTGACTATGGCCACATGAAGGGTTGGTGCCACTCCATTGATGTGGGTGATGCCCATCCCATTTGGTCAAAACCTACCGCAAGTCCAAGGTGGAAGAACAGCAAATGAGGACAGAACTTCAGCAGTTACTCGATGCAGGGTTGTTAGTTCCTTCACAAAGCCCCTGGTCTTCCCCTCTCTTGTTAATAAAAAGAAGAATGGAGGACATTGGATAGTCATGGATTACCGCAGGTTAAATAGCCTCACAAAAAAGGATAGCTATCCTCTTCCTCATATTGATGACGCCTTGGCCCAACTCTCGGGCTCTAATTTCTTTTCTGCCATGGACTTAGCTAGCGGCTATTGGCAAATGGACCTTTCTCCTCAAGATCAGGAGAAATGCGCTCTTATCTGTAGTGAAGGTCTCTTCCAACCCACACGATTACCTCAAGGGTTGTGCAACGCACCTGCCTCTTTCCAGCGTGCAATGGATCACATTTTACGGGACCTCAAGTTGACTTGTGTCATCGTCTATCTTGATGACATCACGGTGTTCTCAAAAACCTTTAATGAACATCTTGATCATTTGAAGGAGGTGTTTCAACGGTTACGTCAGTCTAATATAAAGTTGAAGCCCTCAAAGTGTACCTTCTTCCAAAGGAAACTCGATTTCCTTGGTCACTCCATTTCTCAAAAAGGTAAATTCAACCCATGCAGGACAAGGTTGAAGCCATCTCAAAGATGCCAGCCCCTAAAAATCTATGGGATATTCAGGTATTTCTAGGGATGATGGGGTATTACCATCAGTTCATCCCTAAGTTCGCTCAACTCAGTGAGCCCCTTGTCCGCTTATTGACCAAGAACACTCCTTTTCAGTGGGGTGTAGAACAGAAGGCTGCTTTTGAGACGCTGAAGCAACTGCTGCAACAACGCCCTATTCTACGGCACCCAGATTATAATAAACCCTTCATCTTATTCACTGATGCTTTGGACTATGCCGTTGGGGCCATCTTAGCCCAGTTGGATGAAAACGGTGTAGATCATCCTGTCTCCTACTTTAGTAAGATGATGTCAAAGGCTGAACGAAACTACAGTGTCACGGAAAAGGAGTGCCTTGCTGTTCTGTTGGCTGTAAAGCACTACCGCCCTTTCCTATATGGAACTACCTTCACTGTAGTTACTGACCACGCATCTCTAAAGTGGTTACAGAATATGAAGGATCCTACTGGTTGGCTAGCTCGCTGGGCTCTAAAGCTCCAGCCTTATGACATGAAGATCAAACACCAGTGCTGGAACCCATCACTTGAATGTTGATGGGTTGACTTGGCTACCAGTCCTTCACTTGGATAACAGTGAGGCAGAAAGGTTACATGACCTTTTAATGACCCCCAGTGAATGGGAAGATGAGGATGAGCCTGTTCAAAAGATGTTAGCCCAGCACTCTCATAACACTAAAGTTGAAGATGGGAAGTTGTATAAGCAGGTGGGGACAAAATGGCTACCTTACCTTCGACCCTTGGAACGTGTACCTGCTATTTTAGAAGCACATTCTACCCTAGGTCATGGAGGGGCAAGGAAAACCTATGAATGGATTAAGGATCGGTTTTACTGGGATGGAATGATGGAATCTATCGTTGATGTTTTGGAAGCCTGCCTTACTTGTAAAAAGCAATCTGGCTTCAAGTCTAGATATCAATATCAACCAACTACCCCGCAACAACCGTCCACACCATCAGTTTAGATGTAATAGGTCCTTTTCCTCAGTCTACTAGTGGGAACAGATTTATCTTAGTAGCTATTGACCACCTCACTAAGTGGGTTGAAGCCGTGGCTCTTCCTGCTCAAACAGCTAAGGCCACCGCCACTTTTTACATCAACACATCTTCATCAGTCACGGTTGCCCTCAAGTACTACTCTGTGATAATGGCAAGAACTTAACCTCCAGAGTAGTCAAACTTCTGGCCACTTCTATGGGAGAACAACTCTTCTTGGCTCCATATAATCCCTCCACTGATGGAACAGTAGAAAAAGAAGATGAAACCTTGGTTTCCATTCTGTGGAAGCTGGCCTCATCTGATCCTCTTCACTGGGATCAATATTTGCATAGTGCTCTTATGGCATACCAGATTAGCTATCATCAGATTTTGAAAATGTCACCATTCCAAGACTTGTATGGGCGGGAACCAGGCATACCTGCCCTCTTAGATAAGGATTTATTCTCTTTTAGAGTTGAGGAACCAGAGAAAGTTATATGAAGTGTGGCTCAACGTATAATTTAACTCCAATCTGAAGCTATGACCAATCTAACCACAACAGTAACAAAAGAAGGGCAGGCTGCAAATGAATCCTGAACCCCCTTACCCACTTTCCAGTTTCTGACATGGTGTTGTACTACTATAACTGCATCACCCCTGAAGTGGTAAACTTGGAACAATCTGGGAGGATCCTTTTACCATAATCTACAAGAGAGGAAACAAGTACTTTATCAAAAATCTAGCTACTGGTATCACTATTAATTGCATGCATGGCCGTTTCCTTCAACCCTACTCGCCCCCAACATTCTTGAGGGGGTGATGTCAGAACATTTACCTTTGCAGACTAAAGATAAGAATGCTGTAGGTTGAGTTCTGCTGAAAAAGGGAAATGCTAGCCATTTTCAATTTTCCAATGTAGTTAAAGCTCATAATTAGAAATAATATTGAAAAAGTTGAGGAAATTGGTCAAAAGTCCCTGGCTGATTCTCGGTGGAACCCCATTAATTGGGGAAACACCAGTTCAAAACCTGTATGGGATATAGTAAAATAAGCTGGTCGGATTACTCCAACCTCACCATGGACCTTGAGGGAATTATTGAAAGGCACTCCCATGACCCCAAAGAAGTTTTCCAATGCACCTGCGCGGGGACCCCCTTTTATAGGCTTGGTGGGGTCCCCCAAGGTGCAATTAATTTCTCAGGTGGTGATTGGCTTAAATTTATGAAAGTTACCTCATGGGTATGTTTGGGCTAATCAGAATTACTCTTCCTTCATTCCACTTCCCTGAAGCGAGTTCCCAAACTATGATACATATTTCCAAACATATTACCAAATTTCCCCTCAACCCTCAAAATTACTTTAAACTAGATAGTCGGAGGTTGAGGGTTATCATTTTCCCTTTATTGCACAGGTAATAAAATATAAAAAATCCAATTTTTATCAGCGCTTTTTATTTAAACTTATTTTATTAAAAATATTTGTTGGAATTTAGCTAGTGGAATGAACCAGTGAGCAAAAGTAAGCTGGTTTCCCACAAAGGATACTGTTCCCGCAGATCCTGCATTGATAGTAATTGGTAATGCGGAGGAGGACAAAGTAAAAAATATCCTAGCATCCCATAAGTCTCATCAGTCTGTTCAGTATCTTGTGGCCTGGAAAGGCTATACGGTCTACAAAAACAGTTGGGTTAAAGCCTATGATTGCACTAACTGCAGGGAACTGGTTGAGGCATTTCACGAATTTACCTTAACACCCCCCCCATTCCCCAAAAAGTCACAATGGTAATAGCGATCAAACTTCCCAAGGTGCACAAAAATGTGGCCCTCATGCAGTTTCCCAGTGGCAGTGCCTTTCAAGAGAGTTTTTGTAACTCTCTCGTTCCCAGCAAGGTGATGTGGGATGCAAACCCACATTGCTAGGGAACAAGTCATTAGGAGAATGGAAAATAAGGCACCTCAAACGGTGCCTATGCAAAAGGTACCCCAGGCAAGGGTGTAGAGCGCAACATATAGTACCAGGTAAGTGAGAAACATTACATCTTGAGTGGACCCCAGAGGGGAGTCCATAATCAAGTGTAACTTGGCGCCAGTAGGCTTGGATGCCTTGATCTGGAGGGGATCTGGGCGGCCCAAGGGAGCACCAAGGATTTTGGTAAATTGTGATAAAAGGTAGTGGCCCACATAGTTGGAGACCTCCCCATAGAGGTCCACCACCAAGTTCGCCCAAGGAACCATTAGCAAAATGTAAAATAAAGGGTAAATTTTACTTAAGAAAGTTGGCCAACAAGGAATGTTGGTCACAAAAAATGTATTTAAAGTGGGTCAGGGAAATTAAGGTTCTGCGGAAGTACGCCCAAGCCTTGATGCTCCAATAAACAGACGCTTCCATCCATTTTTGTAAAATACACTGAAAGTGCCTTCACTCGAGTAATTGATTGAAGCCACATTTTACCCAATCTTAAAATTTCATAACTCGAATGGGATTCAAACCCTTGCTCTCCAATTATCTAATTAAACCATCTTCATTTGTAAAATAAAACGTTCATTTCAGTGCCTGGGCCGAGATAAGAGGCTGGGTGTTTTGCACCCCATTAGTATCAACCTGGGCATGCTTTGCTTGCACCCAGCGTTGATCTAAGGTGTGTTTCAGGTCAGGAAGGGCCTGAAGTTTCACCTTCTGGGCCTCCTGTCGCCCAGCCTTATCTTTAGCATCAGTTCCCACTATTAAGTCATCCAACCATGACAGTGCCCTTCCTTTGGAAAAAGGAAAGGGTAATGTAAGTCCAGGGGAACGTCCCCTGTGCATAGATAGGTCGCCCTTCCCATTTCTGAGCAAAAAGGGGCCAAAGAGGGTGGCCATGCCCCTCATCACCCAGGGCGATCTCGCCCATGTGGTAGATGAGTGCTAGGTAACAGCCTTCCCTCTCAGGACCCCTCCCCTGGTACCTTCATTCACCTTGACTGAACTCATTAGACAGATTAAGGAAATCTGTGCTGAGATTGCCAAATTAAAGTTGATCACTCTGAAACTGATGGAAATTAATCTTGACATTTGGAATCTGCATAGCCAAGGAGGGATGAAGATTGAGTTATCAGCCAGAATCGCCAACATTTTTATTTGCTCAACAGTGCAATCATCAAAATTAACCCCCTCTCAAAATTGATGGGGATCATCTTGAATGCAGGTAGTAGCATTGGACACCATCAACAATAATTTGAAGCGACCTTCCAGCAAATCAGGAGATGTAGCTGATGCAACACTTTAGACCAAACAAATGGCCTAGCAACCGGGCATGGGCGGGTTGGGCATCCCAAACCTGTTCCCAACCAATTGGGACTGCCCCTATGTGGGGTGGCCTTGGGGGATTCCTGCTGCTCGTCAGGCCAGATGCCATCCCACTAATTGTCAGAAATGCAGTTGAGCCTCAGTTCAGGCGTTCAAAGTTGAACTGACAGTATTTTGGCCTGCCACTGAATCCTTTGATGTCAGTTCCTATTGAGCTTATATGCCCCCATCCCCAAATAATTCGTCAGTTAGGTTGAACTTGAGGGACCTGATACCTGCTTGTTCCCGCATTAATTGACCATTATTTAATTAGTTACATCACACTGAGAAAATTGTTGGTTGACTTTCTTCCTTTATTTTCCAATTAAAAAACTTTCCCCAAATTTAGTTTTTTATGTTAAAAAATAAACCGCCCTTTCTGCCAGCACTCACACACCCCTTAGGGTTAAAAGCCATATTTGTCTGGTATTTTACTATGTGCCTGTACAGGATTCTGGCACAACGGCAGCTATTGACAAAACTCCTTTCTAGTATCATATCCGTCATACCAGCAGCAGTGCCTTCGCATTCTGGTTTGCCATTCAGGTGCTCTGGCACCTGGGCTGGCAGGCCAGTCTAATTTTAACTTGCTGTTTGCCTGACACCCACCTTGTCAAATGGTCAATGGCTACTATTAATTCTTGAAGCAGTTTGCATCAGTTGGCAGAGGCCCCACCACATCCAGAGAAACAGTATACCATGTGAAATGAGGCTTAACCAGATGGTAGGTGGTCTTCCTGTGGAATAGTTTCTCCACTTGGCACTGGTGACAACAAGCAACTGTTTTGAGCACATCATAGTGCATACTTTCCCAATAGTAATGGGGTCACAAAAACTCCAGCGTTTTTCACAACCCGCCATGAACTACCACTATATAAGCATCCATTATAATTGTGGGTCTAGTTGAAGGTTTTGGGAAACTCAGCATCAATTTGTCAATCCATTTATACAGTTACCCATCACGCAAAAAGGTATCCTAATGTAGCCCATCCACACTTTGATTACCTGTGGCGGCTTATTGTGATATTTGCCCACAATCATACTTTCATAGATTATGTCTGCCAAATCCATCATAAAGGTGACTTTCAGTAATTGTGAGAGACAGTCTGCATTCTGGTGTTTTGCCCTTGGTCAGTGTATAATATCAAACTTATACGCTTGGAGCTTCAAGGCCCATTTCGCAATCTGTCCTTCAGGCTCATGGAGATTCTGCAGCCAATGCAAGAATGCATGATCTGTTACCACTTTGAACTTCACCCTGTGAAGGTATACCCAAAACTGTTTATATGCATATATTACCGCTAAGCACTCCCACTCAGTCTTGGTGTAATTTGTTAAGGACCTTTATGCTTTGGCTGCAATACGCCATGGGATGCTCTATACTGTCATCATCCTTTTATGATAGCATGGTACTTATGGTGGAAAGGGATGCATCCGTTTGTACAATAAATTACTTCTCAAAATTAGGGTATTGAAAAATGGCATTTTAGCCAATGAAGTTCATAGAACATTAAAAGCGTTGACGTCATTCTGTCCAGTTGAAGGTGGCATTCTTCTTTTATAGCTCAAAGAGCGGAGCCCCAATACAGCTGAAATTAGGAATGAACCAATGGTAGTAACCAACCATATCCAAAAACACCTGAATATCACGCTTATTATCTGTCAAAGTCATCTTGTATATAGCTTCCACCTTTGCCAGCTGAGGACTAAGCCCTTTGGAGTCTACCAAAAACCCAAGATATTCCAACTGCTCCTTAAAGAAGTGGCACTTTCAAGGCTTAATTTTGATGTTAGCTTCAGAAAGTTGACGCAACACTTGTTTCAGGTGATCAAGATGTTCCATGAACGTCCGTGAGAACACATAAATATCGTCAAGGTATTATATAACGCAAGACAGCTTTAAATCACCCAAAATAGTATCCATAGCCCGCTGGAAACGTAGCTGGGGCATTACACAAACCCTGTGGCATACGTGTAGGCTGGAACAACCCTTTTGAGGTGATAGCGCACTTTTGTTCCACTGCTGGCAACTCAATTTGCCAGTACACTGATATCAAGTCCATAGTGGAGAAATATTTGGCACTTCCCAGCTAATCTAGTGCATAATCAATTTGCAGAAGCAAGTACAAGTATTTTTTTTAAATGCTGTTAAGCTTCTGGTAGTTGATTACTACTTGATTTGGAGCCATCTTTCTTTTTGATAATTAACACTAGGGACTCCCAGGGGCTCTTTGATGGCTCTAACATTCCCTGTTCAACCAATTTATTTATCTCAGCAGATACAGCTTATTCCACCATCTTGGAGTGATGGATAGGCCTTGACTGGATAGGAGGGTGATCCCCTGTGTAAAATCAATGCACAATCCCGTGGGCACATCCCAAGGCATGGTCATCAGATGCAAATATGATTTGGTATTTTGCAAACAGATCCATAACCCTGTCCTTATGGTCCTCCAACAGGCCAGTTAGAGCCTCACGCGGAACCACAGTCATAATTCCTGATGAGGCTTTTAATAGTAGCCTAAGATTGTCCCACAAACCAAAGTCATGTATCCAGTGAACCTCATCAATAGAAATATATGCATATAAGCCACCACTTGACACCTTTGCACCTTCATAGGTTCCTTCTGCAGGTTGGCTATCAATACCGTCACTCCCCCTGCCCTGGTAACAGGAACCAGGAGCCACATGAGGTTCAAGCTGCAATTGCTGATAGGGTCCCATAATTTCACCATATAGACCTTCTGGGATATCTATTTTAAGATTCATCCCAATTATGACCTGATGTCCAGAAGGTATGCTTAAAGCACTTGCAGCTCACAGCAGAATACCATTGTATTTGTAAATCTGATTAGGAAGCGCTTGGGTCCTCTTCTTCAACAGCCAATATTGAACAGGAATCACTCCACCACTGCACGCAAGATTAATTTAGCTGGAGCAGAAGGAGTCAGTTTGGGATTCCGCTGGAGATAAAGTAAATGAGGATCTGCTGGCCTAGAATGCTAATGGTTTCTTCCGCCATACAGACCATGGCCCCAAATTGCTGCATGAATGCGGCTCCAATCATCATATCATAATGGTACTAGGTAAAACCACAGCTAAAGCAGAAGCCCAAACTGGCCCAAACCTAAAAGTCAACACGCTGTAAGCACCCTCTGAAACAGTGCTCTGTGCCCCCGCGGTCCTTTACACAACTCTGTGCTCCACATCAGGCCTCAGCAGAAGTTTAGCTACGAGCTTGGTGGAGTTCATATTGATGGAGTGCCAGTATTGATAATAAGCCTAATTTTGGTATTTTGTACAAAAATGTCACAGCATGTACACTCCAAATATGACGAACTGTTAGTGCTTATTACATAAACATCCAAGGGCTTTTGGTTATTCAGAAAAAGGAGAATACCAGCGCTGATATGTGGATACTCTTGGGCAATTTTCTCTACTGGAATCTCCACTTTTACCCCTCTAAAGCTGTGACATGTGTTGAAGGTTTTTCTTCAACTGTACCATTCCACTCAAGAATTTCCAGATGTATGGCTTTTGCACCTCTCAGCGGAACTCCATGTCTGCGTTATTGGGGTCTCTCCCTTATCTTGAAGCCAATATATCATAAGGGATCTGTTGATACAATAAATCATTGGGTTGAGTACAGGGACTGACTTAGAGCAACCCATGGGAACCATCTGGGACAATTAGGTTTGGGTTAGTGGAAGTAGAGCTTCCTATCTCTATTCCACTTGTCCTTTTCCCTGGCCGTTTGGGGCAACCGGTACCACATGGACATCCAGTTTGCATGGACATTTAGCTGCATAATGGCCTCGTTGGCAAAATGATAAACAAGCATTAGTAAACGACACTTGTCTCTGCATTCCCCCCATAGACCCAGGTCTGAAACTATTTGCTGGATGGTAATGTGGCCGAAGACAAACTGGCTGAGTAAAATGGCTGGTGAAAAGGACTCGGCAGAGTGTTAAGTGGACAAGTGTACCCCTGCGGATTATACTTAAGTCGTTGTTGTCTCATATCTAGTGGAAATTTGGTAGCGGTTGCAGGAGTTTTCTGTTCCACATTGAGAGCACTAAAAGTGACAGATAGACGGCACAAATGACTAACAATTTTAAATAGCTCCACGTCCTCCTGAAGAATGTAGAACATAGCATAATAAAATTCTTGATATGGCATAACAGTCACAATCATTGCTACACCCACCTCCTCATTAGTTAAGATATTTGCTCTCATAAACACATGAGCCTCAGTTGTGAATCACTCTGCAAACCCCACCAAGGACTCATTTTTTTAAATAGATATTGTCAAAAACTCTGCCTTGTGCTGAGCCATTTAACCTTGCCCCCAAACAGATGGATCACAGTTTCCTTCACCTCTGGGTAGGGTAAAGTACTATTTGCAAGGTAACTTGTGACTGGTCAGTGCTTGCAATGTCCGACGTGGATAGCAACAGTTTATCTTTCCGCCAATCAGAAGCCCCCTCCATGGCAAATTCAAATTACTTAAAACCCGTGTATGTTTCCATCAAAATTAAATGGGGCAGCTTGTCGCTGTAGACCTCCCCCTCATTAACAACCTCATTTAATCTACACTCTGCAAAGTATAGCCACTTGTTAGTTTCACCCACAAGGTTGGCAAATTGGTTGGTTTGTCCACCCACCAGGTGCAGTTGGTGAAAAGCCTTGGCAAGCTGATTGGTTATATTTTATTTTCGCTGAAAAGAATTTTTTTGAGCCTGGATTAGTGTATCCAAGTCAAGCTTTAGTTCCATGTATTGTGACAACTCAATAAACTGAGGTAGTACCCTATAGAGGGGAACAGGTTTCTCCATTGAGCAGCCAATATGAAGTTAAAAAAGTTGATCAATGGGCCCCCTGTAGTGAGCACCACCATTAACTTTTGGTGGTTTTTACTGATTATGCTGAACATGTTGCACAGGGTAAACCCACTTAGCAATGGACGAGCAATATGAGGATCGCTGGCCCTCAATAAATAATAATAATAAAGGCTTAATAAGTAGCTATTTCTACCATCTAGTACTAAAAAAATAAGTAGCTATTTCCCTGATGAGACCAATTTATTCAGTATTTAAACTAACGGCTACTTCCATTTTTCCCTACTACTTCTTCTTTATCCATCCAAAAAAACCTCCTCATCTCATTCTCACGCTCAACTCTTAAGCTTTGGTATTCCTTGTCAGATTCAGCATGTTCTGCTTAGAGACTCTCTATTTTCTACCAATTTAGGGTTTGTCCTAATATTTAGGCTTTGACGGAATTCCCTCAATTTGCCAAAACATAATTACTATGATTGATGCACTTTGCATTGACATAATCTATTGGACAATCTCAATGCTCACTTTGAATCTAAATTATAATCTTCCAGAACTATAGCTTACCATACAGTCATATCAGAATCTCAACAGCTACATCAATGCAAGTTCAGCTCACAGCAAATACAAGCCCTTTTATTTTAAATATTACCATTGTCAGGGAAATACTGGGGAAGTTAGGGATGGTAATACCATCACAAAGAGGTTCCATCGCCCTATGGAATTTCTGGTGGAGGAAAGTGTTGTCTGGAGCAGTAGCTACTTCAACAGCTATTTTATTTATATTTTTATAAATGAGAAAGTTGTTTTGAGAGCAAAAACAGTGACAGGGAGTCAAATTGAGGGATATAAAAAATACTCCCAGCAAAATTAGGCTTCTTTCCATAAGCCTGAACTGCAACATCAATCCATTTGGGAGCCTCAAAAGGATT
Source organism: Massospora cicadina (assembly GCA_022478985.1). NCBI lineage: Eukaryota > Fungi > Entomophthoromycota > Entomophthoromycetes > Entomophthorales > Entomophthoraceae > Massospora > Massospora cicadina. The sequence continues at coordinate 27,427 of JAKSZP010013162.1, forward strand.
TGCTTCAGCCAACACTGGGCTAGCAACATGTTTTGGAGGTGTGGCAGGAACTGATTAGTTGCGCACAGTTGACCATAGCAACTCAGTTAAAACTTTAGCCACATTCTGCTCAGAAAATATTCTGATTTAGTGCAATATGTTTGGCGCACTGAGAGCAGCATTAGCATTGGTTGTGGCAGGGGGAGTGATAATTGAGCCCCAATAATTAGATTTTGTCAAGGCAGAAGTGAGATTGATGCTGGAATGAGGAGCAGCAGAAGAAGCTGCGGTAGAAACTGCTGGGCACTTGTACTTTAAATAATCAAGTTTGAAGCACAAGGGACAGATGGCTGCCTTTTTTGATGTGCGCCCATAAGGGATAATCAGGGGAAGATTTGATCACAATGTGGGGGAATTGTGAGGTAGGTGTCATGGTGAAAAGGGGGATCATCAAAAAAGTGCAAGGCCCTGGTAAGCAAGCTTTACTGTTTGAAACTATGAATTGCATCATGAGGTCAGTGCCATAAGCAGCCAAACCCTCCATAATTAAATAACAAATGTGTTTCATGGAAAGATGGGAGGGCAACCCAGAAAACTGAACCACAAAAGTGGCTTCATCCAGGAGCCACAAGAAAATGGTCAGAATTGGAAATTTTCTTATAAATTAAGAGGCAGCTTAGCTTCTGCCATTGTATGGACTTCAGACACAAAGTCCAGGTCAAAACACCCCTTGAAAGGGCAAAAATCAATAAATCAGTGGGATTATACACTATTGTTGTCATCTTAATGATGGCCACACTTGTGTAAGGGAAAAGATTTAAATACTCAACCTGAAGGCTGAAATGCAAGGTTGCTCTGAGGGAGCACTAGGGGCTTTGGAGCACCTCCTGGGAGCTTGCAAGGTGGTGGGCCTAGTCCCAAGGCGTGGCATAACGCCCAGTAGCGTTATGAGGGCTAGTGGAGCCAGCTCAGGCGCATTTTGGCAGTGGTCAAAATATGCCAGAAGTCAGCACATTAACACCCCACGTCAGGGCAGCAGGCGTCAAATGCATTAACAGCATATCACATTGGCTTAAATCCAATGGAAGTTTTTTTTGTAAATTTAAAACTAAAATTCAGCTTTGATTAAAGTTATCAAAGCATTATAAAGATTCTATAAAAGTGTTTTTGACATGCTATAAAAACTAAAAAATAACAAATAAAAAAAAAGTGCCATTCAATGACTTAGTGGAATTTGACCTTTCACCCTCATTATTTAAAAGGATGGATTATGGATTTAAAAAATATGAACACAAGCAACACTGGATGATTAAATAATCATGTAGATCTAATAACCTATTAACTAGTGGCGCATCAATAAACACAGTCAAAGCTGTGGCTACCTACTAGTGATATATAACGCTATATATTAACATGTAATATGGCAACTTCTTGACTCTAAATGTGTGAGTGACACTAGTTCTCTCGCTGCGTTATCTTACCATGTGGTGTATGAGAGAGTTGCACAGGGGAATTACTGAGAGGAAGAAAAGATGTGCATAAGATGAGGTAATAATACGCCATTTTTCATCAAATAGAAGCTCTAGTGGTTACCACCATATTGCATGTGGGCATTGCCTCTGTTTTTCTTTTGCTGTTTCTTAATTTTTTCTGTTCCTGTGCTTGAAGGCGCTTTGAGTTGCATGAGAGCACCAGTTTTTTATTATGTTTTATATCCAATGATAATAGAAAATGAAACAGCTTGTGAATGAGTGGTTACTGGCAATCATCATCTATGACTCATATGTTGAAGGTTTGTATATTGAGAAGGCAAAAAAACCATATACCATTTGATCCATCAATTTTAGGGCGTTTCGTTTGAATCATAATTTTTATTATGATTTTAGTTTTAGTTCAGTAATGTCCATCCCCTGGTTGGCTTACCTCAGTTAAATAAAATAAAATAAAATACCATATACCATAAAAATTCTTCAATTTCAGGTAATTGTCTTTGATTATATTTTTACAATAATGAAGAAAGAAACCGTGACTCAGCAAAAAAGGCAGTTAGAAAAAAATAGCAAAATTATGGACAAAAAGACATATGAAATAATAAAGCAAAGCATGCAGAATTGGATTCACATAGCCAATACAAATCAAAATGAAGAGCTTCTGAACTTTTTAAAACAGCGTGAAGCTTGATTGGCACTTCATCAAAGATAGTTACAATAATATGCAGCAGAGACACCTTAAGAATGTGAAATTTGCTTGGAACATATCTGCAGTATATAGCATAAAATGAGAAAAATACCAGAAACCTCAGAACTAAAATTTCTAATTTGATAAGCTATGTTGTGAAGTAAAATCCGCTAGCAATAGAAATTATATGGTTAAATTAAGTGGGATAATTGCTTACCAAATAATAGCTGCAATGAAATTGAGAAGATTCCAACTGACTTTAAAAATCATGTACAATCAGTAATTTCAAAAGCTCAGAAGAAGAATAATAACAATACCAAAATTAATTAAGCTCTAGTAAGTCCAGGAAGATGAATGTACTATATAACTAAAGTATCAATATTGTTTAATTTTTACTGTCATTAGGTATATGTTATATATTATGCAGACACTATTAAAGTTATTTACTAAAGTATTATCAATCACAATCTACCACCCCAAACTTCAAGAAATTCCCTTCCTCTTTTACCCTCATATAATAATATCTGTGGGCAACTCCCATACCAGTATACCCACCATTTCTTTTATTTTGACGCATCTAGTGTCCTTTTAATACCGGAACTAAAACATTGGTTATGTTAGCTCATGATTAACCACCACCAACCAGGACAGCGGTGCACCAAACCCTGACAATTTTATTGCAAAATTTATAAAGAATATCCCGCCATGTACTTATTATTATGAACTGTGTTTTGCCTTGTTGATGGGATGTTACAAATTGCTGTTGCAGATGTTTTTCACAGTAAAGCAATATTAAACAAATTATAAAGAAGCAGTAGGACCCATTCATATGCAGGAAGTGAATGTGGCCAACCACACACCTATGACTTACCCTATAGTTCACTTGACAAAATGATTTAATTTAAGTTGAAGTAAAAGAAGACTTACGTTGTTGGGAGCGTATTTAAAAGATACTGAGACCTATTGAGATGATGCACGGAAAATAATGTCAGTGGGTCCACAACTTACTGGTGATATGCTGAGTTGGTTTATAAGTACCCTAGAAGAGAATGAGAATTTTTGAATTAACTACAAAGAGTTTAAAAGTCAGTTGTTAGCAGCAGCAACCCACACTAATACCATGTTAAAGGCAAGGATGGTCTTGGATAATTTTAAGCAATAAGGATAAACTGTTGAGGTATACATAAAGTTGTTTACCAGATACCTCAAAGAAGACAAAATTAGATGCAGAAATGTAAGCACTTTACTTCAGACAAAGGTTAGGAAGCCGCTTAGCTTAAAAATAAACATCACCCCACCACGCCGCCATTATTATAAGTTATTGATACTATACAGAGTCTAATGGTGGGTGTTGGTGGACCAAAAGAATGTTGTATTAAAGAGAATTATGAGAATAGAAACCACCAAACCATTGTTTAATCATTGAAGAATATTACACAGGATTATCCATTATTAAGTGTGAACTTAATTGTTAGAAAAGAGTGTTTTAAACTATAGATTTTCTGAATATTGGAACCTCAGGGAACTTTATCAAAGATTATGTAGTGCGAATGATGGGCTTACATTCAGAAAAACTCTCAATGAAAGTAACCCTGAAGATTATGAACAGTCTTTATCTTTCCATTGCTTACATAAAAATTGACTTAAGTTTTCAGGGCAAGACAAATATATGTCTTGTTTTAGGATTTAAATAGTTCAACACATTCTGTGTTTCTTGTGTATCCTTGGTGGACACAGGTTGAACTCCAATACAATTATGAAAAGAACCCTATCACAATTAAGATGAAGGATAGGCTCAGTGAGAGCGCTTTAGAAGGAGTAAAAAGTCCTGGATTTTATGCAACTTTGGTTCAGAGGGCTCATTGGAGCCTTTCAAAGAAAAATTCCAAGATACCTATCAAAATGGTCTTCACTGTTCAAAGAAGAGGATGCTAGGCAACTAAAAGGTCATGGACCCTTTGACCATTCAATTGATTTATTAGAAGAGAAGCAGACCATCCACAGACCAATTACAGTTGCAGTCAGTGAGAACTAGTTGCCACGCGTGAATACCTGGATACTATGCTTGAAAAAGGGTTTAAACAAGTGTCCCGCTATCCCTGTTCAACACCCTTGTTATTTGGTAAAAAGTAGGATGGGGGACTATGGCCATGCATAAACTACCAGAAGCTCAAAGATGTAACAATTAAGAACTGATATCCCTTTCCTGATACTGATGACCTGAGAGACCATTTGTCTGGGTCCATAATCTTCTTCAAAGTTTAATTAAAGGTCTCAATCATCCAGATACAGATAAAAGAAGGTGATTAGTAAAAATTGTGTTTAAGGCGCTATTTGGGTTATTTTGATTATCTGGTGATGCCATTTGGATTGTGCGATACACCTAGCACATTCCAACAAATGATTAATATGGTGCTGGGTGGCTACATGGGCCACTTCTGTGTAGCTTACCTTGATAAAATTTTGATTTATATCAATACACCAAAGAAACATATAATGTATTTGAACTTGATCTTTGAGCAGCTGGGAAGGTGCAACTTGCATGTGAAGCTATTAAAGTGTTAGTTTGCGCAAGGGAAGTTGAGTTCCTAGGCTATGTTGTAAGCAAAAATGGGTTTACCATGGCGCCAAGCAAAGTGAAGGCAATCATAATGTAGCCAAAGCCCACCTGCTGGAAAGTGGTCTGCAGTTTCTTAGTATTAGCAAACTTTTGCCATGATTTTATATAAGGCTTTTCCGCAATTGCATTAACCATTAACCATATCACTTTAGATTCTGTGCCTTTCAATTAAAACTCAGTGGCAGAAATTCCTTTTTTTCACCCAAGAATGCTTTTGTTTCTGCTCCTGTGTTAACTATGACTGACTATGAAAAATATTTTGTAGTTGAAACTGACACTTCAGGTTTTTCACTTAATAGAGTTTTGTTGCAGGTGGGGGATGAAAATAGGATGCATCCCATAGTCTACTATTCTAAGAAACTCATTACATAGGAACTTATCTACCCTATTTATGACAGAAGAGATGTTGGCTATCATTAAGGCATAGAACACTGGTGTTCATATCTGTGTGGGCTAAGCACCTTATGAGGGTCATGACAGAGCACAAAAATCTAACATATTCCTCACCCCAAGACAGCTAAACCAGCGGGAATATAGATGGGCCTTTACTCTGGCAGATTATCACTTGGATAATGGTTACAAACCTGAAAAGGTTAATATAGTTTCTGATTCCCTGAGCCATCGTCATGACCTAATACCCACCAATAAAAGTTTTCCAAGTAAAATATGTAGGCGATACTAAAGACCAACGACTTCAATGAGCTACTTTCTCATTTTGTATTAGTTGGCCGAGGAGAGGAGATTTTGCAAGTCCAAAATTAGACGCATTTTGTCAAGAAGTAAAGAATAATTTTAAATGGGACCTGGAAAGTGCATGGTACAAGAAGAGATACTCACTAAAGGACAAATGGTATCTTGGAAAGGTCGTATGTTTATTCCAGATGGTCCAAAACATTTAGAAATTATACAAGGTCATCATGATGTGGCTATGGCCGGACCCAGAGGAGTAAAATGGTACATCTCATTTATCATACCTTTTGGTAGTGTGGTCTTTTTAGAGATGTAGTAAAATTACTAAGCTGGTTTAAAAACATGTGGACGGACTAAGGCTCACAGTGGTCATCTTGAGGACCAGTTGGTGCTACTAGATGTTGCTCAAAAACTGTGAAAATCAGTATTTGAGTATTTTCATTGTGGAGTTACCACTCTTAGGGTTTCAATGTAATTCTGATATTTGTGGATCAATTTACCAAAATGACTTTCTTTATCCCTACAACTACAAGTATCACTGAAAAAGAAATCCTAGTTATCTATGAAGCACGTTTTTTTTCGTTATGGTACCCCAGAGAGGCTATCTTAGATTGAGAACATCTTTTTACATCACACTTTTATAAGAAACTTCTCTCAGACCTCAGAATTAAAAGATGTTTGTCTACAGCATATCATCCTAAGGCTGAAGGACAAACTGATAGGGTTAACTAGGTTTTAGAGCAGCACCTAAGATTTTATGTAAACGCAGAGTATAATTATTGGGTTGATTTGTTACCAATGTCACAGTTTTGCTACAAAAATCTTACTCATGCTATAAGGAGAGTGTATATAACTCTCCTGTTTTCAGCGTGGTGGTGCATGGTGCACAGAGCCAACACACGGAAACTAGCCATTAGTAAAAAGGTTACTAGAGCCCAGCAGAGGGGCTGGAGCAATAATAACTAAAGAAAGAGTGCGATCATTATAAAAATACCACCCCAAAAACGACGCGGTGCACAAATGGGAAAGGGGTAAGCGTCCCAGGTTGGAGGGATTCTGGGCGAACTGACAGTGCACTAGGGGCTAACCAGAATGTGGGTAAAGTGGTATGGTGAATGTAGTGCAAGATCTCCTCGAAGAAGTCCCTGCACAGGATCATTCAGAATAACATAAGTAAAAAATGGGAAAAATGGAAAATATTTATTGTGAGAAGCCGACCAACAAGGAATGTTGGTCGCAGAAACCATAATCAGACTTTTTCAGGGAAATTCAGAGTCTGCTGAAGTGGTCCCAAGCACTGATTCACCAATAGGCAAACACTACCATCTTTTTTGTAGAATACACCAAAACTGACTTCACTCAGGTAATCTATTGAAGTTGGATCTGACTTGAACACATAATTTCATAAATGGAACGGGTTTTAAAATCACATTCCTCAACTAACTGAATTAAACCATCCACATTAATTGAATAAACTGTCCATTTTAACGCCTGGGCTGACGCAAGGGGCTGGTGTTAGGCACCTCACTAGTATCAACCTGAGCATATTTGGCTTGTATTCAGAGTTGGTATACTGTGTGCCTGAAGTCAGGGAGGGCCTGAAGCTTCACCTTCTGGGCCTCCTGTCGCCCAGCCTTATCCTTGAGGTTGGTCCCCACTATCATGTCATTTAACTATGACATTACCCTCTCCTCCTGACAGGGCTCAACCCCACCTCCAGGGGCTTGTGCTAGGGAAAAGCTCTTGTGGGCTGGGGCCAGCTTCATTGTGGCAACGGTCGGCTTGGGTTGAGAGCCAGCGGCTTGGGGGAAACGCTTATGAAAGGCTTCATTTAGATCTTGGGCATTCACACAGCTATGTGCTGGCACCCAACTGTTCTCTGCAGCGTCAAAACCCTTCCAAGATACCAGGTACTCAAGTCCTCTTTTAACACGACGGAAGGCTACTATTTCTTCAACTTCCCACTTGGGCACCCCATCCACGAGATAGGCCTCAGGAGTCTCTGGTGGGGGGCCCTCAAACAACGTCAATTTGCTCTCACGAAAGACTGAGAAGATCCAAAATGAAGAAGGAAGATTTAACTAATATGAGGCATGGCCCACTTTTCTCACAACGCGGTAAGGGCCAATCCTCTTTGGTCCCATCTTCTTTCAAGGCTGCTTGATAGGGATGTTCCGAGCATCAAGCATCACAAGATCCCCTTCCCTGTAAGTGGGACCCACTTGGAGCTTACCATCAGCGTTCTCCTTATACACCAGCATAGCCGCCTCCAAACTTGTGGAAACCCCTGGTGGACCTTCTTGATAGTCTTGGCAAAGTCCACCACCACTTCAACCTTAGACCCACAGCTGGGCTCCATGTTAAAGGCGGGGTTAAAACCATGGTTGGCGAAAAAAGGGGAACAACCAATAGAAGAATGCATAGTGTTGTTGTAACTAAATTGGGCCATAGGGAGGTTAGAAACCCAATATGAATGATCCGTGGCAGTGTAACACCGCAGAAACTGTTCCAAGCACTGGTTCACTCGTTCAGTCTGTCCATCTGATTGAGGGTGATAGGCAGTTGAATGGCAAGGGCGAATCTGAAGAGTCTTACACAACTCTTCCCAAAAGATGGAGGTAAACTGGGTTCCCCAATCACTGATAATCTCTTGGGGAACCCCATGGAATGCAAACACATACGTGACGAAAAGCCTAGCCACCTCAGCCGTAGTTATTGTAGTTCTTCAAGATATTTGTGGGCGAACTTTGTAAAACGGTCCACCACCACTATGATGGCATCATAACCATCAGAAATGGGCAATTCCACAATGAAATCCACCGAGAGGGAAGTCCAGGGCCCATCAGCCTTTTGGACTGGTACCAACAACCCCGCTAAAGGTTGACAATTGGGTTTTATCTGATTGCAGATCAGGCACTCTTTACAAAACCGCCCCACCTGAGCAGGCAAGCCCTTCCAATTGTAGGTGTGCCATATTAACTCCAAAGTATTTGCTTTAACAGGATGAACAACGGTGAGTCCATCATAACGGTACCAGATGATTTCCAGGTGCAGTGGTTCAGCAGGAACCCATAGGCGCCCCTGAAACCACACCATCTCATCCTTCACATGATAACCTCTGGTTAAATCCTCCTGATTCAGAGCGCTCTTAGCAAGTACCATAGTATATTCAGATGATAGCGACTGAAAAAACCCCTTCTGAACATACCATATTCCTCCGCATTTTCCAGAGGTGCAAGCGCTGGCCCGTTGGCTGGGGAGAGGAAAGTTGGAACACAATTTTATTTGGCGGAATCATCAGCTGTGTGTTATGAACTTCTACCTCCTTGGGATCAGGAGTAAAGCAGGGTTGCAGCTCAATGCATCCGCCAGACCATTATCCTTGCCCTTGGTGAACTCATAATAGAATGTAAATTGGGCAAGGGTCTCATGCCAACGGGCCTGTCATGGGGTTTATGACATGAGGGGCGCGGTAGTACAGCAAGGCGCGGTGATCTGTATGTACATGGAAAGGCTGGGAGGAGCCATGCAAGTGGTGACGCTAATAAGTCAGCGTCTCACCACTACTAGTAACTCTTTGTCGTAAATGGCATAATTCAACTCAGGCAAAAGCATTCTCCTAGAAAAATATCCCACCAGATGTTCTATCCCATCTTCACCTACTTGTAACAAGGCAGCCAATATGGCGAAGTTGGAAGCATCAGTGGACACAATGAACTCTTTATTGGGGTCAAAATGGCGAAGGACTGACGTGGACAACAGGGTGCACTTCACTGCTTGGAAAACATCCTTCAAAGCGGGGGACCACTGAAGCACCTTTGCACCGCTAGCCTTATATAAGAGTGCTGCCACCTCGGAGAGATTGGGAGTAAACTTCTTGAGAAATGTACATGTCCCCAAAAAGCTCCTCAATTCCTTGACTGAGGTGGGGGTGGGCCACTCCTGAATAGCCTTCTCCTTGTATGGAGTTATCATGTGTCTTGGTCAAACACGACGTTGCCCAGGAAAGTGACCTGGGACTTGAATAACTCACACTTGCTGATCTTTAGCGTGATGCGGGCTGCTCTTAACCTCTCTACCACTTGCCAAGGTGTACTGCATGGGACTCATGGTCAGGGGAAAACACCAGAATATCATCCATGTAGGCAACCGTGCACACCCCTAACAAGTCCCCCAACGCTGCATCAATGCGGCATTGAAAGATAGCAGGGTCATTCTTAAACCCAAAAGGCATGACCCAAAACTGGAAAATACCTCTTCTGGTATGGAAGGCGGTTAACCACTCTTGTCCCTTTTTAATCCAAATCTGATTGAATGCATTGAGGCAATCCATTTTTGAAAATACCTTAGCCTTCTCCACATAGCGCGCAATCTGAGAATATAAAGAGATGGAATGTAGATCTGGTACAGTGACATTGTTGAAGTTCTCAAAGACTATGCACAGGCGTAGAGTACCATCAGCCTTCTTAACAAAGAGAAGTGGGCAGCATACAGGGGAGGTACGCTGAAAAATCGCACCTTTGGCTAACTGTTCCTTCACCCACACATCCAACGCCTCTTCCTCCCGTACAGTCAATGGGTTAATGGGGAAGATATATGTACCAGATCCACAGTGAGCTTGAAGTCACAATTAAACTCAGAGTGCTCAGGGAGTGCGTTAGTGGATGCTGCATCAAAGGAAGATTTTAAGCCCTCCAAACAAGAAGGTATTGGAACTTCCACTGAGGGCTTCAGCAAAGGGGCAAGGCTAAAAGGGCGAAGGTGGGGCCAAAGGGAAATTCACCCTGGGCGTTATCTTCTGACAAAGGAACAACTAATGTGCGACCATTCTTCAATTTAAGGGATAGGGTATTCTCTTTCAGGTTGGTTCTAATGTCAAACTTCCGCCACCACTCCCCACCCCCAAAATGATAGGGTACAGGAGGGTTTTGACAGCTTTGAAGTGATCAGACAAGTGGTACTTGTCAACCTGATAGTCCACTGTCCCAATGATCTTCAGAGTGGGAATACCTTGGGACGCCCCTCTCTTAACCATACCACCTGGCAAGTAACTCAGTTTAAGGTAGTCGGCTAGGCTCTGGTCCATAAGATTTTCAGAGGCGCCAGTATCCACCAAAATAGTGGTGCTGAGTTTCCCTAATGGAGAGGAAAAGGTAGCAGTCAGTAGAAAATACCCAAAATGGTCTTTATTTAAAGCTGAAAATGCCAGTAAATTACCACCAAACTCTTCATCTGGCATTAACATGTCACTTTGGTTTTTTTGTTAATCAAAGAATAGAGAGGGATAATAGGCCACTCTTACTCCTGAGGCCACATATCCTACCATATTTTCAGCAGGGGCATATACAACTTCATATTATAAACGCAGTTCCTTTTCAACTTCCTGAGTGCTGCAAATAATGGAAGAGGTCAAACGGGGATTATTTGGGGTGATTTGGTGCACAAGAATAGGGTACTTATCTGAGCCATGAGAGAGCAAATATGGTTTAAAAGTATACATAGTGTTTTCGTTATAAAACGCGTTTTTAGATGCAAATGATTCTATTCCCATAACAGCAACAGATGTCTGACGTTATCCAAGGCCAACACCCCAAGGCCATATGCACCAATTCCGCCAGCATTATCTGATGCGCTGTCAAAGTAAAACCTGTTTAATAAGATTGAAATTGGTAATTTTGGCGGAAAGTTGGGAATCACAACTTTCAGACCTCATAGCATCCATATCCACCAGGTATGAGCATGAAGGGTGGGTACTTTCCAGTTGGAGGCAACCATAATAATGCTGAGTTGCTTCAACCTTCAGAAAAAAGAGGAAACAGTGGTGCGGCTGACCACTGCTGAGGCCCTCATCTGGCACACACCATTTACACATCAGAAAAGTCCTACATGGAAAGAGTTTGTGCACATAAATTTTAAGTGGTTGATCAATTAATGTAAGGAGAGTGTCTATAACTCTCCTATTTACAGTGTGGTGATGCATGGGGCACAGAGACAATGCACAAAAACTACCCATTAGTACCAAGGTTACTAGAGCCCAGCAGAGGAGGCTGGAGCAATAATAACCTAAGAGAAAGAGTGCAATCATTATAAAAAATACCACCCTAAAAACAAAGCGGTGCAAAAATGGGAAAGGGGTAAGCGTCCCAGGTTGGAGGGAACTTGAGCGAACTGACAGTGCACTAGGGGCTAACCAAAATGTGTGTAAAATGGTATGGTGAATGTAGCATGAGACCTCCTTAAAGAGGTCCCTGCACAAGATTGCTCAGAATAACATAAGTAAAAAAAGTCACGACTGAAGTGCACAGGCTTTATATGGATTTGTATAAATACAAGCCGGTTGAACCAGAAAAAATCAAAAATTCCTTAGAAGCGCACATATCAACACCGCGGCCCAAAATAACAATTTAATCAACCTGATATCTTTATATTTTATTTGAGGTGGGCCGACCTGGGGATAATACTGCACTGATTAAGGGAAATCAAATAAATGGGAAAGGAGGATAATATATGGAAAACCTCCATGCGCGGCATATGAAAGGCCAGGAACTCCATGGACCGCCTTTGCTATTTGCTATCTTGGTTCAGGGCATTGGTGCGCAACGCCAACACAGTCATAATTGTCCTCTACCCAAAGTTCCAGTACCAGAATCAAACTTGGGGAGGCAGCGGTAGAGGTCCCTACTCTACCACTTGGGTATCCTCCCTAATCAATCAACCTAATATCGCGCAAGGAATTATAGGAAGTAGTACGCTGTGCACCAAGAGGAGAATGCCCTGGACCTGATGGAATTCCCTATAATTTTACATAAAATATTTTACTAACATCTCTAACATTCTTCTAGCTTCAATGAATAGGTGTATTATGGAAACATGCCTCCTACCTGGAGGCAAAGAAGCCTACATGGTCACTTTATTCAAAAAAGGAGACAGATTAGACCTATTAAACTGGCGCCCAATTTCTCTAACCAACACAGATACAAAAATTTTCACAAAAATTATGGCTAAACGACTAGGAGAAATTGCAACTGATGCGATATCCTCATAACAATATGGAGTTGTTCCAAGAAGATCCATATGGGATAAAACTCACACAGTTGCAAATGTCTGCCAGTCCAAAACCTCTGGAGCACTTGTCTTTTTAGACCAACAAAAGGCATATGACAGAGTGAACTGGACCTATCTTAGGGCCTGCCTTCAAAAATTCAGGCTTCTAAATAAATTTATAAACTGGGTAATGTTGTTTACAGAGTCTGCAGCCATGGCTGTGCGGGAGCAGGCTTCTTAACCAACCCAGTTATCCACAGAGAGGACTAAAACAAGGAGACCCCTTAAGCCCTCTACTCTACAACTTTAGCTTAGACCCCCTAATCCGAAATACAAACACACTTCTCAAAAGAATCAACGTCAAGGGCCAACTACCAGTCAAAATGATGACCTTCGCTGATGATTATGTGGTAGGCATATCCAACAATCAGGACGCTTGCAGAATTGAGAAAATAAAACAAGACTATTCAGCCATAAATAACGCATCACTCAACACTGAGAAAACTGAAATTATGCACCTGGGAAATATCAGACCCAGTGGATGCCATCTACCCAGGGACAACAAAATAACACAATATCAAGACTCCTTACCAGACGTAATAGGTGAAAATCAGCAACAACCCCACTGAAACTTCCCTTCATTACCACGCTGGCAGCTGGACCTGTTCGTCACTTGGGAGTTTAGTTGGAAGCAGGAGGTTACGCCAACTCCATGATGGAAAATCAACTATTAGACAAAATAACAAAGCGCATTGCCTCCTTACTGGATACCAAACAGGTCTAACAGGAAGGGTCACGTTAGCCAACTCTATGATTCTATTAATCATATGGTTCACGGCTCATGTAATCGCTTTCTCACCATCTTTCTTCAACACAATCCACGCCCTATTACAAGGATGTCTATGGTCCAACCACAACCCCCTTGTATGCCTTGAAACCCTATATGGACCTAGAAGGAATGGAGGCATGGGGCTTACTAATTACGTAAAGCAAGCAACCCATATACTGGGATCCTGGATAGCTCAGTTGACTAGCCCAGATCTTTCAGATACACACTGGGCCAGAACAGCAAGATATAAATTAATACGTGCACTAAACTAAGAAGCCCAGATCACCTGAACACATTAATCAAGTATTAGGCATCCCATCCTACAGCTGCAGGACCACATGGCACTCCTGAACATTTCAAACTAATACTACTAGCCATGAGAAGAGCGACATGGCGGATTCACATAAATGAACAAACCAGTCATCGAGGACACTTAAGCTAACTCACAGGCAGGAGATCAATGATCAAATAGTCACAGACAATATAATAAGCAAAAGCCCAAATACCATAGCCAGGATAGATTAACTGGACCATATGGACATACCCTACAACCTGGAGACCCATTGAAGAGTATGGAGATACACACATTACCTTATACTCCAACCCAGGATAAGAGCACATGTATGGAGGTGCATGAGGAGAGTATACCAAACAGCTGAACGGTCAAATGCCAATCACACATCATGTGCAATATGTGGTCAGTATGGAAGCCTAGCCCACCGTTTAGAACAATGCCCAACATCAGTGGCGATATAGAAAGATTCCATGCGCCTTTTCCGCCAAGAAAACGGACATCCATTCAGCCTAACAAGAAACATGTTCGCTATGAACATGGACTCTCCTATCTACCCATCTCTCAGGGCGCTAATAATAGCAATAGAACTATGGACGATACATACAATGGTACTGAAATTTTCACAGGAGCAGTACTAACAATCCAAGAAGCATTGATCGCTTCCACAGCAATATATTGGAACATTTCCAAGCATAGCTGTTTGGACAAATGACCCCTCTATAACAGAAGGACAATCAACACATGGTTCTCCATATGGTTCCTAAAGATTGATCCTTTCCTTCACACATGCTGCATCCAAGAATAAGCCAGCATAACTCCCCTTCCCTACCGTCCTAAACTTGGTGATCCTGGAGACAACAAGAGGGGCCTTGAACCCTGGGGTGTCTTTAATTGTCGAATATCATTAGTTTCCACACTACATTGGAAGTGCCTATCCCCTGGTTGACCTTCCCCAAATGAATAACATAAGTAAAAATGGGAAAAATGGGATATATTTATTGTGAGAAGCCGACCAACAAGGAATTTTGGTCGCGAAAGCCATAATTAAATTTTGTTGGGGAAATTTGGAGTCTACCAAAGTGGTCCCAAGCACCAATTACCAATAGGCAAACACTACCATCTGATTTGGTAGAATACACCAAAACTGACTTCACTCAGGTAATCAATTGAAGTTGGATCTGACCTGAACACATAATTTCATAAATGGAACGGGTTTTAAAATCACATTCCTCAACTAACTGAATTGAACCATCCACATTAATTGAATAAACTGTCCATTTTAACGCCTGGGCTGACGCAAGGGGCTGGCGTTAGGCACCTCACTAGTATCAACCTGAGCATATTTGGCTTGTATTCAGAGTTGGTATACTGTGTGCCTGAAGTCAGGGAGGGCCTGAAGTTTCACCTTCTGGGCCTCCTGTCGCCCAGCCTTATCCTTGAGGTTGGTCCCCACTATCATGTCATTTACCATGACACATGCCTTTACTGGGATTCTTCTTTTAAAGCCAAACATGGCATAAAACATTAGGAACCACTGCCTGCCACAGAAGCAGATAACCCGTTGGTAAGAGATTACTTAAGTGAGATCCATCAGACACATGATTTGTTTTAAGAATCTGAAGAGAAATGTATAGACCTACAAGGACTTTTCATCAAGAAGAAACCTGGGAAACAGTTAGAAGTTGGTAGTGAGGTCTAATTGTTTATGCGGAATATACCCCTAGATGTACCATGTCACAGAATTTCCCATTGACGTGTGGGACCTTAAAATGTGACAGAAGTTTTTAGAAAAGTGGCTTAAGGTGTCGGCCTACCTGAAGGATGGAATATCTATGGTTTGTTCCACAGGTTCCTGTTGGAATCTTGCCGATGTTTATGCTCTCTGGTGCTAGGTGCACGGATTTTAACAATAGAAAAGCTGCAGAAGTGTGATAAATTTATGACTGCTCTTTTAAAATTTACTAAGGGGATATGGCAAACCACATGGAGATAGATTTTAATAATTTTATTAGTAGTATAAACGAACATATTGGTGATATATAAACTCTCTTTCCGCTCGGCATAACTTTCTGAGCCAAATTACATGAATTTATAAACAAATCAAATTCACCTGTGGTAGTTTCTCTCCAATGTCCTCAGATTCTCCGCTGGCCGCTCCAGTGTGGGGCAGCGGCGAAACTCACCCCGCCATTTTCCATCCAGCAGGAAAATGCGCTAGGATTGGTTAACCCAGTCATTTCAAACCTATGGGAAGATTCATTCCGCCCAAGGACCTAGACGCCCACCTTGCTCATACTTAATTGGTACCACGCTGCCCCCTAGTAATCCCCCAGAGCAACATGTGCTATGGCCTAAGGGTCAAATATGGGAAACTATTCCCGCCACCATGACCAAGCCATTATCAAAATGGCACAGGCGGTGATGATACCCGCCAGCTTTATCAATTTACGCCCTACAAGGGGTATTTTGAACTTGGCTTCACCTGCGAAGCCAATGCTGCCACTGCAGCAACTGTTCCTGGTATTCCAGGGCACCCTCTCCCCACAACTCAGACTCAGCTCCCAGCGGACACCACTTTGGTGGTCCAGTTTTCTGGCCTGCCCACCCACCTCCCCCTGAAGTGCTCCACCAGGAGCTGATGGACAGTTTGGCAGCCTATGGCTCCAACCCCATCTTACAATTTGTGGTCCCAAATGGGGCCACACGACTTCTCTGGGCCTCTCCGGGCATATGCCACAATAAGCCCTGAATTTACTAAAATTGCGGTGGCAATTCCGCCATGCACCATTATTCCCTCAGCACCCAACCATCCGTTTTGGGCCTGCGTCAAGGGCGGGTGGACGATCTATCCATCATGTTTTGAGTTAGACCACTTGAAACGCAAGCGCCCCTACTCAACCACTTCAGATAGATTGGATGACTCATCTGCCAACCTCCAATCCACTGCCCACCCTGTACAATTTCAGGAATGGGGCACAATTATACCTCCTCCACCCCCAAAGCCTGTTGCTGCAGCTACACCTGCAGACACCAATCAGCCTCCTCCTCACCTGAATGCATAAATAATTCCTCCAATCAAGCATCAGATTGGATCCTAGTTTGATCCCATGCTTCTGCAAATGAATTGAACAAACCTCAACCATATGCTGATTCCCCAATTTAATTCAACCAAAACCCATGTGAATTATTGTCTAAAATTGACAAATCAGATACCGTTGTTGATGAACTGTCGCTGCAAGTCAAAAGTTCTGTAATGCAGAATGAGATGCAAAATTCCTGCCTCAGAAATATGCCTCACAACCTAACGCTGAACCGTTCTACAGCGACCACCAGCTTGCAGTAAAGCCGCCACAACAGATCACCATCCGCTCCACAAAGCTGCCACCAAATCTGTGGCTGCGCTCACAGGAGGAATTCCACCTCCCGTTATCCCCAAAGATCTTACTACACAAAGTAAGATCAATATGAAAATTCTACACAAAAATGTCACTGAAGCCATCCAGAACGTGGTAACAGTAGCACAGAATCCAAAGGAAAAAATAACCTGAACTAACATTGCCATGTTCATTAAACTCCCAGACGCTCGCCTCAAAGCTGAAGATGCTTTGGACAAATACATCGTTGCCATTATGATGGCTGGCAACTATTCAGAAGTTCCAGTCATCAAGAATATAGAACAACATACCACCGATGCCCCCACACCCTTACTATCTGCCTTAACATGCATCCTACTCTGGGATGAGATGGATGCAGCTGAAGATGAGCCCCCCGATTCCCCCTCCCCATCCACCATGGAGGGATAGCAGTATTCGCTGCCCACCTGGTTGATTACTTTGATAGGTATGATTCATTTGATCAATCCATTTAGGGCTTTTTGTTTGAATCGTTTTTTATTATATAATTTAGTTTTAGTTTGGTAATGTCTGTCCCCTGGTTGGCTTACCTCAGTTAAATAAATAAAAAAAATTAGTAGTATAGACTTAGGGATCTGGAAGAGAGACCCCTTATTAGATTTAGGTCACTTAGATTTTACACTAATTTGGGAATAGTATTGAGGGGATGGAATCCAAGTTAAGCAGTGGCCATCCTGATTTGGCTAGAATGATGATTTAGCCTATCACTACTCTCAAAAACCTTTTTGCCTTGGTAAAGATTAAATTTGGATGTGGGATTGACCTTTGGAATGACTTAAGCATGGGAAGTATCTAATGTAATCCTGCCAATCCGCTATCTTGCACATAGGATTGGTTCTGGTAAGTGCCAAAATTCCTAAGTGGCGATTGGAGAAATAAAGTATTTTCACTCCCATGGCCCCCCTTCAGGTCTATATAAAGGGTACTTTTCCTTAGGAAGTTGAGCTATCTTTAAGCTGGCAAGAGGGAGAACTTCAAATTCAGTTTGCTAATTTTTCTGGGGGTTTGAAGAAACCCCTCATCTTGGAATGACATGACTGGCTAAATAGGCGAAGTAGAACCATTACTCTGATTAATAGACTTATAACGATAACTGGTACCCAAATTTTCCATTAAAAGTTGAAGGGGTCAACACTGGAACATTCTTACTACCTAGTCAGAAACCTAATTGTCCAACATTACCCCTTCAAGAATGTTGGGGGAGAATGGGGCCATAAGAACTGTCCATGTACTCAGTTGATAGTAACCCCAGAAGCAAGAGACTTGATGGAATACTCATCACTCTCTTGTAAATAACCACAAAGGGTCCTTCCTAGATGGACCCAAGCTTTTGCTTCTAAGGTGATTTGGCTATGGTAATACAACACTAAGTCAGAGAATTTGAAAGAGGGTAAGGATGGTTTGAGCTCATTAGCTAGTTGACCCTCATTTGTAAAAGTTTTCTATAGGCTAGTCATGCAACAGATTATAGTTGTCTGATATGTTGGGCCAATTTCCTCATGGTCTTTTCAGGGTCATAAGTCCTCGCAGTAAAGACATATATATAGCCAAACACACAGGTACCCCAGGTTCTCGAATATATAGAACATAGAAGGGAAACATCTTAAAAATCCGGTGATAACTAATTTTATATGCCATCAGGGCACTGGGAAAGAACTTGTCCCAGTGTAGAGGGTCTGATGTAGCCATTTTCCATAGTATGGATCTCAAGGTTCCATTGGCTCGTTCTAATGTACCATTTTTTAGAAGGATTATAGGGGCGGAGAAGAGTTTTTGTGCTCCAATGGAAGTAGCAGGTATCTTGACCACTCTGGAGGTGAACTTCTTACCATTGTCGCAGAGGAGAACCTGAGGGCAACCTTGGTGAGTGGCGATTGACTGATGGAGGAAAGTAGCGGTAACTTTGTAAATTTGGGCAGGGAGAGCCACTGATTTAATCAATTTTGTGAAGTGGTCAATACCTACCAGTATGTAACGATTCCCACTGGTAGTCTGAGGCAGAGTACCTACCACATCTAAATTGATTGCGTTGAAAGATTGATGAGGGGTAGTAGGTTGGTACTAAAATTTGGTATTGAGTCAAAATTCTTTTTAAAGGTTAAACAGGCATCCAGGACTTTATTAGTGGATTCCATGATTCCCTCTCAATATTACTAGTCCTTAGCCACTCATACGGTTTTTCACGCCGCCATGCCCAAGGGTAGAGTGGGCCTCCTTGATGGGGGGTACCCTTTTTGAGGGTCAAAGATAAGGCAATCAGTTGACCCCTGCCTTTTTGTTTAACTTCCCGCTCTCCACCTCAAAAATGCAGGAGTGTATAGCTAACCTTTTCTTAGCAGGGTCATCTTCATTGTCCCAAGCGTCAGGGGCCATGAGCAGGTCATGCAACCTCTCAGCTTCATTATCTAGATGCAGAACAGATAAGTTGATCAACTCACTAACGTTCATATGTTGGGTTCCAGACCAGTCTTTGATCTTCATATCATAGTGTTGGAGCTTTAAGGCCCAAGGAGCCAGTTACCCAGTAGGATTTTGATAATTTGGAGCCATTCTAGGGATTCGTGGTCAGTAACAATAGTGAAAGTGGTTCCATACAATAAAGGGCGATAGTATTTCATGGCTAGTAAGATAGCCAGACGCTCCTTCTTAATGTCGCTGTAGTTGTGTTCATCCCTGGACAACATTTTGCTAAAGTATGACATGGGATGATTCAAGCCATTTTCATCCAATTGGGTCAAAATAGCTCTAAAGGCATAATCAGAGGCATTTATAAACAGAAGGAAAGGTTTTCCATAGTCAGTGTTGTGGAGGATGGGACGTTGTTGGAGCAACTTTTTTAACGTTTCAAACGCAGCTTTCTGTTCCACACACCAAGAGAAAGGAGTATTTTTTCCAATAGCCATAAGAGGGGCTCACTGTGATGAGCAAACTTGAGAATGAACTGATGGTAATATCTCATCATAATGAGAAAGACCTGGATATCTTGCAGGTTTTTGGCGAAGGTATTTTTGATATGGCTTCCACCTTATCTTGTAAAAATTGAATTTCCTCTTGAGAGATAATATGTCCAAAGACACTTAGCCTCTTCTAAAGGAAGGCGCACTTGGAAGGCTTGAGTTTAATGTTAGAGGCATTCAGGCGTTGGAAAACTTCCTTTAGATGATTAATATGCTCTGTTAGAAAATCGCTTTTCTGAACAGTGGGCTCCACTAGTGTGCCAGGCCAACCAGTATGAAGACTGTCTGAACCATGCTGTTTTGCCTTCATTGACATACCAACCCCTACAAGTCTACGTCCAACCCACCAACACAGCAGAACAATAACTTCGCCTTAGCCTCAGGGTCCTTGGTGTGCCCTGGTGAATCCTGCCCCCATCCTGGGTGGCCAAGGCACTCCCAAACTGCACCCACAGGGCTGATGGCCACTCAGCACATCATTGTTGGTGGCCAGTTGGCCAGGTTCCTGGAAGTTCCTCATAGGGAGGAGGTATGTGAGCTGGCAGTGTCAGCCACTCCAGGCGCGTCACCCCGCGCCTACTTTGGGGATCTCCAGTCCCATCTTCTCATAATTTAGCAAACTAACTAATAACAACTAAAATAAGATTGGGTGAAAGAGAGATCTTTATTTTAAAGGAATGATGGCTCTTTATAACCTAGGCTACTTCACTTAATCACAACACATTGTCCATCAATCCAGAATTTCATCCAATTGCAGTTATTTGTGGTAGCGATTCCCTTCCAATCCACTCATTCTGTTCACCAAATATTATGTTGACTCATCTTTGGCATGAGTTGCCAGTTCAGTTATATAAATTTCCATTATAAACATATTTTTGAGCATCCTCAGCATAAGTCGCCGGTACTCCAGGTTATGCAGTGAATCCATAGTTGGATGTTTTTTAACAAATACTTCAGCTTTTCACTAGGAAAATCCCACAATCATCTTCTATGGCAGTTGGCGCAGGGATAAGATTCATTAAACCCAGATTCAAGTTAGCAAAATCAACGTCAGATGCTTGTAAACAAATACATTGGCTTTTTGTTGGAAAGTCCCACAATCATCCACAATATTGGAGTCAGCGCCAAACTAAATCTGCTGAACCTAAAAAATTATTTTTTATTTAACTGAGGCAAGCTGACCAGGAGATGGACAATACTGAAACTGAAACTCCAAAATTAAACCAGCTAAAAATTAAACATGAATTGAATGCCCTTTTTGGGTAGTGAGACACAAAAAGAAACAATAAAATTACTTACCAGGTGTTATAGTGGCGAGCCACTTATCCCATCATGGTGGAGGGGAAGGGGGGATCGGACAGGTCATCTTCAGGCTCAGCATTGTAGAGGTGGACCAATGCTGAGAGTAAGGGAGTTAGAGCATCCGTGGGCTGAGGGTCAAGATGGAGTAGGTAGTTGTTGAGATCGACTATTTGGGCCTGAATTAACGCCTCTATGAGCTTGGCAACGTGGTGTTCAGCTTAGATGCAAGTGTCAAGAAGTTGTTCTTGTTTTGCAGTTTTTGTTCTTGTGGTGCATGTGAATGGGGAAAAATCTGCCAGTTCAGCGACATGCTTGACGGCAGTGGTGGCAGTTTTGTGGAGGTGTTGAATTTCCTCTTTAGTGGAAGGAGGAAAATCGAAGGGGAACAAGGGGGTGTGCATCACGTTTTTAAATTCCACGACCAATTTTGCACATAATATGTGAGTACAGGGAATATTGGGATTGGCCACCGCAGCTGCGGCAGGCTGGTGGTCACTTTGGAAAAAGGCTCCGGGTTTGAGGACATATTGGTTGTTTGGGGCTGGGTTACTAAAGTCTAATTACAGGAAAGGTGCTAAATCAATTGGATAGCTTGGTAGTGGGACAATTTCACCTGATTTGGTTACTTTCTCCAATAATTTCCAGGGCTTTAGATTGATTTGGGAAAATATGTGGATAGGTGATTTTGATTTATTAGTTTTGGGGCGGATGATTTTCTGGATTCAACAGTGATACAATCCTGCAACCAATTGGTTGGCATGGGTGTTCATTGGCCAACTTGGTTTTGAGGTGCTAGAGTTTGCTTCTGATTTCAGTGCATGGCCTGTGGGGTTGGGGGCAGCCAAAATCCCCACTCAAACGCTGTTGGCGTGGCCTCATGGGTGGTGTTGTACGTGATTGCAGGGTGTGAATTATATTGACATACCTTTTTGGTGTGGTCTAATACATAGCAGAGGGGGAAAATTGTGTGACCGTTGTTGGTGTGGGCTAAAAGAAATGTTAGGTGCAGATGGGATAGAGGCATGCGGGGGATATGTAGGGCCATGTTCAGATGGTGGGGGGTAATAGTGGCCATTGCCTGAGGTGCTGTGAGGCATTCAGCACCACTTGGGACAAAGAATTCGAGTATAGGGTTTTCGCCATTTGTGGACAACCCCAACATCAACTCTTCATATAGTTTTTAAAGGGGAAGGTGTGAGAGGAGGTTTGCAAATGTTACCACAAGTATGGTATCATCTGGGAGGCGTGCTTGGGTGGTGGTAATGGGGTATTTTTATAAATTAATTTCATATCTGCTGCAGTGGCTGCATCCTCTTCAGTGGTGAATCCAATATTGAAATAGTCCTTGTATGGGCGGAATTTGATAAACACTACTGACATGAAGGTGGCTGTTACCAGCTCAATTATTGCTTTGTCAGCGTATGGGAATAGACATCTGTACTCAATGCAGAGGCAAAAGAAGATATTGGATTGGGGTAGGGCTAGGGGGTGGAGGTGGGTTGGGTGGGCTCATGAAAGAAGGAAATCTAAGTCCTTTGGGGGGATATAGCGACCAGAAGTATTTGGTGGACTGGATGAGCCCGTCCGCACATGTTTGCCTGCTGGGCAGTAAACGCTAGATGGTCGAACACCGCTGCCCCATACTGAGGCAGCTGGTGGTGGATATGAGGACATAAATTTGGAGATTGGTGCGGTGAGGCGGTGGTGAAAATTAACTTGGTTTTCTAAAATCACTCGAAATTGATGTTGAGTGGAAAGAAAAGAACAACTATTATTTTTATAACATTAGATAATATTGAACTAGGTAATTAGTTGGCAATCACGCCTGACTAACTGACACCCCTAATTCTAATATATTGGGGTAATCCATCTGGTTAATTTTCCAACATGCTCATTTAAAGTTGTAGAAAAACTGTGATATTATCAAGATAGACTATCACGCAACTCAGCTTGAGATCCCGTAGGATATGATCAATTGCATTGGAAGGAAGCAGGTGCGTTGCACAACCATCGGGGTAACCTAGTAGGCTGTAATAGGCCTTAACTGCAGATAAGTACATATTTCTTCTAATCTGGAGGGAAGAGGTCCATCTGTTAGTATCTGCTAGCTAAATTCCATAGCGGAAAAAAATTTGGAGCCATGGAGTTGGATCAGAGAATAATCATTTCAAGGGATAGAATAGCTGTCTTTTCAAGTGATCTTGTTCAGTTTACAGGAGTCCATTACTACACAATGGTCTCCATTTTTTAATGAGCAAGAGAGGGGACGCCCAAAGGCTTTGGGATGGTAATAGTAACCCTGAGTCTAGAAACTGCTTGAGCTTCATTCTCATTTGTTGCTCCTCAACCTTTGACTTGTGGTAGGGTTTAGATATAATTGGACTGGCATCACCAACATCAATTGTGTAGCTCCAATCCTCCATGTGCCCATAATTATGATCAGACTTGGAGAAGCTATCACTATAGGCATCAAATGAAGAATGCACTTCTTCAAGACTGTCTGAAGTTAGTTCATCTGAGATTAGAATGTCAGGCAAAGCACACAACAGTTTGTCATTTGGTAGATCCATCTCTATCATAGACCCAATGAAGTGAACCTTCTCAGTATGATCAAGGAGAATTTGTAGACCTTTTTCTATCTTCTGGTGTTATTTCATACCATGTCCTGTTTAGTGAGGTTCCCCAGAAAGATTTTAATAGGTCACTGGTAGGCAGGATCTAGTATTACATGCAGTACTTAAGGCTCTAAATGGCTTACTCCAACAATATTTGTTAGGTGAAATGAGCAGTTTTGATAACTTGTAAAATAATCTTGGTGCCAACCACCAGTTGCTTCACAGACTTAATTACCATCTCCACTGAAGAATAAAAAGAGATGCCTTCTGAGGTGACCACAGACTCTAGCAGCATTTTTGTATGGCGCCTGGAGGTGGTGTAGTGCAATGATAGAGCTGAGTTAGAGTACTTGACTAAGCTGAGAACTCATTTTGAGGGCTCTTTATTGATTTAAAACCAGAGGCACCTCATCATTGAGCAGGGAGGGTTACCCTTGATTCAGTTTGATAGTTCTGTTGTACTAGATGAAGAACTGAGTGCTAATAAGCACGTCATAATAGTCAATCTCCAAGGCCACAGAAGGGGCCAACAAAATAAGTTTTCCAAATTGGAGGGGTAAGGAGGAGTATGCTTAATAGCATGAGTGCTTGCGGGACCCCCATTCCATACTCTTGGGATTAGTCCAGGTCAGGTGACAACTTGATCTTCTTAAGAGTTTTGAAGAAATTACATTGATCAGAGATCCAGTATCCAGGGTAGCAATGACCCGCGCCTTATTTCTGACTACTTCCACCAGGGGGACCACCCCATCAAAAATAGGGGAGAGCTAAAACCTCCTTAAGACGGAAAGTAAAGCAACATTTTAACTGTCTCAGGGTATTCATCTTTGATGAATTGAAGAGGAAGAACATGCGAGATAGGGCATGTTATAATTTTGGGCAATACTATTGCGATGCACCATAAGGGTCACACATGTCAAGCCCACTAAATAATGGATGGATGATATGGGATTGTCAGTCCTCCAAACACACTTGAAAACATAATAAAATATGGAGCAATTGCCCTGACAACACTTTTTTATTTAATAAATACAGCGATTCTTTGCTGTTCCACTATCTCAAAACTACTAACAACCTTCTCTTTCAATTGCCCCATCTCACTTATATATCAGCGATTTTGGATGATACCGTTCCCTTGGCTTAGACTATTCTGTTCACCCATATCTTATTTGATTTATAATGGTAAATTATTATATTCTCTATTGCCTTAGTTTGAGGCGATCAAAATTAATAATCATTGAATGTTGACATCTCTTTATCACCTTATTTATAGGCAATACAGTATAATCCGTTATATCACAATATTGCCTCATATCAAAATGCTCAAATACTTATAATTAAAATCCTAGTCAATGGATTCTTGTCAATCCACTGCAACTCTTCAGGGATTATCGTCCAATAATATCAGAATCTTGACATTACCTCCCTTTTACTGGACATTAAATCTCTTCTTGTTTATAGGCTTGTAGAAACTTCACGTGCACATGATTAATGATTTGACCACTCAATGGGTCTTTGATGTTGTAGACATCAATGCCCTTTTTCTCAATTACTTTAACGGACCATCCAAGTGTTGGCCAACTTGTGTTTCTGCCCAAACCCGTGCTGGTTGTGGAACGATACCATCTCGCTTTCTTGGAACTGATCTAACTTGCTGCGTCATATCTGATTAGTGGCCTGATTATTGATGTTTTTGGCCAAGCTGAAGTAGTACACTTCCATTTGCAACTTAATCAGTGTGTCAGCTAAATTAGTTAAGTAATGGTGGGGATCCATTCTGCCATATTTTCTACACTAATAGAGAAATGTCAGAAGAGCAGGGTGTCATCCATATAATAGTTGAAAGGGCTCTTCTCCGTGGCAGAATGTTAGCTAATGTTAAAAGCAAAAATGGTGGTAGACAGGAGGGAACTTCAATCAGAAGGTCTATTGGTTACCAGCTTCCAGAGGATGTTCAACAATGTCCCATTGACCCGTTCAACCATCCCGTTAGACTCAGGGCGGTACAGGGTCATTAGAACCCCACAAATGGACACAAGCTCATTCAGCTTTGGGGGGATGTAGAAGTGAAGTTAGTTCATTCTTGGTAAGAAAGAACTGAGGGCAGCCATGTTGCTGGATAACACATTCTATTATGAAACTGGCCACTGTGACCGCCCCAAATCCTGTATTGCCTGCACTTCAACCAACCTGGTCAAGTGTTCAATTGCCACCATAATGTACTTGGACCAGTTAGATCCCATTGGTAGAGGGCCAACGACATTAAGGAAAACCATATGCCAAGCAAAATATGGTTTCACTAACCCTTATGAGGTCTTCTGGCAGAACGGCCTTTTCACTTGGCACTGGTGTCAACAGAAATGGTTTCAAGCATGTCAAATTCCATGCTCTCCTAGTAATACCAAGGGCGCAACAGTTCCATTGTCCTACGAACACCACCATGTCCAACTGCCTTATGTGCACTCATAGTAATACCAGACCATGCTGAAGGTCACAGAAAATTTACCATAGAATTGCTGACCGCTTATACAGTTCCCATACCATTGAAAGGTATTTGTTCACATCTCATTTAATGATTTTATTACTTGGTGCAGTTCATTGTCATATTTTCTGCAGAGCATCTTATCATACATCACATTGCTGAGATCTGCTATCATGGCAATAGTTGGCAATCTAGATAAGCAGTAAGCATAATCTTTCTTTCACTTTAATTGCTATAAACAAAGCCAAATTCGGTCTAAAAAAATACAATACACAACCGCTCAAATGAGTAAAAAATATTAAAATTTTGACGATTTTGACGCCTGCTGCCCCAACATGGGGCGGTGGTGCGCCGCATGTTGGTGTGTTTTGACTGCCACCAGATATGTCCATCTGGCTTTGCTAGCCCTCCCAATGCTACCAGGTGTTATGTTCCCCCTCAGTACTTGGGCCAACACCTTGCAAGCTCTTAAGCAGTGCTCAGGAGCCCTTTAGTGCTCCCACAGAGCAATTTACATTTCAGCCTCTGAGTCAAATATGAGAATTTTTTCCCATATGCAAGTGCGGCCATCATTGAGATGTCCACAGCGGTGTATAAACCCACTGACTTTATCAGTTTTTGCCCCTTAAAGGGGTATTTTGATCTTGGCTTCCATTCTGAAGCTGATGCAATAGCAGCATTTAAGCTGCTTTTATTAAAAAAATTCCCCTTTCTACCATTTGCACCTGGCTCCCAGATGAGGCCACATTGGTGGTACAGTTTGCCAGGTTGCTCTCCCATCTTTCCCCTGAACGCATCCATCATGAGTTCATGGAGGGTTTGGCCATTTATGGCGCAGACCCCATGTTGCAATTCATGGTTCCAAATGAGCAGATCATTTGGCAGGTCCACACACCTTTGTGACAATCTGCCCATTCCATTATGACACCCATCTTGAAATTCCCCCTCACATAATGATCAGACCCACCCCTGATCACCTATTCTGGGCATGCATCAAGAACGGCCATGCCATTTGCCCCTTATGCTTCAATATTGATCACTCAAAGCACAAGTGCCCTATGGATTCCACCTCTGCCGCTTCCACTTCTCCCCCTCCAGTGTTGGCTCAGCTGCTGCTGCGCCCAAATTTCTCAAGTGAGGCTCGGTTCTCCTGCCCCCAACCTTGGCAAATTCTGGCGTGGCTTCTAAAGCCGCAGCCAATCAAAATTTTAATTTTTTTTTATGAAAATTTGGTCGAATTACACCAACCAGAGCTGATGGCTGAAACAGTTTCGGCTGAGCTGGTATGGTCAACAGTTCATGGCCAATCAGGTGCAGTCAACTTTCCAACTCCTGTGGCTGGTCCAGCATTAGCTGAGTCTAAACCTTTTGAGTGTCTCAATTATCTTGATAGAAATGACTGGTAGTATAACATATAAACTGAAATTTTCTCATTTGAGGAGTTTTTTTGTAAATCCTCCTGAATCGCGCCCTTGCTGTTTTCATCCTAAAAACGGCTATCCCATTTATAAAAGTATAAATTTAAAAGGCAGTAAAAGCCGCTTTAGCTCCTGCCAACACCCTACTCCACCAGCAAATTATGGGGCAATGGAACACCTGGTGAGGGTATTTCTATCCCCAATTTACCTCATGATTTTGAGGAAGATGCAAAATATGTAATTAAGGAGCTCACTTTTGGTGTGAGTCACTCTTGCATAGACACAAAAAATACTTCTCTTTTTAACCCCGCCTACCCTGAAACCTGCTGGCGCATCAAGTCTTTCACTTGTGTGCCAGCTCTCATCACTTTCGCTGAGCTTCAACTTGCTCAATACGTTGAAATGATGGACACCACTGGCCTCATAAAAAAGAAAACCCACAACTATATCTCTTTATGCTCCATGTCGCTGGTGCTTCCACCCTGATGCTGTTTGCCATGGTACGCCAGCTAAAGTGGGCTCCAGACAAAAGTTTCCACAAAGCTTCCTCCCCTTCTAATATGGCTTCCTAGGCTGTTGGATGAGGTGCCATATTAGGAATTTTTTATTTCTAATAATCCCTTTGTTTGGCCCATTTGCATATAAAGATGCGTGGCGGCTCCCCCTTTTGGGTTGGGCACAACTAGTTAAAAAATGATAAGCAGTCAGCATTCTGATGTTTTGCTTCCGGTCAGCGTAGGATCTCAATGTCATAAGCCTGCAGTTTTTGGCCTTTGGGCTGAACGCCCTTCAGGCTTCTTGAGGTTCTGAAACCATTGTAATGTCGCATGGTCCAATATGACTTCAAACTTCACCCCATGCAAGTAGACCCTAAATTTCTTATATGCATAAATTACCACTAAGCACTCCTACTCAGTCACAGTATAATTATGCTCATGGCAGTTCAGGCTTTAACTGCAGTACGCAATAGGATGCTCCTCTAACTCATTATCTTTTTGAGAAAGAGCCACAACAGCGGAAAGGGACGCATCATTTGATTGATAAACTTTATTTAAGTTCAGATAGCATAGCACCATCACACTGTCCAGCGCCATCTGAAGTGTGTCAAAGGAGCATTGCCAAAGTTCCGTTCATTCAAACATGGCATCCTTTTTAACGACTCAAATAGCGGTCCCCCAATACAGATGAAGTTAGAGTTGAAGCGCCAGTAGTAGCCAACCATTCCCAAAAATACCTGTATGTCACGCTTACTATTTGGTGTAGTCATTTTTCGTATGGCCTCCACCTTGGCTTGCTATGGCTTCAGCCCCTTTGAGTCTACTACAAACCCCAGGTATTCCAAATGGTCCTTGAAAAAATTACATTTTCGAGGCTTTATATTGATGTTCACCTCAGCGATCTGGTGTAATACTGCTTCTAGACGGTTAAGGTGCTCAGAAAAGATTTGAGAAAAAATTGATATTATTAAGGTATATGTGGACACATGACAGCTTCAGGTCACCGAGGATAGTGTCCATGGCTTGTTGGAACATAGCCAGGGCATTACACAGCCCTTGGGGCATATGGGTTAGTTGGAAGAGGCCTTTGGATGTAATTATGGCACATTTCTCCTGTTCCGCCGTGGGTAACTAGATTTACATTAATATGATATCAAATCCATTGATGAAAATTAAAGAGCTCCCCATAAAAGATCCAAAGCATCGCCAATCTGAGGCAAGAAATACAAGTCCTTTTTTGTAATGCTATTAGATTCTGGTAATCTATCACCACCCAGTTGGTGCCGTCCTTCTTTTTTACAATCAGAACAGGTGAGGCCCATGGGCTCTTGGATGTTTTGAGCACCCCTTGATCCAGAAGCTTATCAATTTCCTTAGTGACAACATCTTCAGCTGCCCTCAATTTTTGGATAGGCTGAGATCTGATGGGAGGATGATCCCCAGTGTCCAATCAATGGACCATCCCCTGAGCACACCCTATATTGTGGTCATCGATGGTAAAAATCTCCTTATACTTTGATAATAAAGCTGACACTTGGTATTTTGTTCTTCTGATAACCCTATTAAATTCTCCCGCAGTACCACTGTCATTACACTGGGCTGCAACTCAACAGTTAGACCAAATTTATCTAACAAACCAAACTCGTGAACATGAAGGACCTCCTTGATTGGTTCAAGTGTAGATACGCCACTATTTGGTGTTGGTGGATTTGCATTAGTTTGTTCTGGGGATTTGCTAACAAAACTTTGATCTCTCTATGACCTGGTAGTATAATCCCTGGAGCCACATGAGGCTCAAGCCACGTTTGCTGATAGGGCCAATGACCTCCCCATAGAGCCCATCTGGAACTTCCATCTATAACTCAGTGTCTACTATTACTTGATGTCCAGAGGGAATGGATATAGGCCTATCAGCTCAGAGTGGTAGCCCTTAATACCTGTATATCTGCTGGGGAAGGGGCCAAGTCTTGTTTTTCATTGATGATAGCAAACTGGAATCACCCCATCATTATATGCAAGATTGATATAACCCATTTGCACCAGATCCTTTGGCACTCCACTAGAGGTAAGGTAAATTGGGATTCACTGCCCCAGAGTTTCAAAGGTCTCCTCCGTCATATCAATGACATCTCTGGAATGTCATAGGAAAGCAGTCCTAATTAGCAGGTCATATTTACTGTTGAGCAGCACTATCGCCAGATCTACAATGACAATAAACCCAAACTGCAAAGGTAACGCGCTGTATGCTCCCTCAGAGACCATACTTTCCTCTCTAGTGGTCCCATACAACATTTGATGGTCCGCATCAGGTTTTAACATCAACTTTAACATCAACTTAGTAGAAACTATGTTGACTGGAGCACCTGTATCTATTTTAGCATGAACTCTATTTTTTGCTACAAAAATTTCACAGTATGTACACTCATAATAAGAAGAATATTGAATGTTTGATACATGTTCATTTATAGGATCTCTTTTCCCAAAAAACTCATAAACCTCTCACTAACTTTGGTGTATTCTTTAACAATAGCACCTATTGGAAGGGTGACGTTTACTCCTTTCAGGGTTAGAGCATTGGCTGGATCCAACTTGTCTGAGGAAGCTTGGTCAAACATTAGGCAGGCATATGGCTTCGGTTGCTCCTGTGGTCCTTCATCCACCACAGCCTTGGCTTGCGCTCATGTCAGTACATTCACTCCTCCAAATGGTTGCTGTTATAAAATCCCATCATCATATTGAGGGACTTCCGCTGGATACACTACAATTAGCCAGTGGGACGTTCATTGTGGAATAGTGGAGGTAGAGAGTCCCGTCTCTACTATGCTCCATCTTTTTCTGGTAGTATTGATCCTGTTGTATGTAGTGAACACGATGGTTAGGGCAACTCCATGCCAAGTGACCAGGGTGACCACATTTAAAGCAATTCACTCCATTGGAACCGCGTCCTTAGTTCTCATAAGAGGGCCCATGTTTATAGCTTGGTTGTTGGAGATCAGTGTAACCAGATCCAGGTCAGTAGGATGATTGCTATCACTCGGTGTAACGAGGTACAGGTTGGTAGTTGGACTGCTGATTAATTTTGTAAATGGGTTGGAGTGGAATTCGAACTGTTTAGAGTAATTTGGTTGCTAATAAGGCGCAGAATTATAGGAAGGCTGGGGTTCACTAGGCGGAATGTGGGCAGGAAGAGAGTATACCCCAATTAAGAGGGTCCAGCAACAGCGGTATGTTTCTGCTCTGTATTGGGCGGAGGGAAGTTAGAGGATATATGGTGCAAGAATTGAACAATTTTGAGAAGAGGAATGTCATCAACCAAAATAAGAGACATGTAATTGTAAAGTTCATGGTATGGCTTTACCATGGAGATCATTGTGATGCACACATTGGCTTCCACTAAAACACCTTCCCCAATCAGCACATGAGCTTCCACTGTAAACCAATCAGCAAACGCTATGAGGGTCTCATTATGGTGTAACTAAGTAGTCAAGAACTCTGCCTTTTGCTGCAACATCTTTGAGGTACCCCCAAACAGTCACAGCACAGTCTCCTTCACTTCTTGGTAGGTAACGGAGCTGCTTGGAAGGTAGCAGGTGACTTGATCAGCACTCTTGACATCCAAGGCAGATATCAACAGTTTAGCTTTACACTAATCTGGAGCGCCTTCAACTGCATACTAAAAACGTTGAAAGAAGCCATGGATTCTTCCGCTATGATCAAACAGAGGCAACTTTTTGATATAAACCTCTTTGTCCAGCTCCTAGACGCAGATTTTTGGGGCATACTGGGGAATGGGTCGAGACCCAAAAGCAGTCTCTCAATGAGGAGCTAGGCCAGTGGAGGTTTGATGTCCACTGCTTCAGAGGTAGTATGGGCTTCTGCTGTGGGCAGAACTGCCATCATTTAAGGGAATTGGCACTCAATTCATAAAAGTATCCAGAGCTGCCCTACTGGGTGTATTAGCTCCTGCCAGCGTCATATTCCTCATTGTATAGTTCTCCCCAAGCATCTCCTTGTTCTTCCTCTTCTCAATGAGAGGGCTGGGAGGTACCATTCAATTTTCGCTCTGCATAATGCAGTTAATAGATAGTGTCATCCAAATGATCAGCAAGCTGTTGTTTTGTTGTCCCAGAATTTGCATTTGGCAAAACTTTCTGTCAAGATGGTGAATAACGTTGTTACGCTCTTGAAGGAGTTCATCATGTTTTTGAGCACCGCATCTAAAGCAAGTTTAAATCCTTATATTTGACTGGCTCAGTGCCTTATGAAGATTCCCCGGCAAATCAGGCCTGATGAGACATGACTGGTGACTGGAGATATTTATTTTTAGTGGTTAATGATGGGCCCTCTTTAGTAAGCACCACTGTTATAATTTTGGGCAATACTTTTGGAATACGCCATAAGGATCACACAAGTTGATTTACTGAACAACAGATGGACAATATGGGGATCGTTGGTCCTCTTAACACACTTAATATTATAATAATATGAAGCAATTGCCACTGACGGCACTTTTACTTATTAATAAATACAGTGATTCTTTGCTGTTCTGCTCTCTCAAAACTACTAACAACCTTCTTTTAATCTCCCATCCCACTTATATATCAGTGACTTTGAACAATACCATTCCATTGGCTTAGACTATTCTGTTCAGCTGTATCTTATCAGTTTCATAATGATATTCTTTAATTCTCTATTGCCTTAGTTTGAGGCGATCTAAATTAATATTCATCAGATGTTGACATTGCCTTATCACCATATTTATAAGCGATCTAATAATAATCCGTTATATCCCATAACTCCTCATTTCAAGGTGCTTTAATACTCATAATTAAAATCCCCGTTGGCAAATTCTTGTCAATCCGCTGCAACTCTTCAGGGCTTATCATCCAGTCATATTAGAATCTTGACAAGGAGAAACATCAAAGCAAGAAATTAGTCAGCCTCATATCTCTCTTTGCTCTGATAACTAAATAAAGCAAAATTTATTTTTATTTAAAAACTCAAAAAACAACCGCTCATTTGAGCCAAAGCTTACCAATGTCAATGCCATTGGCGCCTGCTTCCCCAGCTTGGGGTGGTGGTGCGCCGCCATCTGGCAACTTTTGGCCACCGCTGAAGTGCACCTGGACTGGCTCTGCTAGCCCCCCTAACGCTACTGAGCCTTTATGTCTCCTTTCAAACCTTGGCCATAATCTTGCAAGTTCCCAGGCGGTGCTCCAGAGCCCTTTGGTGCTCCCACAGAGCAATTTGCGTTTTAACCTCTTGGAAAAATATGGGAACCTTTTCCCATATGCAAGCGCGGCCATCGTCAAGATGGCCACAGCGGTGTTTAAACCCACCAGCTTCATTGATTTTCACCACTGTAAGGGGTATTTTGACCTCAGTTTCCATTCCAAGGCCGATATAAATGCAGCATCTAAGCTGCAATTAATTTATAAAAAATACCCTCCCAACCATGTGAACCTGGCTCCCAGATGAGGCCACTTTTGTGGTCCAGTTTGCCGTGTTGCCCTCCTAACTTTCTCCTGAGTGCCTCCACCACAAGCTCACATATGGTTTGGCCATTTACAGCGCAGAACCCATGTTGCAGTTTGTAGTTCCAATTGGAGCATATCATTTGGCAGGGATGCGCACCTTTGCAATGATCCACCCATTTCATTGTGACACTCACCTTGTGATTCCCCCTCGCACAGTGATCAAATCCACCCCTGATCACCCATTCTGGGCGCGCGTCAAGAATGACCATGCCATTGGCCCTTGTGCTTCAAGCTTGATCACTTGAAGTGCAAGTGCACTATGGCTTACACCTCCACCACTTCCACCACTCCTCCCTCTGGAATAGGGTCAGTGACAAGTTCTGATCAATTTTTCTAAATGGGGATCAATCCTCCTGCCCCTCAACCTCAGCAAATTCTGGTGCTGCTTCTAAGAAAGCAGCCAATCAAAATTAAATTTTTTTAAAAAAATTCTAACAATTTGACCAGATTACAAAATCCTGATTTGATGGCTGACTCAGTTCCATCTGAGCTGTCATGGTCAATGGCACATGGCCAATCAGTTTCTGCTACTGCCCCAATTCTAGTGGCTGGCCCAGTGCTGGCTGAATTCAATCCATTTGAGGCCTTCAAATGGATTGATGAGAATGAACAGCCATACCATGTTAAGCCAGAGTTTGCCTTTTGGAATTTCTATTAATCCTCAAAATCACAGCCCCACCATTTTTGCCCTCAAAACGGTTTCCCAATTTTATAAAAATATTAATAAAATAGAATTTGAAGCTTCTGCAGCTCCTGCCAACATCCTCCTCCGCCAACAACTTTATGGGGTGATGGAACCCATTGTTGAGTGTATTCCCATCCATAATTTACCACATGATAAAAGGAGGAGGTGATTTACGAAATTGAGGAGCTCCTTTTTGGTGCAAGCCGCGCTTTCTTTGACATGGTAAAAACTTTTTTTTAACCCCAATTATCCTAAAACTTGCTAGAGCATCAAGTCTTTCACTTGTGTTCCAGCTCTCATCACTTTCACTGAGCTTCAACTTGCTCAATATGTTGAGGTGATGGACACCATTGGCCTCATAAAAAAGAAAACCCACAACTATATCTCTTTATGCCCCATGTCGCTGGTGCTTCCACCATGATGCTGTCTGCCATGGTCCACCAGCTAAAATGGGTGCCAAACAAAATTTTCACTAAAGCTTCCTTGCCTTCTGATATGGCTTCCTAGGCTGTTGGATGAGGTTCCATATTATGATTTTATATTTCTAATAATCCCTTTGTTTGGCCCATCTGCAAATAAAGATGCGTGGAAGCTCCCCTTTATAGTTGGGCACCACTAGTGAAAAAAGGAATTGGTCAGCCTCACTAGCAGTATTAATGACCTCAGGGCACCACAGAATTTGGCTAAGATAGTTATCATTTGGTATTGCGGCTTTATTCACTCCTTCAGGGTTTAGCCAGTCTGGTATTTCTACTTCATCTGGGGCTTTAAAGACATAGTGTCCTTGTCCTCATACTTCCCTCAGATTAATCATCTGAGGGTTTCTATGAAACTCAGAGGAGAGATAGGAGGTGAGTTAGGGCCAAGCACTTCAGGGGAGGGGGCTATCTTCCTACCAGATGCTTTTACAATGGGTCCTTCCATGTTGCAGGAGATACTGGTAGGGCGCCCGACTACCAGCTTGGCTGGGGAGAAGGCACTGCAGCTTCAATAAGCTTGTGCGAGAGCACTTTTTTGGCTGATTAGGATTCTCAGAGTCACAATATAAAATAGTATTTGTTTTAAGTCGCGCTGAAGGGGCAGGATTAAAGGGGCAAACAGGCACAGGAGGATCCATGGAGGTCGCCGGAGCCTCTGCCAATTGGCCTATGGGCGAAAGAACCTCAAGGGTTAAGACTTGGATTTCACCACAACTCCTAAAGTAGTTTCACCATGTGAATATCTGCAACTTTTAATAAATCCTTTTTTAGGTCCAGACATTATGGAAGTTGCATTCTTAGATAATATAAGCCTGTCTAAGGAAGGGTGAGAAGCTAACTTAGTTAGCATGGCATCGATGACATCATTAAGAATGAGCATGTGAGATGTTAGCAAATACTGAGTGACTAGGTAGAACTGATTAGTGAGGGCAGTGATTTGCTCTCCTTCATACATGCTGAGGTGCATAAAGTACTGTTTTCCCCTGATTAAACTCTGCTTTGAGACAAATTTAGCAATCAGCGCGTTATTGACCTCTGCCCATGTACTCAGAGTGTCCATATAAGGGACCATCACTTTTGGGCCAAGCAACTCAGGTGAGGGAGGATTTGCTTGATTTTTGTTGGTCAGTCGCGCCTAAAATGGCAGATCATAGACATATATAAATGAGGCAATGCTACCTCCCCAGAGGTGAAATTTTTTATAAAGGGAGGTTTAAGAGGACAGCAGAGATGGCCACATGTGCAGTAGAAGGGAAGGGCGCTTCTTTAGTGTTTTAAAGAGGGACAGCGTGCTAGCTAGTTGCAGTTCAAGAGCAACTATCCTTGTTTCATTTTCAGTGAAAGGGGAAGAAGGGTAATCACTTGAACGCCCTCCATTTTTGTTGTGAGTTTGTGGTGTAAAGGTACCCCTGTAGTGCACACCACTTGTTGAATTCCTGGCTAAATTTATACTCGCTGGTGCTAGGTGCACAGGATTTCACAATAGAGCAGCTTCAGGATTATTATAAAATCTTTGGTATTCTAGAGATACGCCAAAGGATTTTTGCAAAGGGTTCAACCCACTGAGAAATTAATAACAACGATATGATGCTTGTCTTCCTTGAAACAACATAATAAACTTCAAATAAATATAGAGCACTCGCTCCCACAACCTTCTTTTAATATGTTAAACTACAGTGGATCCTCACTGTTCTTCTCACTTCTAAACTATTAATGACCCCCCTCATCAAGTGTATCATCTTGCCTACATCTCAGCGACTTTGGACAATACCACTTCATTGGCTTAGTAATTCAATTTTCTGTATCTCATTGGTTTCTGGCAATTCTTCATTTGTTAATTTCACGATCACCTATGTTTGAGGCGATTTCCCATCTATTCATCATACACCAATATCTCCAACCCAATATTGCCTCATCTTGAGGCGCTCAAATAATCATCACTCGTATCAAACTTGGCAGATCCTATCCATTCTGCCATAATAACTTAGGGCTTATCGTCCAGTCTTATCAGAATCATGACAAGGAGTGTGACAATTTGTGACTTCTTTTTCGTTATTTTAATAAGGAGGATTGTCAAACCACAAGGAGAAAGAATAAATAATTATATTGGCACTATTCACTAAGTGTAAAAACCATGGGGTTTCACTGGTGCAAAGGTTCGCTTAACTACTGACTCTGGGAACAAATATGAATTTGCTTATTATATAAAAATTATCTTAGTTGAGTTTGATAAATGGGTAGATTTGGCCCTACTCTGGCAGATAATAAGTTACTTTGGGTTAAATCTGGAAATATATAAGAAATATAGTGACTTCAGACTCACTCTGGCATTGACACTTAGACAAGGACTCTCTTCACAAGAAGCAGATAAACTACAATATATAATATATAAAATATAGGACTAGGGTGTTTTTTCTTATTAAAATGAGTGAATATTTATAGGCGGAAGTATGGGAGGACATGTTAGGGGTAAATTGTGGTAACCACTAGGGTCTTAGCATACCTAGCTAATGAAAAAGATATATAGGTTAGATTTTGGGAAAGATTCCAGATGATATTCATGAAGAATATCATATTTAAATCGCCATTTGTATCAACCCACA
This sequence comes from Massospora cicadina, assembly GCA_022478985.1. NCBI lineage: Eukaryota > Fungi > Entomophthoromycota > Entomophthoromycetes > Entomophthorales > Entomophthoraceae > Massospora > Massospora cicadina. Next base: position 65,050 of record JAKSZP010013162.1, read on the forward strand.
TGTCAGCTACCAAACCCGACAATTTCCCATGAGTAAATGCCCATTTTGAGCCAATTTACTCATCTCCAAATTGTCAGTAACAATCCCTAAAAAAATTGTAACCATATCTATCATTGGATACAATCCTATAAGAATTATAATTAACCATTCAGTCAGTTATTATTGCTGACTAGATGACATATTTAAATTTTATTGTCTGTTGTAATCTCAGTGATACCCTATATATCTGCCAAAGGGTTTTTCGCACAGGGTTATGCCCACTGAGCAATTAGAATGGATGATATGAAGATCGTTGGTTCCTCAGAACACTCATAAACAAACACTTTATAATAAAAATGGGAGAAATATCCCTAACTCTTCTTTATTTTAATCTTAATAATTTTGGCAGATCTCCTCTAGTCCGTTCCCTCTTTTTTTTTTTTTAGTACTAGATGGCTAGTCCGTTCCCTCTTACTTCCTTTCTTCTCAACTCTAAAATGCTCCCTTTCTCTCAATCCTCTTGTCTCACTGATATCCCAGTGACTTCAGTTGGTACCAACTCTTTTGCTTAGTTTATTTGGTCTGCCATACACTCATTGGTTTTATCTTTTTGTACCTCAATTCTTTATCGCCCTGATTTGAGGCAATTTAATTTATCTTCATCGAATGTCAACATTGCCTTATTGCCCTATTTTGAAGGCGATCCAATAATGACCTGTTATAACCCAATATCGCCTCATCCTAAGGCAATTGAATAATCATAGCTCTGAAACTATCTTGGAAGATTCTGCCCATTAAATCTCTGGGGAATTCCTCTAATGATCCCTCAGTTGTAATTGTGGATTTTCTTCCAGTCATATAGATTTGCAACATTGTCCAAAACTTAATCAGTAAGCTAAGTTAAAATATGTGAACGATTAATTTAAATAAATTGAAGCTTAATTAATACCAAGCTGAATAATGTGGGCATATAAATTTATCACACTTAGAATTTTGTAAGAGTGAACCCATAAGAAAATTAGAACACTTAGTATTTACACTAACTTGGGGATAGTAGTGAGGGGATAGAATCCAAGTTAAGCAGAGGCCATCCCAATTTGGGGTAAATGACAATCTAATCTATCACCACTCTCAAAAGCCTTTTTATCTTGTAATGCTTAAATTTAGATGTGGGATTGACCCTTAGAATGTTGTAAGCATGGGGAGCATTTTAACATAATCCTGCCAATCCGCTATCTTGCACATAGGAGTAGTTCAGTTGAATACTAAAGTATTTAAGTAGAGATTAGAGGATAAAATATTTTCAATCCCATGGACTCCCTTCAGGTCTATATAAAGGGTACTTTCCTTAGGAAGTTGAATTACCTTTAAGCTGGCAAGAGGGAGAACTTCAACGCCAGTTTGCCAATTTTACTGGGGCTTTAAGAAACCCCCTCATTTTGGAATGCCCTGACTGGCTGAATAGGCGAAGTAGAACCATTACTCTGATTAATAGACTTATAACGAGAACTGGTACCCAAATTTTATATTAAAAGTTGAAGGGGTCAAGACTGGAACATTCTTAAAATTTAGTCAAATCACTGATTTTCTGACAGTTCCTGATGTTCAAAAAAAGAAGGTCAATCCCTACCCCATAAGAAGGTTAGAAACTTAAAGATCTTTTTAAAATAGTCCCCTGATATGAATATGAATTAGAAGCCATTACTAGAAGACGTACTTATTATGGGAAGTTGCAGTACTTGGTCAAGTAAGCTAGGTACCTACTGAGGAAAGCACTTAGGAGCCATCAGTGAACCTGAAAACCGTGGGTAATTTGTTGAGGAAACGGCAGAAAAAGGCCTCTGTAATAGCTTCAGTCCCTGGTAGGGGATGATGTCAGGGTCAAGCCTGACATGATATAATACCAGAACCTCTGAATTGATCTTCCAGATCGATGAACTAAGTTTAAAAGTGAGATAGGCTAGTAATAAAAAATTATGTGGTGATTTTAAGTCGGTTATTTGCCTACTAAACTGTAAATGCAATGAAGTTGAGAAAATCTCAATTGACTTTTATAAAAACATATACAAAGCAGTAATTCCAAAAGTTCAGAAAAAGAATAGTATCACTTAAAAAACCAATTGAGCTTCAGTAAGTCCTAAAAGAGGAATTGAATATATAACCTGAAGCATTCATATTGATAAGTTTGTAAAGTCCATATTTTTTATATTTTGCAGATGCTATTAAAGTTATTTACTAAAGTATCATCAATACCATTATACCACTTTAAACTTCAAGAAACTCCCTTCCACCTTTACCCACCTATAATTTTATCTGCGATCAACTACCATACCAGTATACCCACCATTTCTTATATTTGGATGCATCTTGTTCCTTTTCATAATAGATCCAAAACCTTAATTTGCTAGCTTATGGTTAGCTACCCCCAACCCGGACAGTGGTACACCATTCCATGACAGTATAAAACAATATTAGGTTTAAATGGCAGTTGTAGGCAATTTGAGAAGGCAATAAACAAATTTTGTGACAGTATTTGTGAAATCTGTGTCAAATGAAGCTATCCAAACTAAATTGCAACATTCTTTTTCCAGCAACAAAGCCATCATAACTGCCAAAGTATTGGGACAAGGATTATATACTACTTTCTCATTGCTGTAAAAGTCACTTATCAAGCCACAAAACCACAACACCACTAAAGGCTTATTAGAACAATCTTTAAATCAGGACAAATTTCAGACTGTATTAAGAAGCTTTTGCAATTGGAAAAATGATTACTGTCATGAATAATAAATTTGTCAATTATCAAATTTTTTGGGTTGTATGGACTTTATGGCTTCAAAGGACAAGTAATCCTATTCACTCAAGACATCCTTGATATCAGCAAATAAACCACATATGTTGCCTAGATTGGTGGAAACTTTCGGCTTTTTAATTGTTATGCTATGGTTTGTAAACTTAAATGTAATACAAGAATTTTCATTACTCATACTTGATTATTTGACGCATACATTAGTTTCTTGATTAAAACCCAATATATCACGATATCACAATAATCTAATAAATTCAACATAACGAGCAATCATTGATAAAAATCACATAACAAATAGAAAAAGCCCGCTGAAGTCTACATTAGCCACAGAAAACAAGTTTATACATTTTTATTAAAGAAGTATTAAGAATTTTAAGGGCATTATGCCATCAAGGTAATTTATAAAATTTTACATCGCCATATGCAGGAGTTCAATGCTTTGTAATGAGTTTGGGAAAACAACTTTATAATTTCTGTAAGCTCACTAAGAACATTGAATACTAACACCTTGAATAGGAATATGATTGAAGCTGATAATACGTGTACAACAATCTACACTATCATAGAACAACAAGAGTTTGCTTAGCCTGTCATGAATCTATATGACTGGGTGACAAGACACAATTATGACCAAAAATCATTGGAGGAATTCGGCTGAAAATTCAATGGACAGAATCCACGAGGATGTTTCAGAGTTATAAGGATCAATCACCTTAAGAGATGATAATGGGTTATAATGGGTCATATTGAATCACCTTCAAAATAGGGCAATAAGGCGATGTTGACATTTGACAAGATAATTTGGATTGACTCGAATGAGGGCGATAAATAATTGAAGAACAACAAACTGAAACCAATGAGAATATGGCGAAATGTATAAACTAAGCAAAAGAGTCTGTACCAACTGAGGTCACTAGGATATCAGTAAAACAAGGGAATTGGAAGAGGAGGTTTTTAAAGGGAAAGAATAAGGAAGAAAAGAGAGGAGCAGACTAGAAGAGATCCGCTGAGTTATCACATTAAATCAAAGTCTTTTGGGGGAAATTGCTTTCGTTGTATTAAAGATTTATTGTTTACAAATGTTCCAAGGAACTGGCAGTCATCATATTGTCCGTTTCCAATTGATTCAATGGGTGCAAATCTGTGAAAAACCCTTCAGCAGATATATAGGGAATCGCCAAAATTCAACAGTGGTGCTCACTACAGAGGGCCCATTAATTAATAACAATATGATGAAACCTCAGCCACCAGCTATGTTGCATCCAGGTTGCTTTGATAAAGAATTTGCATGACATGATATGCCCATCGCATATGAGGAGCTGAAACTTGCAAAGGATACTTTACTCAAAAGATAAGATGGGTTGCTTCAGAAGGTTTACAATGATTTGCTGCCACCATTTGATCGTGAAGGAAATGTTTATGGGTCTTTTGATAATTTGAGTTTGCAACTGAAGGAACTTCAGATTAATGGAGGGCGAAACTATTGATCTCCTCCTTGGATGCCAGGAGTGCTGATCAAGTCGTTTATTACCTTTCAGATAGTTCTGTTTCATACCAAGAAGTTAAGGAGACAGTGCAGAAGTTGTTTGGTGGAACTGCAAAGATTTCACAGCGGAAGCTGAGTTCTTGACCATCAGTTTCAGCAAAAAGAGACACTCACCGCATTTGCTAAGTTATTTATGATGGAAGCTCACGTGTTGATTGGGGCAGGGACTTTATCTGAAGTTGATGTGTTCATCACAATGGCCTCAGTGGTAAAGTCATAACCTGAACTTTACAATACCATGGCCCCGTTGTTGGAGGACGATGTACCTCTTCTTAAACTTGTTCAGTTTGTACGTCATTTAGCTGTAACCTTCCCTCCACCTAACATTGAGCAGACTCACACAACTGCTGTTGTCAACCCTAATAATGTGGGTGGAGTTAACAAGTCAGCACGGGTTCTGCGTGGTTACTCACCGCAGTCCAACGTCCATTCCATAACTGCCAATCAACAACTGGCCAACTACCATTTTGGCTCTAAATACTCTGATTGGCGGCAGGCGTTCTACCAAGGTGGGTCTGGTTACGCTGATCCTCTTCAGAACAACCTTCTGATTGGGCCAACTTATATCAAGCACAGACACAGGTCCTATGAGGTACATTGTTTTAATTGCAGTCGCTCTGAGCACATGGGACGATGGTGCCCCAATTGATGGAACCCTTATGAGCAACAGGATCAAGGTTATCAGGGAAAAGTTAGAGCAAGTAGATATGGAACTCTCTACTTCTGCTATCTCCCCCTTCAAGAGGTGTAAATACTTGCTGGCTTATTATATTCGATAATAAGAGTCAAATCTACCAGTATATTAAATTCAGGGCTTGGTATAAATTACCTCAAATTTGAGGAAATGGTACATTCCCATTCCCTAGGACATGTGACCTGGGATCTCACCTGACCTGGTCACATGGGTGGCTTGATCCAAGTAAGGGTCAGAATAGCGGGCCATCCAGAAGGCCAGGAGAAACCCTACTTGGATGGGGCCATGATGATCCTAGAGCCACGTGTCCCCAAATACCCTATAAATATCCCTAATTATTATTCTAATAAAAACACTTCCATTCTTAAGATCTATTTAATCTTATATTTTTATTAAGTTTAATTTATCTAAATGAACGGAGTCTCATCCATTGTTGCATCCAGAGCCACCCCTGTCTTCTTGGCTGACGCCAACCCCTTGCAGTCAGCCTACTTGTTGGGTTCCCCTACGTTAGCACCAGCAAGCGCATCTTGGGGAAACCTGACAACTGGTGCTCACTACAGGGGGCTTCCCTGGCGCGCCCTGAGGTGCTACCCTCAACCTTAGACGATATTGAACCCACCATGAGCACGCCAGACGCCGATCTTCTCACTTACCTCTGATGGAATGGCCAAGACCCCACCACAGTTGGGTCTGAATTCTCAAGGAAGTCCTTTGAGTGTGCCCCAAAGACTTTGTTTGCTTCCGAGCTCCCAGTCAGCCGAAGCCCTTGATGGACCTGTTAAAAACGCCTGAAGAATTTAAAAACGATGAACTTGATCCAAAATGCCAGCATCATAGAATGAAAAGATTACTGAAGACAATAAATTATCACAAGGACCAAGCATTGCGGTTCAAAAGGATGTGGGATGCTCAGAGAGAAGAAGCCTTTGAGGACATCACCCAGCGGGATGACTATTGGGCGCTAGGACCAATTTACTGTGATGAAAGGGTTATGTTCAAAAACCTTTTGGTTTTGAACAAAATTGAGAAAAAATTGGCCAAGCTACAACTCATCCTTCAGTCAAGAAGTAAAAATCAAAAATCAAAATGATCTGCGCGCTCAAAATTCAAAAACAATTATTTTTAATTATAACACTAATTTTTATTTAGATAATTTAAACCAAAACCCTCAGTTTGAAGTTGGGACAAGTTGCGAATCAATTTCCAATCTCAACAAGCTTAAAAAAGTTTTGCAGGAAGCCTAAAACGCAATTGGTGCAATGATGCGATTCAAATGCCAGGCAAAATACCTGGGACTTACCTCTGCACCGTTGAGAATAGGCTTAATGTCTCTTTTCCGGTAATGTTATTGCTTTCTGACTTTGATGACGCCCTTCCCAAAATTAGGCCTCAAATTACTACAACTAAAAATCTAAAATGACCAGTTTGACTCTCAGATTAGATAGCATCGATCCAAATAAAGATAAGAGTCAAGAAAAAGTGGAGCTCAATAACTCCTTTCTGGAAACGCTACCACTTTCCAATTTTGATGGCGCCCCCCGAGATTGGGCCAAATATTAAGTAAACTAATTTAGATTTCCCAGTTTGACTCTCTGATTGGGATAGCACCAATCCCAACAAGGACGAGCTTCCTGAAGAAGCAAAGCCCGAGGAACCAGCCAACATCACTTCCACTGCCGTTGCCAACCTTCTGGCCCACTTTGCATTTTCCTATCAAACCTTGTCTCATGGTTCACTTTTGGTTGCAAGTGAGATTTGCTCGCCACAATCCCAAGACAAACCTTCAGGGGGCCACGCCCTACCATTGCCTGGCCATCCTCCAAGCTCGTGGGGTTGCTCGCCCATGCTACCCACTGATGATGACCTTTTCCCCAAGCCTTACCTATATATGCTGGCAGATAAGGTGATCTCCAGATGCTAGGTTCAAATGGCAACTGAGATGAACCGAAAGCTCAAAGAGGCCAAAGCCTGCATGGCTAAGATGGCGCAGGAGATTTACAAATGGATAGCTCAGATGGAAGCAGAGTTGACTGCCTCCTAGTCAGGAATTTGGTACAAGACCAACTGGATCAAAATACTTACAATTGACAACTCGCAGCTTAGGCTGGAGTTAACTGACCTCAGAACCAAACAGCAGCTCAAAGCTGATCATTACAAAAAACCAAATTTCTCAGATAGCAGCAGATTTCGGATCAAGGGGCTTGAATCTACCTTTCCCAAAGAATGATCCAAATTTAATATGAGGGCCTTAGCTGATGAATTTATCCAGCTTCAAGCCCTATTCACGCCTGAGACCTCTGAGTCAACTATGAGGGCCTTAGCTGATGTTTTGTCCAGCTTTAAACCCTAACCACCCCAGGCACTATCACTGACCTGGTCTGCACTTCGCCTGAGGCTCCATACACCCCTGAACATGAGTCCTCCGACCCTTAGGCCATAATTTGCTCCCCTAGGCCAAGACTTGGATGGGGCTCTGTCGAAGTTTCCCTGGGTTAGGTGTAAGCCTTGTCCAGGGGAAGGATCAACATCCCCTTTCAAGGGGTGTAAATCCTCGCTGGCTTATTATATTTGATAATAAGAGTCAAATCTACCAGTATATTAAACTCAGGGCTTGGTATAAATTACCCCAAATTTGAGGAAATGGTACATTCCCATTCCCTGGGACATGTGACCTGGAATCTCACCTGACCTGGTCACATGGGTGGCTTGATCTAAGTAAGGGTCAGAATAGTGGGCCATCCAGAAGGCCAGGAGAAACCCTACTTGGACAGGGCCATGATGATCCTAGAGCCACGTGTCTCCAAATACCCTATAAATATCCCTAATTATTCTAATAAAACACTTCTGTTCTTAAGATCTATTTCATCTTATATTTTTATTAAGTTTAATTTATCTAAAGGAACGGAGTCTCATCCATTGTTACATCCAAAGCCGCCCCTGTCTTCCTGGCTGACGCTAGCCCCTTGCAGTCAGCCTACTTGTTGGGTTCCCCTGCGTTAGCACCAGCAAGCGCATCTCGGGGAAACCTGACAAAAGGGTTAATGGGACTCTGGTGAAAATACTATGGAAGTTGGTTACAGATAGGCCCTTCGATGAAATACCCTTCTTTCTACCACGGTGTTCGCCTACAATATTAGCTACCATTCTGCCACAGGAAGAGCCAATTCAATTGCTTTATGGACAGTACCACACTCTGCCTGCGCTTCTATATGCCTGTGTAGAGGACACCAGCGGGATGGATCCGCAATGCTATTAAACCACCCTAGCTTATATGCTGATTAGTTACAAACTGAAGCGTACTTGTTCAGCTTACCCAAGAAAATCAAAAACCAGGCTGCCAATCAGGTACGGCGGAGCGTCCTAGAACAGTTCAAAGATGGAGATATGGTGCTATTCCATGATCATCACGGGTTTAGGCAGAAGCACAAGCTTGCAAATATTTGAATCAGGCCGTTTGAGAGAATAGAAAAAACAGGAGTTGACGCTTATACTATCAAGGATCCCGCAAGTGGTCATATTATAAATCAGGTGCATGTAAAATTCCTTCGGCCATATAAGCATAATAGATCCTCTCTAAAAATGGAAAAAGATGATGTTAATGATGATGCTGAAAATGATTGTAGAAACTTCATATGTGAGTTTAACTACGTTTATTTGGGGTTGTTACTGGAGGTCTTTCACTTTGATGTCTTCATCTTTCTGTCTCTTTCAGCTTCTTGCGGTGTTCCTTTTGTTTTGATTGATGGGACCTTTGTTTCTTCTTCTGCCGCTTCAAGGGTGCCATGGTTTCTATGGACTCTTCTGGGGTTGGGGGTGGAGGCAAAGGCTGCCAAGTGAGAGCGAGGGGGATGACGTCTGCTAAGAGGCCACTGTGATAGTCCAAGGAGGGGATGTCAGTGTGACGGGACTGGAAGAGGAGGACAGACTGGGGTTCCATGGCAACAGGTGAGGTGGTGAGAGCACAGCTGGTTGATCAAGCCAAAACCGTTCTTGCCCCACTAGGAGCAAAGCCCGCAACCGCATGTGTTGATGATCCTGAGAAATCAACAAGTAAGCCAGCAGAGGGGGTCAGAGTCATAAGGACTGGAGAGTAAGCAGGTGAGTTCCAGCTTGAGGGGAAAAGGCTGCGCCTAGCGCCAGGAAATCTACAAGAAAGTCCTCCATGCTTAAATATGCTATTAGAAAAGGAGTGGTTGCGGTGAATGCCGCTCACTGGGCCCACTTGAGGGCTGCCCAGTGCATCTCTATTCCTGAACCTAAAATGGTTGCAGGATGCAAAATAAGGTTAACTAAGAGCGCCATGATGTGAAGGTACTGCAATGGATCGTTGACGCTGAGGGAGGTGAACGCTGAGGTGACCCCAGATCAAAGGCAAGCTAGCTGGTTGTTGCAGAAATTCACCCCTCAGGGATTGGAAGTGGGTAGGAGCATGGGGAAAGGTCCCCAACCAGCTGGCTATCACCCACTGCACAAAACACAGCATCCGCAGGACATACAGGGCCACGGGATGAGGCTTTGCATGAGATGGAACCACTAATCAACTAAAGCCGCTTGCCAGGAGCTGGGCTGCTTCATTATACAAAGGCCCTTGGCTCCGCTCCCCTCCCCAGCATAGCTGGGCCACTATGTCCCCGAAGGGGGTGCTCCATGAAGCCAAATGGCAGATGAATTCAGGAAGGAGTTTTTCTTAGGTTTGAACAGTTTCGAGGTCCATGTCAGCCTCATCCTCATCAGCCAGAGGAAGAGGAAACCGGGGAAGAGGGATGTGGCCTAGGTTGGGCAACTCAGCACCAAGCCACATATGAAGGAGGAATTTGAAATAATGGACTCGTGGCTGTTGGTGCATAATGGTTCACATGGCATTGAAGGAAAAAGAGATTTACTGCTTATCATCCAGTCAAGGGGGTAATGTCACAATTCTATATGACTGGATGACAAGCCACAATTATGACCAATGAATCATTGGAGGAATTCCGCTGAAGATTCAAAGGGCAGAATCTGCCGAGGGTGTTTCAGAGTTATAAGGATCAATCACCTTAGGATGAGTTGATAATGGGTTATAATGGGTCATAACGAATCGCCTTCAAAATAGGGTAATAAGGCGATGCTAACATTTGACAAGATAATTTGGATTGACTCGAATCAGGGCGATAAATAATTGAAGAACAACAAGCTGAGACCAATGAGGATATGACGAAATGTATAAACTAAGCAAAAGAGTCTGTACCAACTGAGGTCACTGGGATATCAGTAAAACAAGGGAATTGGAAAGAGGAGGTTTTTTAAAAAGGAAAGAAGAAGGAAGAAAAGAGGGAGCAGACTAGAAGAGTTCCGCTGAGTTATCATATTAAAATAATAAGTGTTTTGGGGGAAATTGCTCCCATTTTATTATAAATTAATTGTTTACAAGTGTTCTGAGGATCCGGTGATCATCATATTGTCCATTCCAATTCATTCAGTGGGAGCACAAGTGTTCTAAAAACCCTTCAGTGGATATATAGGGAATCACTGAAATTCAACATAGCCCATAGAAGGAAGCTATTTGACGACTTGTAACTTTGATGTTGACAAGCATTATTACACCAGTTATAATAAATCTTTCTACATAGAATATGATGAAGAACCAACTCTATTGGAAGCCTACACAGCTTTTACACGTTAAGGAACTTCTGGACTTATGGTTCATTACTTTGTCAAGGCTATTTGAAACTCATGGAGCTGGAATTCTGATAGCATGGTAATACTCAGCATCTAAGCTTGATTCCGCTGAGTTGGTTTTGCACAGGGTATGAGCCACTGAGCAACCAAATCGGATGATATGAGGATCGCTGACTTATTAATAACTTTGATAAAATATATACAGAGCTATCGCCCCTTATTTCTACCTTTATTTCTTTAATATAAATTGCAGACTGAGTTCCCTTTTTCTTCCTAAAAAGACCTCCCCTTTAATCTTCCATGATACTCTTTATACCTCGGTTCCCCAGCTGGATGCATCCTTGGCTTAGTAATCTTCTATTCTTCTTCCCTTTTTGAATTACTCTTGTTCATATTAGAACTCGTCATAAATCCTCTCAATTCGCCAAATGTCCTCATTTTGCTCAATTATAATTTGTGTATCCCTTTTTCATAACCCTCAAGACTCATCTCAAACCCCTCTGATCTGCCAATATGGGTAGCATATCATCCAGTCATATCAACTTCCTGACATTAACCCCCCTTTTACTGGATGATAGGCTCTTACTGTTTATATGCTAAAAGGGACTTTGTGTGGACTCAGTTGATAATCTGACCCCCAGCAGGTTCCTTAATTGTGTAGACATTCATTCCAGTCTTCTCAATAATCTTGAATGGGCTGACCCAAATGTTAAAGAGCTTATTTTTCGTCTGAATCCATGCTGGTCATGGAATAAAACATAGTTCCCCACAGCAAACAACGGAAGCCCACTTCAGCGCTTCTGGTCAGCCGCCTGGTCGCGAATCTTTTTTATTTAAGCTGGTGGAGTAAGCTTCCATTTGCAACATGATCAATGTATCCATGAGTTGCTTAAGATATCGCTAAGGATTAACACCACTAATGTCCTCTACACACGAATATAGCAAGGCAGGCAGAGCCAGATGTCAACCATACAGCAGTTGAAATGGACTCTTACCAGTGGCAGAATGATAGTTGATATTATAAGCAACACAGCAGTAGGTAGAAGGGCACTCCATTTTGAGGGCTGATCCGTTATAAACTCTTCAGAGTATGTTCACTAGGGTTCCATTGACTCGCTCCACCATCCCATTTGATTCCAGATGATAGGGGGTGGTCAAAACCCCACAAATTGCCATCAACTCGTTTAAATTTGGCAGGATATGCGAAGTGAAGTTAGTTCCATTGTCCGTCAGAATGAACTGTGGGCAGCCATGCCGCTGTATAACACACTCCATATTAAACTTGGCAGTGGTGACCGCTCCCAAGTTGCTAGTAACCTTGGCCTTCACCCATTGGGTCAAATGATCAATGGCAACAATTATATACTTGGATCAATTGTCAATAGTCAGCAGAGGCCCCACTACATCAATGTAAACAGTGTGCCATGAGAACTGGGGTTTCACTAGTTGATAGGTGATTTTCTTGCAGAAAGGCTTTTCCACTTGACACTGATGGCAACAACTAACCATTTTTAATACGTTGTAATGCATGCTTTCCCAGAAGTATTGGGGTCACAAAAACTCTAGCATCTTCCGCAATCCTCCATGTCCAACAGCCTGATGAGCATCCATAATTATCAAGAGTCTAGCCAAAGGCTTATGAAAACTCAGTGTCAAGTCTCTGATCCACTTGTATAGTTCTTCCCCTTGTACGAAGGTATTCTCCCTGAGTCCATCTAACACCTTGATCACCTTCAGCGGCTCATCTTGGTATCTGTTCGCCACCATCTTTTTGTACATTATATCAGCTAGGTCCGCCATGATAGCAACTGTGGGCAATCAAGAAAGACAATCCGCGTTTTGATGTTCTGCTCCCAGTCAATGTAAAATCTCAAAATCATATGCTTACAGCTTCAGAGCCCAACGTGCGAGCTGTCTTTACAGTTCACAAAGATTCTTTAGCCAGCGCAAGGAAGCGTGATCCGTCACTACTTGGAATCTCACCCCATGCAGATATACCTTAAAGTGTTTGTAAGCGTAGATCACTTCTAGACACTCCCGCTCAATTATGTTGTAGTTTTGTTTGTGACAGTTCAAACTTTCACTACAGAAGGCAACAGGATGCTCCATGCTGTCATCATCCTTCTGGGATAATACTGCCCCATAACACTGAGGGATGCATCGGTTTGTACTATGAACTGTTTATCAAAGTTGGGATATTGCAAAATGTGTGCGCTTGCTAACGCTGTATGCAATACATCAAAAGCGTTCTGGCATCATTCCACCCATTGAAAGAAGCATTTTTCTTTAATAACTTAAAAAGCAGGGCCCCGATGCAGCTGAAATTGGGAATGAACTTTCAGTAGTACCAACCATCCACAAAAACACCTGAATGTCCCATTTATTCCCTTGCCGTGTCATCTTGCCTATCACGTCCACTTTAGCTCGTTGCGGTTTAAGCCCAATTGAATCCATGACAAACCCAAGGTATTCCAATTGCTCTTTATTGAAATGACACTTTTGTGGCTTAATTTTGATATTAGTGACAGCAAGGCGCTGAAACATTTGCTCTGAGTGGGCCAGGTGCTCTATAAACATATGAAAAAACACATTGATCTCGTCAAGGTAAACAATAATGCAGGACAGCTTTAAATCACCTAAAATTGTATCCATGGCATGCTGAAACGTAGCTAGGGCGTTACACAACCCTTGCAGCATGTGAGTCGGCTGGAACAACCCTCTTGAGGTGATGATCACACATTTCTCCTGTTCCACTAATGGCAATTTGATCTGCCAGTATCCTGAGATCAGATCAATGACAGAAATATAGTTCGCCCCACCCAGTTGGTCTAACGCATCATCAATCCGTGGAAGAGGGTGGGAATCCTTCTTTGTTACGTTATTAAGTTTATGATAATCAATAACCACCCAATTTGAGCCATCCTTTTTCTTTACAATGAGCACAGGTGATGCCCACAGACTGTTTGATGGCTCTAGCATTCCTTGCTTGATAAGTTTATCCACTTCGTCAAGACAACCTCTTCCACTGATTTTGAACGTCTAATAGGTCATGAACAAATGGGAGGGTGTCTCTCATATCTATTCGATGTACCACCCCTTGAGTGCACCCCAATTCATGATCATCATGTGCAAGGATATCCCAATAATTTTCAAATAATGCCATAAGCCTTATCTTGCTGTTCCACCGATAATCCCATGAGCGCTTCCCATGAAACCACAGTCAGTACGCCAATCAATGATCGAGCTGGTAGTCCAAGATCCTATCATGAGCCAAAATCATGAATATGACAAACTTCCTCTATAGGGACAAAGTGTAGATAAGCCACCACTTGGTGCTGCCGGATCATTATTGCCTTCTTCCTTAGATTTGCTAGCAGCACCTTCACCTCCCCATTCCCAAGCATCATTAACCCTAGAGCCACATGTGGTTCAAGCCGCAAGCACTGGTGAGGCGCTATAATTTCTCCATAAAGCCCCTTAGGGACATCGATTTCCAGCCCAGTCCCTACTATGCTCTGGTGTCCAGACTATAGGCTTAAAGCGCGCATTGCTCGAAGCAGGTTCCTTTGTACTCATAAATTTGGTTGGTGAGGACCCTAGTCCGCTGACTCAGTCACTGATAACAAACAGGAATCACTCCGTTGCTGTAAGCTAGATTGACCTGACCAGAGTGGACTGGATCTATTTGGATTCCACCAGAGGAAAAATATACTGGAATCTGTTGGCCAAACATGGTAAGGGTTTCTTCCACCATGTTTATCACAACGCCAAATTTCATTATATAAGCCGCGCTGATTAACATATTGTAGTGGTTATTTGTCAAACCACCGCTGGAGTGGACACCTGGACTGACCCAAATCATAGAGGTAATGCGCTATATGCTTCTTCTGACACAGTGCTGTGCGCTCCCATGGTCCCATATACTACTCAATGGTCCACATCCAGTTTTAACATAAGTTTAGCCACCAACCGAGTGGAGACTATGTTCACAGGTGCTCCCATGTCTATGATAGCGCATATTTTTGTGTTTTGAACGAATATAACGCAATAAGTACATTATGAGTAAAAAGAATCATCAGTGTTTATTACTTGTACGTTCAAAGGCTTTGTGTTACTCAAAAAGGAAGAAATGACCTTGCCAACTTGAGATACTCACTAGCTATTTTCTCCACCAGAAAGGCTACGTTAACCCCTATTAAAGGAGCGACGTTTGGCGAAGGATCTGAGTTGCTAATGCCAGTCTGTTCCAGGATCTGTCACGCATATGGCTTCTGCATGTCTTGGCGGAACTTGGCCTAATTGGGTGAGCTTTCACTCATGGAAGCAGAAGCAGGGGTATCCAACAAAATCTGCTGGTATAACAAATCGCCCAATTAAGGTTCAATTTCTACCTGAAAAGAAGTTTGGAAATTGTTAGGGACAAGTGAATTGGACTTAGCAGAGATAGAGCATCCCATCTCTACTCTGTCAAGCTTTTCCCTGCTCAATTATCTTAGTTGGCATTTTTTACTCTTGTGGTTGGCTAGGGCAATTGGCTGCATAATGCCCTATTTGTCCGCAATAGAAGCAAGTGTTCATAAAGGTGCGCATTTATAGTTTGGGGCGGAAGGACCAGACCCAATATTGCCAGTAAGGTTCCAAGGTCGTGGATGAACTGGTGAAGTGTACCTGGGCTGGAAAGGGTCAATTGACTCATGTGAGGGACAAATACGTTCCAGAAGCTGATAACCCAGTCGCTGCGGCCTATATTCCACAAGGGTTGGAGCGGGGGCAACAGAGATTTTTTGGGGTACATTGGGGGCGCTGTTCATGGTGGAGAGCCAACATAAGGCATTCACAATTTGAATAAGTCCGGTATCCCCATCCAACACATGGGACATAGCGTTATATAGTTCCCAATATGGTTTGACAGCTGCCCTCATCACTATACCTACATCCTCAGTGGTTAAAATATTAGCTCCAAGTTGAACATGTGCTTCCACCAAAAACCACTCAGCGAATTCTGACAGAGTCTCGTTTTGGTAAAACTGTATAGTCATAAAATTGGCTTTCCTTTGAGACATCTTGGTAGCACCACCAAACAGCCGGATAACAATCGCTTTTAATTGTGCATAAGATACTGAGCTGTTGGGAAGATAGAAGGTCACTTGGTCAGCGCTTTCCACATCTAAAGTGGACAGCAACAATTTCGCTTTTTGTTGATTAGTAGCCCCTTCCACAGCGAATAAAAAACGTTTAAAGTAACCGTGTAGGTTCCCATCACAACTGAAAGGAGGTGATTTTTTGATATGAACGAAATTTCTTTGCTCTAGGTTCCTGCTGCAAGGGGCAGGCGAATTGTTGTCGGAGCAACTATGGGAACCATTACTTGGCGCATTATCTTACAGCTGGCCAAATGAACTTGAACACGTCAAAAAGGAATTGGGAGAATTGGGGTCACGCGGGGGTCCACCGTACTGCCCAATGGATATTCATTTGCTGATCCATAACATTCTTCCCCTGGGTCACCACTAACTGCCCCATTCCCCCCAGTTCCAGTATGCTCCACAAACTGTTTGTTGATCAACTGCTCCGCTTTAAATGAAACACTTACACTGCCCATCCTGAAATTCCTGTTGCAGCGTTTCATACTGTTGTTGCAATTCCTGGCGGACTCCCCTTTCTTCGTTCAGTTGCTGTTCCATAGCTTGTACTTGCAAAAGAACTTCTTTAATTATATTCTGCGGGCAGGTTTGCTGTTGGCCTGCAGTTTCCACTTATTAATTGGTAGCATTTATTTGGTTAACAAGGTAGTATTGTTCCTGTACCAATTCATCATTGGCCCATCAAAGAGTATCAAGGCGCCCTTGATGTATGCATACTCTCTTGTCTCACCAATAGGAAGAGGGAAGGCTTGTTGGCGCTCATCCTGACTAATGACTTCCAGCTGTGTAACTTGAAAAATAAGCTGGAGATACTCGGGAGACGTTGACCAAAGGATAAGCGCGTTATCTGTTGAACGATGAGTATTCCATTTGATACAAAGTTGATTTACTTCAGTCAATAGAGAGCTGATCTGGGCAGCCACTTGTTGTTCCATCAAGGTCATTTTTCCTTGATCTGGGCAATCACGGCTTCAAGAGCTTCCACCCATTCAGTTAGCTCCATCATAAAGCACTTGGTATTATTCCCTAAGGTTGTTATGTCCTGAATCCACTCCGCCAATAGGCTATGCTGGTCCAGCAGTTCCCTTATTACTAAAGGTAATTTTAAATTTAACTGTGGTACCAGAACGTCCAATCAACGGCGGACATCCCTATCATGATGATCCATCTGTGCCAGCGCCCCTTGTATTTCTGAAAATGAACAATCAAGGCAGTCAAGAAGAAGGTGGGTATTGTGCTACTGTGCTTGTGTGTACCATTATACATATCCAATTTCAATATTAAGACAAGCCAGAACACACTGTAGCTGGCAAATTGAAGGTTGTACATAAGCGACTAAATATTCCTCAATTCTGTGGGTACTGAGGCGGCGAGCTAACCTCGTAGCAGTTGCATCTAAATAAGACAAGTACAGCGTGTATTGATTTCCTTGATCGCGTTGACTATTTAATAAACTCAGGGCATTTTCCCCAGTCTCATCCTCATATAGATGATACCCGCACAACAGCCATTCCATAATATTTCTCAGTTGTTGAGGAGTCACATTTGTGGAGCATCCTTGTTGGTTGGTCGTCAGCTCAGGGCAATTCTCAAATTTAAAATAAATCCTAACTTCATCATCCCCTGGTTCAATAACAGTGAATAATGTTGGTTTGGGGTTATCAGCTCTTAGTTTCTTCAGCATACCACACCCAGAATCTGATTAAGTTATGTCAGAATGGATGAGGACTTGTCATTGTAAATTATATGGCTTTTATTTCTTCAACTACAGTTGCTTAGTGGCCCCCTGAAGTGAGCACCACTGTTAATTCTCAGCATCTGAGCTCAATTATGCTGAGTTGGTTTTGCACAGGGTATGAGCCACTGAGCAACCAAATTGGATGATATGAGGATCGCTGACTTATTAATAACTTTGATAAATATATACAGAGCTATCGCCCCTTATTTATACCTTTATTTCTTTAATATAAATTGTAGACTTTTCTGAGTTCCCTTTTTCCTCCTAGAAAGAACTCCTCTTTAATCTTCCATGAGACTATTTATACCTCGGTTTCCCAGCTGGATGCATCCTTGGCTTAGTAATCTTCTATTCTTCTTCCCTTTTTGAATTACTCTTGTTCATATTGAATCTAGGCATAAATCCTCTCAATTCGCCAAATGTCCTCATTTTGCTTGATTATAATTTGTGTATCCCTTTTTCATAAATCCTGAGGCTCGTCTTGATCCCCCTCCAATCTGCCAATATGGGTAGCATATTGTCCACTCATATCAACTTCCTGACATAGCATCTGCATACTCATACGGAGTTATGAATTATGAAGAAGTTTCTACTTCAAAAATTAGCACCCTTGTGGACCAAAAGGAGCAAGAGCTGGATTGAATGGTATTGCATGCATTATTAAGTGCAATATATTGGAAAGATATAAATATTATATGCAAAAAAGTAACAGAATCTAAAAATATTCAATACATCATTGACTACATCTTTGATCATATCAAGAAAAATGTCATATAAGACTTGTATAGCCTAGAAGAAGTTGAAATCCAACAACAAATCCACTCTACACAGATGTTACTAACACAATTTGAAAATATAGCAACTGAAACGTCACTAATGGCTCCAATCAACTGTGTAAAACAAGATGTTGAAGATGAACTCAAAGCTTATGAAAATATCATTGAGATTTGAATTAAGACATGTGACAACGTTACCAACTTTAGACATAGATTGAAAGCAGAAGAATTAGTAAGGTTCTTTATTTCCATATGGTGTAAATGGATTAAAGCAGTCTCAACAAACTAAAATAACACTGGACTACTTTCAATGAATAATTTTAGGCAGAAAATGTAGTTTCAACGAGATTATCGCCTCTTTTACGCACTATCCATGTTGAATGTTATAATCTCATGTCAATGATAGCAGCTTTTGGATGAAAATAGAAGAAAAAGAAGTTAGCTGATGCTTTTAGTATATATATATAAATTCAAGAGAATCATCAGCTTACTGGCGAGTGTCTTTAAATGAACTCATTGCCCAAATTAGATGCCCTGGTCTGCCAACATACTTCATTACCTTAGGCTGCAATGACTTACATTGGTTATATTTGAAAAAAGCTCTCTTGATTGCTGATGGTAGACTGAACAAAAATCCAAGTTCTTTGGATTACATACAATTCAACAACTTATCAAACAGTACTTAGTAAGCACGAGAAGCACTTCATGTTATAAGAAAAAGCACTGATGAAGTTGATATACATTAATGCCAAATCTTTGGTGAAAAACCTGAGAATTCTGGTGGCGCATCAAGTTTATAATTGCGGAAGTCCACATCTTCACAAGGTAGTATGGATTGAAAAAATCCATTATATGAGCACCTAAAGGAATCTGCATACTTGATGAAGTTTGTACATATAAAATGCCATCAAATAATGATGGAATGTATAATATTATGAAAAAAATGAAAAGTACATTATCAAACACCTACATGTCAAAAACAACACGGCTGCAAATTTTAAATTTGGCTTTTCAAGACAGACGGGCACAGAAACTCACATTATCATTTGTCAGATGAGTTCATTCACAATGGTGGAAGAATATGACTTCTAAAGCTTCAGCAGGTAAATCGTTGGGTTAACAACTACAATTAAATTCTTCTCAATCTGTGGCAAGCCATTATTAATATTTAACCATGTGGAGCATATGAGTCAGTAACATATTACATCACTAAGTACATATAAAATTAAAACCTACAGAGCTAAATGCAAGTATAGCGCGAGTAATCCAGTATTTTTATGAGGAAACTAACATATCCCTCAGGATATTAAAAATCTGCATGCATTTGTTGAACAAATACCAGATTTCAGCATGTGAATGCGCTTTCAGTTGTGTCCCTAAACTTAAAAATGCTCAAAACAATGGTTCTATGTATACTCAAGAGCCTGAACAAAGAAAGAAAGCTCTACAGCTTAATAATCATGGACAAGAAATTAGATACTTCACCAACATATTTGAGCTTTACAAAAACGTCCACTTAACATCCAACTTATGGCTTTAGTAACATAATTTTGATAAATTTGCAATGACATTTTAGCCACATCATGCTAAAGACAAAAACAATGAAGATAGTATAGACCAGGATGCTTACAACAAAATATTACATCAGACAAGGAGGAAATTTATAACTCTGATTGAAAAGATAAAGACTTATATTAGAAATGCACCTGAAGTTATAAGAGTTCCATATATTATGTCTACATCTGATCCAAAAATTCTACTACTGTCTTCCTCTTCAGTTTAAGACATACCGTTCTGAAAAGAACTGCTTGAAGGATTTAACTCCGCCAGTGAAGCATTCTTAGCCCAAGAAGAAACTTTGAAAACAACTAATAAGTATATGGAAGCTTTTTATCAACGAGATAGACAACTTGAGAATGCTTTCAACCAAATTAATGCCTTTTGATATCTTGATGCAGAACTAATAAAAATGGAAGAAGATATTGAAGAAGTTATAAAGCAATAGATAGATGATGTTAAATTCCAACAGACATGTCAGGCTATGAATGTTGAACAATGGGAAACGCTCAGAACATCACTTAAAGTATTCGCAATCAAATGGAAGAAAGTTCACATCATGAATGGATCTTCATAACAGATTAAGCTGGAACTGAAAGACTTTTTATAGTTAATCTGTTCAAAGTACAATTTAACCAATGCTATAACAAACAGGCTGAAAGTTGGCGCCCTCAATGGTGTTGCAGCACAAATAGTGGGTGATTTAACATTACACTCAATACTAAAATTACTTGTTCAAAAATGGGAAAAAGTGTTTGTGATAAAGTAATTCTTAGTGGAAATTATCTCAGATTGATGTGATAGAAGAGGAAAAATAGATTTTTTCTTCATAGTGATATCTCAATGGTACCATATGAAATGCTTTGCATGATTGACCTCCACCTGAAACAACTGAAAACAACATGTTGCCTTTTGATATGGTGGGAAATTAACCAGATAGTTTACTCCCATGATGCTGAGATTGAGTGATTATAAGAGGATCTGCTGGAGATGAGAGTATCAGAAACCATTCTCAACAGTTGATTAGATTTATTAGATCACTGTGTAAGTCCTAGGGAACGTCCTCTGGGCGTTAATCAGGCCGTTTTCCTGTTCCCAAACAAGAAGGCACCAAAGAGGATGGCTGAACCCCTCGTTACTCAGGGTGATCTTGCTCTAGTGTTAGATGAGCGCTGGGTAACAGCCCTCCCGCTTCAGATCCTGCTTCCAGTACCCACACTCTCCTCAGCAGAACTGCTAAAAGGAATCAGTGAAATCTGTGACAAGATCTCCAAAATGAAAGCAATCAGAACTAATTTAAGCAGCAATCAGCCCAATGTTTTAATTTTTAAAAAATTAAAAAGGTATGAAGGCTGATCTATTGGCCAGAATGCCGACGGTTTTGATTTGGTTAACATGACAATCAAAAAATCACCCCCTCCCAAAATTGTCAGGGGTCATCCCTGATAGGCAGGTAACAGCATCGGACACCATCAATGAGGGTATAAAGCTCCCCGCTGGCAGATCAGGCGTTGTGCTTGATGCAACGCCACTGACTGAACAGGTGGCCCAGCTACCAAGCACGGGCAAGTTGGACGTCGCAAACCTGTTCCCAACCAAATGGGTTCACTCCTACATGGGTTGGCATTGGGGGTTTCCTGCTGCTTGTCAGGCTAAAAACCATCACGCCAACCATAGGAAATGTAGTCAAGTCTTAGTTCAGACATTCAAGGTCAAACTAACAGTGACTCAGCCTGCCACTGAATTCTTTGATGTTGGTTCCCAGTTAAATTATATGTTCCCCATTCCCAAACAATTCGCCAGTTAGGTCAAACTTGCGGGACCTGATCCTAGCTTGTTTCCTCTCTAAATCAACTACTTATTAACCAGTCACATCGCACTGAGAAAATTGTTGGTCAACCTTTCTTAGATTTTTCCATTAAAAACCTTTCCTAAAAATCCAGTTTTTTATGTTGAGAAATAACCACTTTTTCCGCTGACCATCAAACTCCCCTTGGAATTTCTGGCCGTACTCATCTGGAATTCCCTTATGTGCCTGTATGAGATTCTGGCTCACCGACAGTTATTGAGGAAATTCCTTCCCAGTTCCATATCCATCGTCCCAGCATCAGTGCCTTTGGTTATTCTGGTCTGCCTTCTGGGCGCTCTGGCACCTAGGTTGGCAGGCTGGTCTAATCCTTACTTGCTATTCTCCTGACACACTGGTGGTTATGATTAGGATTAAGATGGTTTATTACAGATGCTATAGATAAGTCAATTACTAGCTATTGAAGTAAAGGGTAATCAAGGGAGGGTCAACTGCTGATGATTATTAATAGAAATTGTGGCAGTAAATATAAAATTCTGCTGATAATTCTGCTGAGTGATTTAGTTAATGAAAATACCAGCTTGGCTAGAATGAAGGCCAAAAGCTGCAGTGAAAATAATAGTGGCGACGAAAATTGAGAAAGGGAGTTTATTGATTAGTTGACCATAATGTGACTCTGCAGTGGGACCCCTATTTTGTGTAGTCCCTAGTAGCGATAATAGTGTGACTGTGCCATATAAAATAAAGAGTATGGTTCAGAAAGCTCTTAGCTTCTATTTATATTTTACTAACATAGTTACCCAGCTTTGCTCAGGTTTATTTATTACCAGAAAATTGAACTAAAAAATTTAGGTTTTATATTATAGATAACATGAAATACTTACTCATCACCATTAAAGACACCAAACTGATTTATCACTAACCACTTACCCAATACATTTAATCAATCAAATCAATAAAAAACCAGTAACTACTTAGCCAAAGCCAATATAATCTATCTATCAATTACTCTAATACCATCAAATCACTTGGTAAAGTATTAAATCTAATCAATCAACTAAAACCTACCAACCACTTAGTTAAAACTAATTGAGCATATGAAACAATAAGATTTTATTAACTCCTCGGCCATGTCATGGAACCTGCTGATTAAAGTAAGACAGGGCTTCCAATCTGGGTGTGTAACAACCCAGTGTAAAGCCTATAATGCCAATGGCATAGAAGTTCTGATTACTTGTAGAAGGGATCCCCTATGATTCTTGTGAGGGAAATAAAAGTTAAAGAACATACCAAAGGCCCCCAAAGCAAACCAAATAGCTTCAATAGGGGCAACAGCGGGTCTTTCTGGGCATGTCCCAAGGGTGGGATAGGAAAGGAAGATGACCAATCCTCCTGGGCTTGCAGTTGGTGACCTTTGGGTTTTTTTCAAACCTTCTGGTACTGTTTTAACATAAGAAAACTCTGAAAATCATTTAAATTTTCAAAATTTTGGAAATTCTGATCAGGTTTGCGAGTTTATTTTAAATCAATTTAATTTGACTGTTAGGAGGCTTTATTTTTTTGCCTTGCACCCGTTGAGGGGTTTTGGAATGGGTTGAGGGGTTGGGGACGTTGCCAGGATGGCAGATCGAGCTTATAAACTGGTTTATTACAGATTACCCTTGGTAAGATGGCCTGTATAGTTTGATTCCTGGTTACCACCTTGCAGTTGTGAGGATGGCCGTTTCTCACCTCTGAACAGAGAATCACAATTAGCATAGACGGCCTCATTCTGCCAAAATGTGCCAAACCACCAGCAGATTGGTGAGGTAAATTAGTCTGAATTTGGAGACTATTTTACAAAGTGGATGATAGACCTGTAGCTTGTCTGATGGGTGCCCAAAGGGGAAGAAAATTGTTGCAAAGAGTTTGGTGGATCCAAAAACTCTTCAGAAGTGACAGATTGGCGTCATGCGCCCATGGCGAAATCTTTGATCACTGCAATTACTGTTTGGTGGGCCACTGGATCAATGGCTTGAAGGGCCTACTAGATGATCATTGGCCCTAAAATTTAGATAGCTGCATACTTTGCTGGGTTAAGTATAAGTATATTAAAAAAGAGAGGCGGAGTCCACAGAGAAGATTTGGGTAATGATCAGCTTTTATTTAAAACTATATAGGGTAAATGGATTGACAACTTCCCCTTCTGAGGCAGTTACTTTATATATGAAAAATGGGGGCATGGGTGTGTTCCTAGACAGTGGCAGCTGATATACTCATGGGTACTCAGCCCTATCTTGGGGCGTCGTCATCCAGCTTACGCAAAAGGTCACAAAAGCTCTGGCAGTGCAATCTTCTGATCCACCAGGGAGGGGCCCTCACTGATCAAAACTTGAGCGGATTTTCTTGGCTCAAAGGAGTGACAGAATTGGACTCCACCAGGGTCAATTCTAACAATTTTTAAAAAAAATCGACTTTTTTTGAGAATGGATTCTCAACTTGGATTGGCATTCCTGGACCTGAAATTTCGGATTACATGTTCCAGACCAGTCTTCCTGACTCAGAAACCATTTCACTAAGTTTTAAGGCCGATTTCTTCCTTTTCAAGATAGTGAGGGATGGTGGGGTGAGGTCAGTGAAGGGTGTAGGTTCTGTTGGTGACTTCTGGAATGGATTACCTCCCTATATACCTCCTTTATCCTTTTAACAAGGTAAGAAGCAGTCATTGGTGATACTGCGGAGGGATCCTTTGGGGCCAATGCAGTTACCCAACGTTCATCAACCACATGTCTCAAGTCCCCCAGTTGAGCCAAGGGCTCCACAGGGGCATTAGGTCCCTTCTTCTTCCTATAAAGGACCTTATCCAGGTCCAACCCAAGATGTTAGGTCTCCAGACTTACAGGCCATATAAAATAAAATTCATCAAATCAACTAAAACTCACTAGCACTTGACTAGATCCAATTTAAATTTCAAAATAATAAATAACCACCAACCACTTACTCAAACCATTTAAAATATCATATTGACAAAAAGATTAACCATTCAGCCAATTAAAAAAGCCTATCAGATCAATCAAATACCACTAAAATGCTACCCAAAACATGTTTAAAAATTATCATGATTATATATGTGACATATCATCTTTTAAACCACTGAACCAAAATTAACCTAACTTGGCAAAGATATTTTAGGGAATTAGGGGAAACAATTTAAATGATTATTTCAAAGTCATAATAAGAAAAATGTAATAAAGTATTTACTTTTTTAAAAATGAATGGATGATTAATAGTCATGCTAACATATCGTATGGTGAGAGCTTAAGCTAAACTTGATTGAAAAGAACTCTAGAAATGCAGAACTTAACGTCTTATTAGAAAAAAGAAAAACCAAAAAAAGAAGATAAATGATAATTTTAAATAAATTTGTTAGCTCATTACTTTATCTTTAGTTTTAACTATTGCTTGCAATATCATTTTTAGCTATCCATATATAGATAAACTACTAATTGGTTAGCTAAACCCATTGAATATACAAGATCAATTAATTACCAACTGCTTGTTATAACCAAACCAGTTTATTAAAACAACCAAAAAACATCAACAACTTACCAAAACCATTTACTTGTTAAATCAACCAGACACTTTTTCACTTAGTATAACCATCAAGCTTATTAAACAACCTAAAACCACCAACCGCTTGACAAAACCATTTAAACTACCAGATCAACTGAATATCTAAAAACAAATATAAAAATATACCAATTATCATTAAAAACATATAAAAATTCACTTCTTATATATTATGCTTTTTATTTTACCGCTAAAAATGGTTGTACTAATTTAGAAATTTTTGTGTAAGGAAAGTGTTTATAATTCTTGTATTCCCAGCATGGAAGTGCTCACTGCACAGGGCTCACACCAAGGAACCAGCCGTTAATACAAAAGTTACTAGAGCCCAGCAGAGGGTGCTGGAGCAATAATAACTTATGTATAGAAGTGTGATCTCAATAACCAAAACCCAACTAAAAGCGATTTGGTGCACAGGGTAAGAAGGAGTAGGCGCACCAGGGTGGAGGGAACCTGGGTGACCCAACGGTGCATGAGGGGATAATTTAAAACTAAAATGGAATGGTTTATGCAGCACAAAACTTCCTCAAAGAGGTCTGTGAACAGGATTGTTTGAGGTAACATAAACAAAAATGGGAAAGCGGGGAAATTTTATTGTAAGAAGTTAACCAACAAGAATGTTGGTCGCGAAAATCAAATATAAACAGAGGCAGGTCGAATTTGGGGTCTGCTGAAGTGGTCCTAAGGACTGATTCACTAATAGGCAAATGCTTCCATCTCAATTGGTAGAATACACCAAAACTGACTTCACTCAAGTAACTGATTGAAGTTGTGCTCTACCCAAATGCTAATTTTGTAAACATAACAGGTTTTGAATTCCTGTTCCCCAAGCAACCAAATTGAACCATCCACATTAATTAAATATCTCGTCTGTTTTAATGCCTGGGCCAATACAAGGGGCTGGGCGTTAGGCACCTCACAAGTACCAACCTGGGCATATTTGGCTTGTACCCAGCGTTGATGTCTACTGTGTGCCTGAGGTCAGGGAGGGCCTGAAGCTTCACCTTCTAAGCCTCCTGTTACCTAGCCTTATCCTTGTGGTCGGTACCCACTATTATGTCACTTCACCATGACATTTTGCAGGTGTGTGCACAACTCACCAAAATCATCACAATTGAACGAATGGTTTAGGAACGCTTACGAAATAATCTAACAAACATTTATTTTTATATATAGATAGATTAGAATATACATTTAATATAATGACTCCATAATCAACTTGATAAACCACTAAACTGCTCAGCTAAACCCATTAAACTTACTAAATTAACGTATCACCAACTGCTTGGTAAAACCATACCAAACTTATTTTTACGACCAAAAACCACCAGCAACCTACCAAATCTAATTAGCTTATTGAATCAACCAGCCAGTAATTGCTTACTAAAACCAGCAAGCTTATTAATCGACTTAAAACCATCAAACACTTGGCAAAACCATTGGAACTATTTTTAGCTAAATATCAAACTGCTTAGTTGTATCAATATACTAATTACCAATAAGACATATATAAAGTTTCACTTCTTACATTTGAAATTTTTTATTTAACTAATGTAAAATTATTAAAATTAATTTAGAACCTTTGCAAGCATGCTCACAACAACTTACCAAAGTTTTATCATAATTTATTAATAGTATATGTCAGAAAATCGCTTTTCCGGCAACAGTGGCCCCACTGGTTGGCAGGCCAACCAGTATGAAGAATCGTCAGCCC
Organism: Massospora cicadina; assembly: GCA_022478985.1. Classification (NCBI taxonomy): domain Eukaryota; kingdom Fungi; phylum Entomophthoromycota; class Entomophthoromycetes; order Entomophthorales; family Entomophthoraceae; genus Massospora; species Massospora cicadina. The sequence goes on from JAKSZP010013162.1 coordinate 92,081, forward strand.
TTGCCATTTTGCCTTAAGCAATTTGGCCAGCAGCGTCATCTGAAATCTTGGCGTGTCACCAACGCCATTTGGGGATCCTTTAGCCTAGCCACCAACCAACAAGGATAAATAAACTTAAAATTAAAAATGAGATTAGAAAAGTGAGATGTTTATTGAAAGGGAAGCACCAGATATTTATATGTACAAAGGGCTACTGCACCCATCGCTGACCTATCAGCTCATCACTTGACCTTCCAATCAACCACTCTTTCTCTCTTCCACTGAACTTCTCACTTCCCTGGTGTCAACCCTTTCGTCCCATTCTTCCCAATGTCCAAATATTAGTTCAGTTCATCCTCATCCTTCAGTTGCTAGTGAGCCATATATTTTTTAAATATAATTAATATAAAATTAAATTTGACTTAGTTATTATGCACTAAAACATCTTCAGCTGCTTGGTAAATTGTAATATCTCAGCTTCAAACCAACAAATAATTTGACTCTTTATAGTCAAACCATCTGGGGAATCCCCTTTCTTAGGTGATAATCGATTTATTATATACAAGGCGCTGGAAAAAACCTCAGATGCCTTAAAATCAGGATCATTGGGTTCCGCCAACACATAATAAATAACCAACTGGATCAATCTTGAATATTAGTTGCCAGTGATCCATATACTGATTTGGGGCCATTGATTGGCACCGCTTGAACCAATCTTCCAATCTTGGTGGAATACGGATTTCTCTCAACCCAATTGAGGAGCAACTACCAAGCAATCACCTAATAACCACAAAAACCAGGCAATAAGCCATTCCACAAGAATTATTCTAGTCAACCCAAATACGCTTAACAATTGGAGGAATTCATTTGTTTAATTTTCTGACAGTTTCATAACACATAGAAGACAAACAAATAAACAAACATCTTTATATATCATATTACCTTTAAGGAATGGTAATAATCATATCGCTCTTCCATATTATCATTGGGTTTTAACTCCTGTGCAATCATCCGCCAGACTGTATCTCATCTGCTTGAATTATAATAGTGGCGCTCACTACAGGGGCCCACTAATTGAACATAAGCAGCAAGAATACCTTGCACCATGGCAAGTCCCAACTACCCCTTTAAAGACCTCATGGTGTTCATGGAAAATATGTTGGTGAGCTATAAAAACCTCCAATGAGGAACTTGTTCTTTTTACTTTGAGCGCACAGTCTGGATTCAGTGACACTCTGATGAAGATACTGCTGTTCGCCTGTCCAGAACTTGAGTCAGATCAGCAAAGATGAACAATAGATGTTACCTCTGAGAAGCTCCGTCATTTTATGGAGTGGCTTCTCCAGGGATACCAACTTTATGACGGGACACCGTTGAGAAAAAGTATATAGCATTTTTTTCATCAGCAAAATCAGGCTCAGAGGTACATCTGTATATTTCCTACTTGGACGCTACCGCCACCAGCCTCATGCACTTCCTCAACTTGCAGTGCATGGCAGAGTAACTAGTCGCCTACATACAGCTCTTGATTTTCCAGCTCCTAAGAGTCCTGGTTTATTATATCATCAAAATCAGCAACTGATGTGGTTTGCCCAGGCTCAACAAAATGACACTTGCCTTTTGCTGGAGCTCCTTGAACAGACAGTCTCAGAGGTAAAGGGGCGATTGTCCAAGTGCATAATTTCGTTGCCAACGCTCATAGTCATATTGATCAGTTAATGCCCAGTTAAACAGGATCTGTCATGGGTCATGGGAGAGTTGTTGAACTGGTGAGGACTTACTTTAGAAATGAATTAATGATTTGACCACATGGGGAGGGAACACTGATCAGTTCATGCAGGAAATGACTGAGTGAGTGGCAGGGATTGATGCCACAGTGGACGCATCAGGGACCAGGTCACACTATTGTGGCGGTGGGGTACCAACCACACTTATTCTGTATCCCTTAAATTCAGACAGCTCCACAGTGAATAATTATTCACTGAGACACTGAAACCCTAGGTGCATTGTTCCTTAAGTCCACCAAATATGGCCAACTGCTAGATTGGTTGCTCAAGTAGAGGGTTTTAGTTATGCTAACAGAGGCTGGTATGTGGGCCTTGCATTTTTTAGATTGGGGTATATGCCGATCTTAGAGTCAAGTTGGAGAATCTGCATCAATCCAATGAGGAGTTAATCTGATAACCAGCCTCTTTAATAAGCATCTTGTGATGCTTCCTATCAGACTTGTGAAAAAGGCTTACAGAATTCCCAACTTCAGGGAACCTTGGATGATGTAGTCAAACTTCTTTTGAACCTTGAGGGTAAACTGGTCATAGAAAAGGAATTCTTCTGAGTTCTACAAAAAAAGTTGATGAGATCAAAAGAGATGATATAGAAGGGCGTTGCCATTGCAATGTGGCCAAGGCAGAAAGAATTGAAGAACTTCTTTTAGACCAAGTGGCCAAAGGGAGCCAAGTTGGAAATAGTGTCAACTCCAGGAAAAACCTATGGATTTGTTAGTATCTTCCTCTGTTAGTCTCTGTAATATGACTGAGGCGGCCTTCACTTCTGAAAGGCCACGGCGGAATTAAGTTCTACCCCACAACCCATATACTCACCTTATGGGGCTACATTTGACCGGCAGGGGACATCTTAGTTCACTCCCATAACACACATCCAGTAGCGAGATGAGATAGTGTGTGTTGAAAAGCTCCCCTATTCAATTGATGAGGCAATATGCATGGTTTTTTTAAGCGCTTCAAATTTGATAGCAAAGGAGCTTTAGACTGACATAAGGCAAAGCTACTAATTTCCACTTTAGATGTTGAGAGCATCAACCGGGTCACCTGCTATTTAGAGGACAGCTAAGTGACTTGCCAGGAGGTCAAAGACACTATGTCACGCCTGTTTGGAGGGGTGGAAAAATGGCTTGGTAAGGCTGATTTATAGACAATTGAATTATACAGGAATGTAACCCTTACAGAATTCGCCAATTGCTTCACTTTGGAAGCACACGTGTTGATATGGATGGGGACATTATCTGAAGCCAAAATTGGTATTAAAATGACTGTGGCGGTGAAGCCACACTAGGCGCTTTTCAATGCAATGACCCCTGTTTTACAAGGGGACATCCCTTTACTTAAACTCATTAACTATTTACTACAATTTTCTGAGACGTTCAACCCACCAACCTTGACTGAAAGCCTCCAATGGCTGTTGCTGGCTTTTCTTTGAGTGAGCCACAGTGGCTGATTTATAACACGCTGACCAATCCCCAGACTACCTACAATCTGCGGCCAACCTAAGGCCCATCTATAATTCTTTGGAACACCCAAAGCTGCTCAATATCTCTCCACCTCGCCTTCATCTGGTCTATAATCCTTCAGCTAACCATTGGCCTCGACCTTTTACCAACACTCATGGATGGGAACAGTTTGATAAAACATATTATGATTGTGGTCAACAAGGGCACTACACAGTAAATTGCCCCTCTAAGCACAACATCCAGCTTTGCAACCAAATATATGTGATTAGCAGAAATACCAGGCGGAGTAGAGATGAGACCCTCTACTTCCACCATCTCCATTTCAGTCTACTCGCCTTATTCTATTGAGCAACTCTACATTAGTTCCCATGACCCCACTGACAAATTTTAATATCACCAAACCACCGAATGACGCATGTTATAGACTTAACAGTATTGTTGAGATACGCTGGGAGATTTTGTGCAGGTTCAGACCCACTTAGCAATTGGAAGGATGATATGGAGATTTTCAGTCCTTGGGAAACACTTAAAAGTATAAAATAAAATATGGAGCAATTATCCCCAAAGACACCTCTTTATTGAACTTAATGTTTATTTGCAAATCCTCTCTGCTACGTTCTCACTTCTCCAATAAAAATCCTCTACCTTCATTCTTCTCATCTCGCTTATATATCAGCAACTTTGGTTGATATCAACCCTTTTGCTTATAATATTTGTTTCCACCGTATCTGCACTGGTTCCAGCAGAGTCTACTATTCCTTAAATAGACTGTCAATTTAATTCAAGGCAATCTAAAATTATATGTCATACACCAACAACGCCTTATCACCTGAATTGGAGGCAATCTACTAAGTATTTGTCTAAATCTTGATATCACCCTATCACCTTATGTCAAAGCGATCTCATTAATATTATACTACTCATTTTGGTCAATCTTACCCATTCCGCCTTAACTACTTAGGGCTTATTGCCCAGTCATATAAGAATCTTGACATTACCACTTGACTTGAAAATAAGTCTCCTTTTTAAATACGCCCAAAGGAACTTCCCAAGAACTTGGTTAATGATTAGACCACTCGTGGGATCCTTGATAGTATAGGCCTCAACATCTGTTTAAGATCACCTCAAATGAACCAATCCAGATGCTGTCCAAATTGTGCTTCCAATCGACCTGTGTTGGTCATAAGATAGAACCATGTCTCCATCTTTGAACAGAGCTAGCCAACTACGCAATACCTGATTGGAATCCTGATTCTTTATATTCTTGGATAAGACAACCTGAGTATGTTTTGGTTTGTAGTTTGATCAGCATAGTTGTTAGGTTAGTCAAGTAGTGTTGAGGATCCACAGTCGCCAGTACCTTCCAAGCAGGCATAGAGCAGCACCGGAAGAGCTGGTTGACATATAAAACTGTAAAAGACTCTTCCCTGTTGGCAAATGATAGCTGAAGTTGTAGGCGAAGATGGAGGTGGAAAGGAGGGTAAAATAATCAGAGGATCTAGCCATTACCAGCTTCTGGATTTTATTCACTAGTGTCCCATTGACCCACTTGACCATACCGTTGAAATTTGGTTGATATGGTGTTATTAGAACCCCGTGGATGGCCATCAGTTTGTTGAGCTTGGGTAAAATGTGGGAGGTGAAGGTGATCCCGTTGTCAGTAATGATGAACTGAGGACAGCCATGTACCAATTATATATTACTTCTAAACTTATCCACCGTGACCGCCACAGATTGTGTATTGCTTGTGCCTCAACTCACCTAATCAAGTGGTCAATCACCACCAGAATATACTTGGACCAGTTTGTTCCAGTCAGCAGGGCCTCATGACATCAATAGAAACTGTATGTCAAGCAAAGTGAGGTTTACTAACTGGTACAAAGTCTTTTGGCGGAATGGCTTCTACAATTGGCACTGGTAGCATCATAAAAATTGTTTTGAGCGCGTCAAACTGCATGTTTTCAGTAGTAAAGAGGTCGCAACAATTCCAGGGTCTTGCATACTCCACAATGCCCAACTACTTGGTGTGCACTCATAATAATATTTGGTTGGGCAGAAGGTTTTGTAATACTCATGGTAGTGTCCTTTATCCGCTTGTACAATTCACCGTTCTTATGGAACGTATTGGCCTTTATAACGTCTAATACCTTGATGACTTGGGGCGGTTCATCGTCATATTTCCCGCTGAGCATTATGGCATACACTATGTCACTCAGATCCACCGAAATGCAATTTTTGGTAACCTTGATAAGCAATGTGCATTTTGGTGTTTGGCTCTAAGATGGTGAAGGACTAAAAAAGTAAGCCTGAAGTTTGAAAGTCCATTGGGCTAGACACCCTTCAGGCTCTCTGAGATTTTGCAACCAGCGTAACATAGCATGATCCATTACAGCTTTATACCTTACCTTATGCAAATATACCCCAAATTGCTTGTATGCGTAGATCACCACTAAGCACTCCTGTTTGGTCACAGTGTAATTGCTTTCATATCAGTTCAAGCTATGGCTGAAGTAAACAAATGTATGCTCCTTCCCCTCATCATCATTTTGAGATAGAACTTCCCCAACAGCGGAAAGAAACGCATCTATCTGGGCATTAAACTCTTTATCAAAATTTGGATAATGTAGCACCGGCGCGTTGATTAGTGACATTAAAGTGTATAAAAGGAGATTTGGCAACGTTCCGTCCATTTGAACTCGGCATTCTTTATTTAATAGTTCAAACAGCGGTCATCCAATACAACTGAAGTTGGGGATAAAGTGTTGGCAGTAACTGACCATCCTCAAGAATACCTGTACATTGTGTTTGCTGCTCAGAGGGGCCATTTTCCAAATAACTTCCACTTAGGCCAGTTGAGGTTTAAGCGCTTTTCGTCTACTACAAATCCTAGGTACTCCAGCTGATCTTCAAAGAAGTGGCATTTATGAGGCTTGATCTTGATGTTGGCTTCAGAAAGACATTGAAAGACCTCCTCCAGATGGGTAATATGCTTGAAGAACATATGCAAAAACAGTGATATTGGAAAGGTACACAAGGACGCAAGACAACTTTAGGTCGCCAAGAATGGTATCCATGGCCCATTGAAACATAGCCGGGGCGTTACAAAGCCCTTGAGGCAAATGGATTGGTTGAAAAAGCTCCTTGGGTGTAAAAATGGTGCATTTCTCCTGTTTCGCCATGGGCAAATCAATCTTCCAGTAACCAATATCATATCCATCACCAAGAAGTAATGAGCTCCCTTTAACCGATCAAAAGCATCATCAATCCATGGCAAGGGATATGAGTCCTTATTGGTGATACTGTTAAGCTTTCAGTAGTATATTACTACCTGGTTGATACTGTCCTTCATTTTTACGCTAAGAATACGCAAAGCCCACATACTTTATGATAGTATGAGCATCCCTTGCTCTAGTAGCTTTTTAATTTCCTTAATCAATACTTCCTTAGCTGCCCAAGATTGAGAGATCAGCCACGACCTGATGGGGGGATGAACCCCAGTATCCAATTGATGGACCACCCCTCATTACACCCTAAAGTGTGGTCGTTGACAGCAAAAATCTCCTTAAATTTAAGTAATAAAGCTATCGCTTGATCCTTCTGATCTTCTGATAGCCCCAATAAATTTTCTCGCAGTACCACTTCCAGTACACTAAGATGCAGCTCAACATAAAGACCAAATTCATCCAGCGGACTAAACTTGTGCATCAAAAAGACCTCCTCAACTGGGGTCAAGTGTAAATATGCAACTATTTGATGCCGGCAGATTTGCATTGGTTCATTTTTTAGATTCGCTAGCAAAACTTTAATCTCCCCACGTCCTGGAAGTATAATGCCTGAAGCCACATGAGGCTTAAGCTGCTATTGCTGATGAGGCCCAATGACCTCCCCATAGAGCCCAGCTGGCACTTACACCACCAATTTAGTGTTTACTATTACTTGGTGTCCGGATGGGATGGATATAGGCCCATTAGCCCTTGATATTCATATATCAGCTGGGGGAGGGCCTGAGTCTAGCTCTTTAGATAATGGTAGAAAGCGGAAATTACCCCATCATAGTATACAAGGTTGTCATATCCCATTTGCACCAAATCCTTTAGCACTCCACTGGAGGTAAAGTAATTGGAATCCGCTGCCCCAAAATTTCGAAGGTCTACGCCATTATTTAATAAAAACCCCCAAAGTGTTGCATGAAGCAGTTCAAAATAGCAGGCCTTAATTAATATTTGGTAGCACTATTATCGGAGATACAATAACAATTAACCTAAACTGCAAAGGTAGAGCGCTGTTTTTTCCTTCTGAGACTATGCTTTCCATTTTAGCGGTCCCATATACCATCTGGTGCTCTACATCAGGTTTTGACGTTAACTTTACTACCAACATGGTTGTAACTATGTTGACTGGGGCGCCAATATATATTATAGCATGTACACAATTTTTTGCTACAAAAATATCATAGTATGTACACTCAGAATAAGAAGAATTTTGATTGTTTAATACGTGGACAATCAAGGGATCTCCTATCCCAAGAAAGCTCATAATCCCCTCACTGAATTTGGGGTATTCTTTGGAAATAGCATCTAATAAGAGGCGACGTTTACATTTTTTAGGGAAGGTGCATCTGAGGCTTTAATCAGCTTGTCTGAAGAAGCTTGGTTGAACATTTGACAGGCATACGGCTTAAGTTTCTCCTGAGGTCCTTCATCTGCTGCAGCCTAAGCTCACGCCCGCTTCAGTACATTTACTCCTTCAACTAGCTGCTGGTAAAAACCCACTGTCATACTGAAGGGCTTCCACTGGGTATAGTACATGTCATGAAATCGCCCTGGGCTTCACTAGTGTTCCAGGCTAACCAGTATGAAGACCGGTGGCCCTTTGCTGTTTCGCCTTCATTGGCATACCAACCCCTACAAGTCCTGCGTCCAACTCACCAACTAACCACCAACGGCTTTGCCTTTAGCCCCAGGCGTCCTCAATGTGCGCCCCGGCAAGTCCTTCCCTCTTCCTGAGCGGCTCAGGCACTTCTGTGCTGCCCCACCCTTGTGACCCTTCACCAACCCACCTGGGCATTCCCGGAGAGTCCATCCCCCTACTTAGGCGGCTATGGCACCTCCCAAGCTGCACCCCGCTAGGGTTGATGGCTATGCAGCTCATCCGCTGGTAGCCAGCTGGCAAGGTTCTCACTGGTTCCTCATAGAGAGGTGTATGGGAGCTATAAGCGCCGGCCACTCTAGGCGTGATCATCCACGCCTATTGGGGATCCCCTATCTTATCTACCTGTATCTACAGGGTATTAGCCACTATAAAATAAAGGAAGAATAGTGAAAGAGAGATGTTTATTAGGAGGGAATGAATGACTATTTATACTACTTTCAGGGCACTGCGCCCAAGTACACTTTGGCCAATCAACTACCAGAAAACCCATTGGTCTCTTGATACTACAACTCTATCAGATTGTCCCTTCATTCATTCATACTTCATAGTGACTCCCTCGATATCTTCTCATATGATCACCAAATATTAAATTAGGTCAATCCATCCTCAGCATAAGTCACTGATTGATCATAAATAAATTTGTAATTTAAATAATACTTTGAGCATCCTTGGAATGAGTCGCCGATGTTCCAAATTAGTTGGCAGAACCATTTGGGGCAATTTGTAATGGATTCATCAGCTTTCCGCTGGAAACTCCCACAACGATCTTCAGATGGCATTTTGGATGCAAATACAGCTTCCGCCAAGCCTAAACTCGATTAGATTATAACATTAAGTAGGGTCAAACTAGGCTATTAGCTGACAGTTACGCCTGGCTAACCAACACCCCTAATTCTGATACTATTGGAAGGATTCATCTGGTTAAATCCAGACAGTACATAAATTCAGGTGGGACGTTTGGGGTTGGGATAGAGGAGGTTGAGAGTCCTGTCTCTACTCCACTCCATCTTTTCCCTGGTAGCATTGATCCTGCTTTACATATTGGACCTGAAGCTTGGGGCAACTTTGGGCAAGGTAACCAGGGTTACTACATTCAAAACATTTCTCCCCGTAGTGTCTGGTCCTTGGCTCTCATAAGATGGCTCAGGCTGATAATTTGCTTGTGGTCATTTGGCATAACCAGGGACAGGTCAATAGGTTGACAGTTGGCAGTTGGTGTAATTAGACTCAGGTTTGGAGTTAGACTGTTGGCAATAATCATAAGCAGGTTCAGGGCGGAAAACTGCTGGGGGTAACTTGACTGAGGACGAGGTACATGGCTATAATAAGGCCAGGGGTTGCTAGATAGAAGATGAACATGATGAGAGAATTCCCCTGAGAAAGATGGTCCAGCAATGGCGACATCATGTTTCCTCTTAGTACTGGGCGGAGAAAAGGTAGCAGATAGAAAGCACAAAGACTTAATAATTTTAAGCAGGGGCATGTCATCCTCCAAAATCAGCATCATGACATTGTAAAGCTCATGGTATGGCTTCACCGTGGAGGTCATTGTTAAGCACACCACAGATTTAGATAAAGTCTCCGTCCAAATTAACACTTGGGCTTCTGTCATTAATAGGTCAGAAAAGCAGTGAGGGTCTCATGATGTTGGAACCCAATAGTCAAGAACTCAGCCTTCTGCTATGACATTGTAAAAATCCTGGCAGGGGTTAACACTCGCTGTTCCAGTTTGAACAGGTCTCAACAATTTAGCAGAAACAGGAGCATAAAACTCCTAATTGCTATAGTAAAAATGGGGGGTTTATGTACCACTGAAGGAATAGAAAATGGGACAAGTTATATATACTAAAAAACAAGGATTTAATTTTAATATGTTTTATTAGTTTTATTGACTGGGTAAAAAAATGAACCCTTTAAGATGTCACTGTTTAGTAATAAAACTCACCTCAGACTTGAAGTGCAATGCACATCAAATTCATTACTAGGTTCAAGCCAAATTAGAAATATGGTCATTTAACCCATTGGAGCTCTCAAATCTCAAATTGCTTTATCAGAAGGGCCAATGGATAGTTAAGAATGGATAGGATAAGTCCATGAGATAATGTTTTAATGTACTTGAGCTAATCACTGTACGAGAAAATATCTGTACCTTTCAAGACCCCTTCTAACCCTATAAAAATGGCTATTCTCCGCAGTGTGGTTTGAACTATATTAGTGGTAAGATAGGGAGGGACCTCAGAAGAACTCCCTTGATTCCTCCAATGATTCATAATATTCCAGCTACCCAAACTCAAGCTATTTGGCTGAGTATTATTATTATTGATCTAAGTATTTCTCAGTTCAAAGGGGTCCACTGCAAATTGACCAGGGTTTTTTGGCCAATTTTATCTTCATTCTCGTCCAAAAGGTTCTTCTCACTATATCATACTTGCAATTGTCCAACTTTATGTCCTTCAAGAGTGTCAGGGGTATTGAAGGCATAAAACTAGCCATGGGCCTGAAAATTTGACTTGGGAAGCAAGGGGTTTGATGGAGTATTTATCCCCTCACTTATAAGAGACTACGAATGGTCCCTCCCAGATATTATTGAGCTTCTCACTTATAGAAGTGATCCAATTATGGTAATACAGTACCAAGTCAGATACTTGGAATGATGGAAGAGGGGCACAGCTCTCATTATCAGCTTGAACTTCCGTCATGATTTTGATAGGACTGGACGATAAGCCCTAAGTCAGTAGGCAGAATGAGTAGAATCTGCAGATTATGATACAGAGCTACAAAATTTAAGCCTTAGGATGAGAAAATATTGGATTGGAATGTAATATTGGATCGCCTTTGAATCAGGCGGTAAGGTAATGTTGATGAACAATGAACAATGAAATGTCAATGTATAATAAATAGTGAGTGGATTGTTTCAGATTAAGGCATCATGAATTTAATACATAGTAACTTCTGCCAGAACCAATGAGAATGTGGCAAAACGAATTATTAAGCAGAATGGTTAGTATCAACTAAAGGTGCTGAGATATTAGCAAGATGAGTAGAATGGAAGATGAGTGTTGGATTTTGGTGTAATAGTTGTTATATTGGTGCTTATTCCCCAAAATATAACAATAGGGGTTTGTTACCACAAGAATAATATATATCTAAACTTAAAAACCTAAAAAAGTATGGGTTTTAAAGTCTATCAGGCGCCGCCAAGGATATGATAGAAAAAGTCCCCCTCAATTTCAGATCATTCAGTATTTAAATGTATTAAGATTTGTGAAAATTCAATAATATGTTTGGAATAGCTTAAACTAGCCCAAAAAAGGAAATATGTGAAGTTAGCCTATCGAAGATCAGAAGATTTGCTTCATTTAGGCTGAACAATAAATGGGGGTAAGTTTGGGGCAAGATGTAACCATAGGGTAATGACTTAATATACTTTAGCCAATCCCCTCTCACAAAAATTATTGCACCTTGGAGGATAACTTCCATGCCTATATAAGGGAGTGGTCCCCGCATAGGTGTTTGAATGGACTAGTAGGGCTGGGGGAGATCCAACCAATGAACGCCCTAGAGTCCACCGCGAATTCAGAGTAACATGACTGCTAAAATTAGAGTTAATTGCCCAAGAGATATTTTTTTAGTACTAGCGCCCACGAGATATTAAAACTAGTACTACCATATTAGCAGGGTTCCACCAAGAATTGGCCAGGGTCTTTTGGCCAATTTCCTCATTATTATTTTTATTATTATTAAAAAAATTATTATTGCGGACTAATAAATGTCCACCGTTTCCCCTTCTCAGCCTATTTGAACCCACAACATTCTTATCTTGTAGCTGAGAGGGCAAATGTCTGACAAGGAGGATTGTTGGTAGTGTAGAGTGAGTAAACAGCGAAGATCCACTGTATATATTAAAATATATAAAGAGTGTCTTTGAGGAAAACATATCCCTATTCATTTAAAAGATATTACTTTGTTTCATTGATGACGATCATCATATCATCAGTCCTATTTCTCAGTGAGCTTAACCTTGTGCAAAACCCCCTCAGCGTATCTCACCAATTGCGCCAAAATTATAACATCTTCTTTAGTAACAGTCTTCGCCAAGTTAGTCATATCCTCATACTGTAATTGAATAATGTGCTGGGCCAACTTTTTCATGGCTTGTTCAGGATCAGTCCTGTCATAGAAGATAGCTTTGGCCAGTAAAGCTGGCATTCCAGTTCTCTCCCATATAACACACAAAAGGGATTTTTAAGTATATGATGGTAACTAATATGATATGCAATTAACGCGCTAGGTAAGTAGAGGTCCCAGTGGAGAGGGTCTTAACTGGCAATTTTCCGGAGTATAGAGACCAGGGTTCCATTAACTCTTTCTATGACACCATTGGTGGATGTTTTATAGGATTCTAAGAAGAGTTGTTGTGTCCTTATGGAGGTGGCAAGAAGCTTTACCACTCTGAAAATGAAGTTTTTTCCATTGTCACAAAAGAGGATCTGGGGGCAACCATGCCATGTGAAGATATATTGATGCAAGAAATTAGTTGTGGCTTTTGCAGTCTGAGCGTGGAGAGCTCACATCTAAAGCCCATTTGGTGAAATGATCTGTTACAACTAAAATATATTGATTTCCCCCTGTAGTCTGAGGGATAGGATCTACCACATCCAAACATATGATCCGGAAGAGTTGTTGGGGCGTCATATGTTGGTACTGATAACGGGTCTTAGAGCTGAATTGTTTTTTGTAGGTCAGACAAGCATCCAGGACTTCAGCTATGGTCTCCATGATGCCCTCCAAGTAATACCAAACTTTAACCCACTCATAGGTTTTTAGGACTCCTCCATGCCCATGATAGTGTGAGACTCCATGATCACAGGCACTTGCTCAGATGGCCAGAGATATGGCAACCAGTTCACTCCTAAATTTTTTGTACAGCTTCCCACTCTCCACCTTGGTGTTTCTGGAGTGCCATGATAGCATCTTTTGTACTGGCCCATCATCATCAGCTCACGCCTCATAAATAATGAGGAGGTCATGCAACCTCTCTGCTTCGCTATTGTCAAGGTGTAGGACAGGCAGCCATGTCAACCCATCAACATTCTTATAACGCGTTCCAGCTTTATGCTCATTGGTCATATCATAGTGCTGGAGGTTTAGAGCCCAGCAAGCCAACCGCTCAGTGGGGTCCTTCATATTTTGTAACCACTTCAAGGAGGCGTGGCCAGTAATCACTTTAAATGAAGTCCCATATAAAAAAGAGCGATAATGCTTGACAGCAAGGAAGATGGAAAGGCACTACTTTTCAGTGACACTGTGATTGCGTTTAGCTTTTGAGACTATCTAGATGGAGTAGGACATGGGATGATAGACCCCATTTTCATCCAACTGAGACAAGATAGCTCTACAGGCGTAATTGGAGGCGTCTTTGAACAACATTGAAGGTTTTTTATAACCAGGGTGAAGGAGGAAAGGACTTTGTTACAGCAACTTCTTCAGGATTTCATATACGGTCTTTTTTTAAGCACTACAATAGAAGGGGTGTTCTTAGCCAAGAGACGTACAAGGGGCTCACTTTGATGGGGAAATTGGGAATGAAAATGATGGTGATACCCCATCAAGCCCAAGAATACCTGGATGTAACGAAGGGTTTTAAGTGCGGGCATCTTGAATATTACTTTGACTTTATCTTGTAGAGGTTGTATCACATCTTGTGAGATGGCGTGCCTAAGGAAATCCAACTTCTTTTAGGAAGAAAGTACATTTAGAGGGCTTCAGCTTTATGTTGGGTGCCACAAGCGTTAAAACACCTCTTTTAGGCGTATGAGATGCTCATTGAACGTCTTGGAGGAGAATGTGATGTCATAAATGTAGACGATCACGCAGCTAAGCTTATGATCCTGGAGAATGTGATCCATCTCCCGCTGAAAAGCAGCAGAGCATTACACAACCCTTGAGGTATCTGAGTGGGTTGGAACAAACCCTCACTACAGATAAGGGCGCACTTCTCTTGATCTTGAGGAGAAAGGTCCATCTGCCTATATCCGCTAGCCAAGTTCATGGCGGAGAAAAATTTATACCCAGAGAGTTGGGCCAGAGCGTCATCAAAGAGGGAAATAGGGTAACTGTCCTTCTTTGTGGGGTTGTTCAGTTTGCGGTAAACTTTAAACTACCTGATGACCCCCAATTTCCTTCTTTATCAATAGGAGCGGGGACAACCAAGGGCTTTGAGAAGGCACCAACAACCCAGCGTACAGCAGCTGTTTGAGCTCCGTCCTCATTTGTAGCTTTTCAACATTGGATTTGCGATGAGGTTTGGAGCAGATAAGCTAACATCACCAACATTAATGGTATGAGTCCAATCTTTCATGTGACATAGTCAGTGTCAGAGGTAGAAAAAATGTTACTATAGGACTCCAGTAAGGTGTAGACCTTATCAAGCTCAGCGGGAGTTAGTTTATCAGAAATATTAGCAGTAAGAAGAGTTCATAATGATTGGTCTGTGGGTAATCCCATACCAGCCATAGACCCAATACAATGAACTTGTTTTATATTCTCAAGGGGAATCAACATACCCCTTCCAATCTCTTGATGCTTTTTTAAAACCATATAATTCTTGGTGAGATTCCCTAACAGAAGCATGATAGGTCGTTGATAGGCAGGGTCTATCACGCCTGACAAAACTATGGGCTCCAAAGGACTAACTCCGTCAATGCTGGTTAGGTGCAATAATTTGTGGGGGATTGAAGGGTAATCTTAGTGTCAACTACACGTTGTTCACCCGCTTTTCTTACTACCTCTGCAGAAGCATAGAAAGGGATACCCTCAAGGGCGTCCACTGATGGAGGCAACATTTTTGTGTGCCATCCTGCCGTGGTGTAATGTAAAGATAAGGCGGAAGAGGGGAGCTCAACTGTTCAAGCATAAACTTTTTTGTTAAGCTCATCATTTTCAGAATCAGAGGAATTTCGTAGTTAAGCAAAGAGAGATAGCCCTGCTTCAAATTAATAACCCCTTCATATTTGAGCATGAACTGGGTGCCAGTGAGTAGATCATAGGTATTGTTGGCCAAGGCCACCGCTGGAGCTGACAATATGAGCTTCCCAAAACGAATGGGAAGAGAAGAGTAGGCTCCAATTGCCGGAGTGTAGTTTGGCCCCTCATTTTCAAACTCTTGTGTATAGTCGAGGTCAGGGGCCAACTTATTTTTTTTCTTAAGTTTTGATGAAACAACGTTCATAGGGGACCCAGTGTCAAGAATTGCCAGAATCTGCACTCCATTAACAACGACCTCCACCCTAGTTAAAGTCTCACCCAAGTTGGGGGGAAGAGCGAGGACCTCCTTCAGCTGTAGAGTAGAAGCAAGGCGTTTGGCAGTTTCAGGGAATTTATCCCAGATAAACTGAGTGTATACACACTCTGAGTGGAACGGATCATTGTGGCTTTGAGCTGGTCAGCGTCAATGACGGTATCAATAATCTCCAGGCCTCTCAACACCTGATAAAGATATGTTTAGCAGGATATCCTAGACACATCCACTCTTTCCAGGTTTAATTGGTTGAGTACCTCCATTTCACCTGGGTCTCCTAGAACATAAAGACCTACATTCTCACCACCCCTCTAGATTTGTCATCAGAGGGGTTATTAATGCATGTTAAGGAGCCCACAGGGGGTGAGGTAGGTTCAGGGCTTCCCTAATACCAGCATAGGTCCTGGGGTTATTTCTCCACCTTATTAACTTTTGGAGAAGCGTTGGAATTTTCACAGCTCAATTTTCTTCCTACAAAATAGGGGTTTGTGATGCCTCATGGAGAAAGGTTTCAGACTAGTGGTAGCTTGATTAGAGGTAGAGGGAGGTAACGTTGTGGATGTAAATGCTTTACTACACCAGCTATGGGTCAATCAGTAGCGGTAAGCTTTTGTGAAACAGTCAGTTTAGCCTTTGGAACTGGTCATTTAACCCATTGTTAGTAGGAAAGATTGGCACCCAAGAAAGGGCTTTAGGCTAGAGCAAGTCTTTGAAACCGCTTGGGAAGGCCGCACTGAAGAAAAAGATGAGCAAGGCAAAGGGACGACTGCTTTCCCCAACTGAGCTTTTTTAAATGAAAATGAAGGGCAGCAATGCCCTCAAATCCATTATTTTTGGGCTATCCTCACATGGTGAAGAGCATCTTGTTGCTGCAGCTTTGCGGAAACAGGGTTCCAGAGGGAGATAGCTATTAAAGTGGCTGGAGGGGTTAAAGTAGATCCTCTCATCGTAGCTTTTTGCATAAGGTTAATGTCATGAAAGTCAGCCACCGCTAGAAGAGCCTCTTTAATATCTTGTACTGTTCAGATGATGCACTTGACTGCAAAGATATGCATTGCTAAATGGGGATGAGATGCCAAGGCAACCATGATAGCAGCAATAGCATCATATAGAGGTAGCAATTTGGCAAGCAACAGAGGTTGAGCTTTACTATAGAATTGTTCAACAAAAGAGGGGATCAATTTTTCCTCTTGCAGACTAAGACACATAAAGGCCTGTTTTTGCCTTTGTAAACTCTGTAGGGAGCCAAATTTATTTAATAAGCGCTTATTCCATATCTGCCCAGTTGGTAAGATGGCCATAGTGGGAACTAATGTCTCTTGAGCTATACGACTCAAACAGGGGAGGATATTGTTGCATTTTTGCTGGTCAGTTGCTTCTTCCAGTGCAGATTTCTATACAAAGAGGAAGGATGCAATACTTCCCTCACCTGGGATAAACTTGTCCCTGAAAGGTGCTCTTTGGATAGTGGGAGCGGATTCTTAAAGGCCTTGAGAGGGGTGAAGCTCGAGAAATTAAATTGGGACAAGGCACTAGCTACAGTAGTTAAAATGCAGTAATCTTAGACTTAGCTGAAGCGGGGAGGTTGTGAGGGGTATTTTCCCCACCAAGCTCCATTTCTAAAAGAAGTTCTATTGTGGTGTACAGGCTCCCCTGTATATTTATCAGGGAAGGTCGACCAGGGGACAAGCACTTCTGATATAGTGAAAAAAAACTAATGAAATTCAACAAATAAAGACACCCCAGAGGGTTCAAGGCCCCTCTTGTTGTCTCCAGGATCACCAAGATTAGGACGGTAGGGAATGAAAGTTGTTCTGGATTATTCTTGGATGCAACATGTGTGAAGGAAAGGACCAACTTTTAGGAACCATATGGGAACCATGTGTTGATTGTCCTTCTGTTATAGGGGGTCATATGTCCAAACAGCCATGCTTGGAAATGTTCCAATATATTGCTGTGGAAGCGATCAATGCTTCTTGGATTGTTAGTACTGCTCCTGTGAACGATTTCAGTACCATTGTATGTATCGTCCATAGTGCTATTGCTATTACTAGCGCCCTGAGAGATGGGTAGATAGGAGAGTCCATGTTCATAGCGAACATGTTTCTTGTTAGGCTGAATGGATGTCCGTTTTCTTGGCGGAAAAGGCGCATGGAATCTTTCCATACCGCCACAGATGTTGGGCATTGTTCTAAACGGTGGGCTAGGCTTCCATACTGACCACATATTGCACATGATGTGTGATTGGCGTTTGACCGTTCAGCTGTTTGGTATAATCTCCTCATGCACCTCCATACATGTGCTCTTATCCTGGGTTGGAGTAGAAGGTAATGTGTGTATCTCCATACTCTTCAATGGGTCTCCAGGTTGTAGGGTATGTCCATATGGTCCAGGTAATCTATCCTGGCTATGGTATTTGGGCTTTTGCTTATTATATTGTCTGTGACTATTTGATCATTGATCTCCTGCCTGTGAGTTAGCTTAAGCGTCCTCGATGAATGGTTTGTTCATTTATGTGAATCCGCCATGTCGCTCTTCTCATGGCTAGTAGTATAAGTTTGAAATGTTCAGGAGTGCCATGTGGTCCTGCAGCTGTAGGATGGGATTCCAGATACTTGATTAATGTGTTTGGGTGGTCTGGGTTTCTTAATTGTAGTGCATGTGTGAAGTTATATCTTGCTGTTCTGGCCCAGTGTGTATCTGGAAAATCTGGGCTAGTCAACTGAGCTATCCAGGATCCCAGTATATGGGTTGCTTGCTTTACGTAATTAGTAAGCCCCATGCCTCCATTCCTTCTAGGTCCATATAGGGTTTCAAGGCGTACAGGGGGGTTGTGGTTGGACCATAGACATCTTGTAATAGGGCGTGGACTGTGTTGAAGAAAGATGGTGAGAAAGAGATTGCATGAGCCGTGAACCATATGATTGATAGAATCATAGAGTTGGCTAACGTGACCCTTCCTGTTAGACCTGTTTGGTGTCCATGTAAGGAGGCAATGCGTTTTTTTATTTTGACCAATAATTGATTTTCCATCATGGAGTTAGCGTAACCTCCTGCTTCCAACCATACTCCCAAGTGACAAACAGGACCAGCTGTTGGATTGGTGATGAATGGAAGTTTCAGTGAGGACATTGCTAATTTTCGCCTCCTATGTCTGGTAAGGAGTCTTGATATTGTGATATTTTGTTGTCCCTGGGTAGATGGCATTCACTAAGTCTGATATTTCCCAGGTGTATAATTTCCGTTTTCTCAGTGTTAAGTGATGCGTTATTTATGGCTGAATAGTCTTGTTTTATTTTCTCAATTCTTCAAGCGTCCTGATTGTTGGATATGACTACCACATAATCATTAGCGAAGGCCATCATTTTGACTGGTAGTTGGCCCTTGACGTTGATTCTTTTGAGCGGTATGCTTGTATTTCAGATTAGGGGGTCTAGGCTAAAGTTGTAGAGTAGAGGGCTTAAGGGGTCTCCTTGTTTTAGTCCTCTCTGTGGGATAACTTGGTTGGTTAAGAAGCCTTCTCCCCGCACAGCCATGGCTGCAGACTCTGTAAACAGTTTTACCCAGTTTATAAATTTATTTGATAGCTTGAATTTTTGAAGGCAGGCCCTAAGATAGGTCCAGTTCACCCTGTCGTATGCCTTTTGTTGGTCTAAAAAGACAAGTGCTCCAGAGGTTTTGGACTGGCAGACATTTGCAACTATGTAGATGTTATCCCATATGGATCTTCTTGGGACAATTCAATATTGTGATGAGGATATTGCATCAGTTGCAATTTCTCTAAGTCGTTTATCCATAATTTTTGTGAATTTTTTCTATCTGTGTTGGCTAGGAAAGTTGGGCGCCAGTTAGATAGGTCAAATCTGTCTCCTTTCTTGAATAAAGTGACCGTGTAGGCTTCTTTGCCTCCAGGTAGGAGGCATGTTTCCATAATACACTTGTTCATTGAAGCTAGAAGAATGTTAGAGATGTTAGTGAAATATTTTATATAAAATTCATAGGGAATCCCCACAGGTCCAGGGCATTTCCCTCTTGGTGCACCGCGTACTACTTCCCATAATTCCTCGCATTATATTAGGTTAATTAAATTGTTATTTCAAACTGCGGTGACGATGTGTGTTCTTCTAAGGCTTTTTTTGATTTTTTCTGGTTTGACTGGATTGGATTTAAACAATTTTGCATAAAACCTGTGCACTTCAGTCGCGACTTCTTTGGTTGTTTCTGCTATGGATTTTTCCATTTGACAGAAATGTGTACAAGCTATCATATTTTTCCTGGCGTGGAATTGGTGGAAAAAGTAGCTTGAGCAAGTTTCTCCATCTCTTATGTTTTTGCCTTTATATTGGACTCCAACTTGGTGTTGGTGTTCGCAGATCAGGGTGTTTAGCTGAGCAGAAACTTTCGCCCATTTGTGACCCCATTCCTGGCTGTATCCAATGCTTAGTACATTGTTTCCTCTTTGGTCAATTTCAGCCAATGTGTGTTTGATAATGGCTGAAACTGCTCAGTATCTTCTAGATGATGTATGTTTAATTTGTTGGGCTGTTAATTTTTTGAAGTTTTCCAGGTAAATAGTGGGTCCAAGCAAAAGGGTGTTTGAAAGTCCTGGGTTGAGGATATTTCCTCCATCCAGGATTAAAATTCTGAGTCAGCTAAACTTTCTGGGCTTATTCTGCACCATCTGGGTACTTGGGTTAATGGTTTCGCCAGTTTGTAAGACACCAAAACAAGCTGATGGTCAGAGAATTCGATTTTTGCAGTTTATTTTTTAATTTAATGACAGAAAATTATTGGTGCAAGTATTAGGTCTATCCTCGACATAGAGACAAGTGTACCATTGTGTACATGTGGGCGTGTCATGTTTTGTAGCAGGGATTGCCTTTTTAGGTGTGGATCATATAGTCCCAGGGTGGCCTTTAGTACTCAGAGTTCCACTTGCCCTTGTGGTATCTCCATTGTGTATGGCCAATGGTCCATCTCTGGGTTAATCCAGCAGTTCATGTCTCTCATCATGAAGTATTTGCTGGTAGATTTAGTTGTGTTAGAGCTGTGAGAAATTCTCTTCGATCATGTGCACCATTCAGGGCATACACTGGATATTGTGTGCACTTTGATGTGCCATGAGAAGGTTATGGCAAGTATGCGGCCATTAAGGAACGAATTTTTGTTAACAAATTTAAATTTTTGGTTCGCGCATACTATCACCCCACAGTAGAGTGACCAAAACGATATTGTTGGGAGGAGCATTTTTTTTCCCATGCCTCCTCCTCTCCCTATGGACAGTGGGTTTCCTGCACCACCAGGATATCCACAGGTGGGTTTTGTAGGAGACTCAACTTCTTGGCCCAGGACGTTAAGGCCTTGAGTCCCACTATGTTCAGCATCCCTATCTCTACTGAGATTCCTGATGCGCCTCAGGAGCGGTTAGCAGGGCCTCCCAGCCCTATTCCCTCACTCACATTGCTCTCCACTGCACCTCTGCTGTGGAGAGCATAACCATGAGTAGGAGTTGGGGTGTATTCTGCCCCTTTCATCACCACAGTTTTCGCTCCTCTCTTGGCTTTGCTTTGTTTTGATATGTTATTGCAGTGCACTTGTGGATTTTTATTGGACACATAATTTTCTTGCGCATTCCATTGTTGATTTTCATTCCTGATTGGGTTAAATTCCGCAATTTCTGGGGGTGCACTGAACCCCAATTTTGCTGCATTCATTTCTGAATCAGGTTCCACAAAATTAAAACTGGTCAGATTGGGTGTATGGTTTTCTGCGGGATCTGATTGGTTCATGGACTCGACTTTTTCCATGTTTTCCTGGATCTGCTCCGGCGATATGGTTGATTCTGCCAAGGCCTTTGCCTTGGCCACGGCCAGCTTGTGAGCTTGTTTGGGCATTTTTCGTTCTTATGAGGAAATAGGGTCAATAATTTTATATTGCCCATGTTCTCCCCAGTTGAAGGCTTGTGTGGTATCTGTGATTTTGGGATATATGAGTCATCTTCTCCCATTTCCTCTTCACAGAATTCCATTTCTCTCAGGCCTTCTTTTATAGGGCAAGCATGAATCTTATGCCCAAAGGCCTGGCAGTGGTTGCAAATGGGGGTGCGCTTTTTCAATGTTGCGCGGAACAGCTGGGATTTTTTCCCATTAATTGTGAAAAATGTGATGTGGGGGATTTTTGTAATATCCCCTTTACTACATCCTAATTCAGTGAAATTATTGCTATTGCCATCCCCGTGCTAAGGGTCAGCATCAGCTGGAACCATTGCATTTCAAACTGTTTAATTTCTCCATAGGCTTCCAAGCCTTCTCAGAGATGTCTTTTGACTACTGTGCGCGCCAGTGTGGGCAGAATAAAGTCAAAAATTATAAAAAATGCCCTTGGATTCAGTCCAATGGGTGTGTTTGGTTGGGACCAATTGCTGTCTGTTGGGAAGGTCAAGTACCACTCTGACCTTTGCTGCTTCGTTCACATCTTCCACAGTTTTGAACCCAAGATCTACCCAACCTCTGCGGATAGCATGGGTTGTTAAGTACACCACATGTGGGAAAATTTTTTTGGGCTTTGCTGAACTTTTCCCACATTGATGGTGTTTCTACTCCCAGGAAAACCCATATCCCTGTTCCACCAATGACAGTGGTTGCAATTGGGATACTTCCAAGTAGCTACAGTATTTTACCAAAAATTAATGAAACCCATGTGAGGCACCACTTCAGGTTTTTTTATTTTTGTTGAGATTTTTGATTGTACCTGTGCGTTTGGTACCTTTGGGCAGTGCAGGTCCAGGTCCGCTGCCCTTTACCGCGTTCGCCCAGCTCTTTACCTTATTATTCATACTTATCTCGCCTTGTGTTGATTTTAAAATTATGCTGTTTGAATTGAATCATATTACTAAAGGTGATAGAAATTGGAAAGAAAAGTTCATACAGGCTCCCCTGTAGTGAGCACCACTTGTCAAAATACTGGTGGTAGTTAACGCTTGATGGTGCTAGTTTGTGCAGGATTTGACAATTTAGCACAACAGGAATAAAAAACTCTTAATTGCTATAGTAAAAACGGGGGATCTTAATACCACTGAATGAATAAAAATTGGGATAAATTATATATACTAAGAAAACAAGACCTAGGTTTTATATGCCTTATTAGTGATATTGGCTGGGTAGAAAAACGAACTCTTTTATGATGTCACTGATTAGTAATTAACTTACCTTGGGCTCAAAGTGTGATATGCATCAAATTCATTACTAGGTTCAAGCCAAATTAGGAAATATGGTCATTCAGCCTATTGTAGCTCTCGACTTTCACCTCACTACATTGGAAGGGCTGATGGAGGGTTGAGAGTGGATAGGACAAGTCCGTGAGGTAATGTTTTAATGTACTTAAGCTAATTACTGTGCAATAAAATATCTGCACATTTCAGGACCCCTTCCATCCCTATAAAAAGGGCCAGTCTCCACAGTGTGGTTTAAACTAGATCAGTGGTAATGTGGGGAGGGACCTCAGAAGAGCTCCCTTGATTCTGCCGCTAGATTAAAATATTTCATATACCCAAACTCAAGCTATTTGGCCGAGTATTATTATTAGTAAAAATTATTGCCCCAATTCAAAGGGTTCCACCACGAATTGGGCTGGGTCTTTGGACAATTTTTGTCATCATTTTCGTCCAAAACGCTTCTCTTACAATATTGAACTGCAATTTTCTGAAAAAGATCTTTACAGTACCTCTGAACAACTGCAGCACAGTATCCTTCACTTCTTGGTATGTAACAGAACTTCTTATAAGATAGCAGGTAACTTAGCCAGCACACCAACATCCAAGGCGGATATCAG
Organism: Massospora cicadina; assembly: GCA_022478985.1. NCBI lineage: Eukaryota > Fungi > Entomophthoromycota > Entomophthoromycetes > Entomophthorales > Entomophthoraceae > Massospora > Massospora cicadina. The sequence continues at coordinate 115,369 of JAKSZP010013162.1, forward strand.
AAATTTAGCCTTATGACAATTGGAGGCTCCTTCTGCCACAAAAACAAATTACTTGAAGAATCTTGGATGTTTCCATTGCGGTCAAATGAAGGCTAGCTTGTTAATGCAGACCTCCTCATCCAGCTCATAAATGCAAGCCTTAGGTGTGTACTGTGGATTTGATCAAGGGCCATAGCTGAAATCTTGGAGAAGGGCTGGATCAGAAGGGTCAGCGGTTCTATAGGCAGCGTAGGGCTCTTCAGTGGGCAGGACTGCCATCATATGGGTGTTTTTTTGGGCCAAAATATAATCATCCCTAGAGATGCCATAACGACCTGAATGGCTCACGCTGCATGAATGTTTGTAGAAGAGCTCTTCAGCTGTATATCTAGTCTCATATTTATCATAAAGTGATACTTCCCAAATGACAACTTGTTCTTACACTTCCTAATGGGATAAGGAGGGTAAAAAGAGTTTAACTTCCACTCCTTGCAGTGTAGTCACTCAGAAGCATCATCCAGGTGATTAGTGAGTTTTCTGTTCTGTTGCCAAGTATCCACAGATGACTAACCGCACCTTCAAAATGATTCTTTATTTATCGCGCTCTTGAAGGAACTGCTCTTGTTTTTTGAGCACTGCGTCCAAAACAAGTTTAATTTCTGCAGTTTTGGCAAGTGCAGCTGTTTTGGACAATTCTTCTTTGGTACCGTCCTGATATTCTATGGCCATAAATTGGAGAATTTTTGACTTAGATGTGGTTGTTCAATCGTCCCTTTAGTGAGCACCACTGCTATAAACTCAGCAATATTGTTGAGATACGCTAGGGAGATTTTGCGCAGGGTCAAACAGACTGAACAATCAGATGGACAATATGAAGATGCTGGTCCTTGAGAAACTTAAAAAATAATAATATATGGAGTAATTGCACCAACAACACCTCTTTATTAGACTTTATATTACTAGCTGATCACCTCTGCTCCGTTCTCACTTCACTACTGATAATTCTACTGGTTCAATCTTCTCATCTTGATTATATATCAATGACTTTGGGCAATACTGACCCTTTTATTTAGACTTTTTCCACCATATTCTCAATGGTTCCAGTAGAGTCTACTATTCTTAAATTCACTATTGACATTGTTCAAGGAGAACTAGTAAATATTCGTCAGATGCTGAAATCACCTTATTGCCTGATTTGGAGGCGATCCAATATATACACCTTGAAGCTTGTATCATTCTACAACCTTATGTCAAGGTGATCTCATCAATTTTATTATACTACTCAGTTTGGACAATCTCACCCATTCCACCATAACTACTTAGGGCTTATCGTCAAGTCATATCAGAATCTCAACAACAAACATGTGTTAATTCTCTCACAAGCCAAGGAGGCCTTCCTGAAGGATTTCCATTAGGAGATCCAAAAACCCTATGCCTGCCAAATATTGGAGTGGAATTCAACAGATGAACCCCAACCTTCTTTGGATGTGGCATCATTGGAAGGAGTTAATGTCGCCATCCCAGTATATGATTTCTTTAAGTTACCCCAAAACAGGGGCCAGTATCATGCACGTCCTTGATAAAAAGGATTCTTTTGATGTACATGTATTAAGCAATCGCAGTTCTTCTTATTCCAAGTGTGCTTATTGTGACAATTTTTGTGGAAAATTCAAAGTATGTGCAATAATAGACACTGGCACACCGGTCGGTATAGTTTCAGCAAAGCTGGTAGCTAAGCTTCTGCTGAAACCTGATGTTGAGCACTGGGTGGTATACCAGACCGCTGTAACAGAATGTCCTATTTCAAAGGGGCATATAGTGTACTGTTCATTTCAGTTTGGGTTGTTTGCTGTTTCCACGCCAGCAATTTATTGTCAAATCAAAATTATGACATTTTGATTATATGCACTCAGTTGCTACTTTGGTGCTGTGGTTGACATGGTGGAGGAAACATTCGAGATTCTAGCCAGTAGATCCCCATTTACTTCACCTCCAGTGGTGTACCACAGGATTACACCTGAGATGGTCAAATTAACATAGTGTACTGTGACGGCTTAGTTCTCATCCACTATTGGCAGTTGAAATGGTGAACTAGGGGCCTACCTAATCAAATATATGAATATTGATGGATATCACTATAATCAGAAAGTGTTCTAATAATACCATCTTAACATCAAGGTATAGTAGGGACAGAACTTTAAGTAGAGATACCAAAGGGGTTGTATGGAGAGGTCCTCAGCCCTTATCAACAATCACGCCTTGGACCTCATGTGGCTCCAGGCATACCAGTATTTGGCCACTGGGAGATCAAAGTGCTACTGGCTAACATGCAAAAGAAGCCTCTTATGGTCCAGAGGCACCAATTGTGGGTTATCTACACCTGACCCCCATCAATGTGGTCCACCATCTCCACAAATTTGGCTCGTTGGAAGAGCTTGGAATTCCCACTAGATCTTCAGCCAGCATAAACTCAGCGGTTCTGCACAAAGTTTAAATGGGGTTATTAGGTAAACAAAAAGATCTAGAGATGGCATTATTTGATAAATTTCAGGAGGTCTTCGCGTCTAATGACTATGATTTGGTGTGCGCTTGCAGTGTCATCCATCATGTGGATACAGAAGATAACCATTCTATTTGGTCTCAGCTGATCCTCTGCTTGATGCTGTAAGGAGGTAGTTTTGAAGAATAAGGAAATTTCTGGAGCAGGGTAGTCTGCAGCCATCTAAGAGCCCTGGGCTTCACCTGAGTTAATTGATAAAAAATAATACTAACTGGGTAGTAATCAACTACCAGAAGCTTAACAGCACTGTTGGGCTATGGGGGAGCAACTTAACCCACGCCTGTTATTATTCAGGGCCTAAAATCCCCAAGAGAGCTAATAGGCTTTAAAGGCCAAGGCAAGCTAAAAGAGGAAAAGAGATTTTAAGAAATAGTATATTACTATGATAATATTTGAGAGATATAGGACCTTGATGGATTGGGAATGTGAGTATTTGGGATAGGAGAGCCTTGGCATTGATTGCTGACAACAATTGAGATAAATATATATTACAAGGGGAATGGGACCATCCTTGGCATAATTCAGCGGGGCACCCAAAATGGTTATTTGGTAGGGGTGTGAGCGCCAAAAGGGATTTTGCTGCAATCTCAATTAAGGTTTCACATCCTTGGCATTAGTTGATGGAGTCAAATTAATAATATATAAATTATTTTTGGGTCCAATCCCCAATACTTTAATTTTGGCTCAACCCAAGTTAATAAATAGTCCAATATGGCATCCTCCCATAGGCGGGTCGCAACCCCTAGTCAGAGATTCCCCCGATTAAGGGAAATCCTGACAGAACCCCCTTTAAGCCTTGGCTAGGGGTTAGAGCCAAGGTGGAGTCATTGGCATAGAGCCGGCATTGGAAATGACATCTAGCTTTGGCGCTGAGGCTATAATTGGGAGGAGGTCGCAGCATTGGGGTTGACACCTGGCTTTGATGCTAGGGCCAGCATTGGAATAAGAGCTGGCATAGGTGTTGACACCCGGCTTTAACTGGGGCCAGAATCAACATAAGAGCTGGCATTAGGGATCAAACCCTTAGTAACCTGAGCTTAGCCGCTCAGGCTAGTTTTGGGGGCCTTAGTCCTCCCTCGACCTGACTTGCCCTCTTGGGGCAGGAGCAGGGTAACCTGGGCTTGTATTCCCAATATCATAATTAGACCAGCTGTGGGGACTCTCCAACTGACCCTACTGCTTCCATCCTGGCTTGCCCTCTTGAGGCAGGGGCCAGTCAGTTCATACCTCCTGGGCTGTTTAGGACCAGAGTACGCCTTAGGCCAAAATATTTTGGCAGCAACCACTCCTCCTCCTTCTTAGAATTAGCTCTTGTGGAGAACTTTGGGGCACCTGGTAGAAGTACCATATGTTGAACCATGGGGAGCAACTCCAACCCACACCATTACAAATCAGGGCCCCAAAGCCCCCAGCGAGTTATATAGCCTCAAAAGCCAAGTTAAGTTAAAGTAGAAAGAGTACTGCAAAAAACAGTAATCTTTATTATAACAATCCTTGAGGTATTTATGGAATACCACAATGTATTGGGAATGGGAGGATTTGGGATACAAAGTTTCAGCATTGATTGTTGAAAACTATTGAGATAAAAAACTACAAGAGGATTGGAACCATCCTCAGCATAATTGGCTGGTGCGCCTGAAAGGGTTACTTGATTGGAGTGTGAGCACTGAAAGGATGTCTGCCGCAACTTGATTAAGGTTTGACATCATCATTAGTTGCCAGTGTCAAATTAATAAATAATTAATTATTGTTGAGGTCAATCCCCAATAATTGATATTAGACTCAACCCAAGTTGATGAGGAGCCCAAACCAGCATCTTCCTGCAGGCGGGTCGTGACCCCTAGGTGGGGCTTCCCCCAATAAAGGGAGAATCCTGACAAGCACCACCAAAAAGTATTTTGTACTCATTGCCTTGAATTGATGATGAATTAGATTAATTGAGAAGCACTCACTAAAATTTTATATGGACTTGATATCAGGTTACTGGTAAATTAAGTTTCCTGTGGCGGAACAAGAAAATTGTAATATGATCCCCTCCAAGGAGTTATTACAGCACCACCTATATGCCGCATGGCTATGAAATGCCCTTGCTACATTCCAAAGGGCCATGGACACTAATTTGGGAAATCTACAGATGTAATGCATCCTAGTCTACCTTGACGACATTAACATCTTTTCATGGACATTTATGGAGCACCTAAATCATTTGGAAGAAGTATTACACTGGCTCATGGAGGCCAACATAAAGGTAAAGCTTCGTAAATGTCATTTTTTAAAGAAAATTTGGAGTATATTGGGTTTGTGGTAAATGACAATGGGACTTTGACCATAATTGGTTAAGGTAGAAGCCATCATAAAGACTTTTTGACCAAGTATCAAATGATAAATCTAACTACTTTTGGCATGTCATTTACTACAAACGTTTTAATACAAGTTCAGCTGTGCGGGGGCCCACTTTTCAGGATTCTAAATAAGGACGCCATGTTCTAGTGGATGTAATGATGTCAGAGCACTTTCAACACTCTTCAGTGGCGTTGATTATTGCTCCAGGGCTGAGGTAGCCAAATTTCAAAAAGGAGTTAATAATTCATACCAAATATCCCCTTTCCATTGTAAGAGTGGTAAAGTCTCAGAAGGATGATAATGGGGTGGAACATCCTATCATTTATTGATGCTTGAGTACATATTGTCATGGGCAGAATTAAAATGTAGTCAAGTGGGAGCGCTTAGTGGTAATTTACGCATAAAAACAAATATGGTTGTTTCTTCATGGAGTACATCTCATGGTTGTGATTGATCACGCTTCATTACGCAGGTTAAAGAACTTTTGAGAGCCATAATGGCGCCTCGCATGGTGGGTGCTCAATCTACAAATTTATGAGTTTGAGATAATTTACCATCCAGGTGTAAAGCAACAGAACGCTGACCGCTTATAGCAACTACTGATGGTCGACATACTGAAGGATATCAATGATATGATATATAAACATGATCAGCGGCAAAAGATCTGAAAGATCACCTTAACCATTTGGCTGTAAGATGGAATCAGGGCTGATACCTTTCTGAGGAATAGTGAGTTATAAAAGAAGATTTGTGGTTTCACGTTGAATTTCCCAGAGATCTCTGCCTAACTGGGCATCATTTTAATGTGCACAAGGTGGTAGGGCATGGTGGGCTGCGTAAAACGTTGGTCTTCCTGAGGCTGTGTTATTACTGGGAGAGTATTCGGTTTGACATGCTTGAAACGATCTCTTGTTGTCACCAATGTCAAGTGGAGAAACCCTTCACCCAAAAAACCTTCTATCATTTGGTAAAATCCCAGTCACTTAGCATATGGTATCCATCAACGTTTAATGCCCTAGATGACATGGGCAAATCACTCTAAATACATCCTTTTAGCAATAGATCATTTTGATGAAGTGGGTAGAGGCCCTGGAGAAATGAGATTTGGGGGCGGTAACTGCTGCCAAATTTATAATGGAGTGCGTCATCCAATGACATGGCTGCCTTTTATTTATACTTAAAGACAACAGAATGAACTTCAATTTACATGGTTTCCTAAATTAAACAAATCAATGTCAATTCATGGGGTACTAATGACCTCATGTCACCATGAATCCAATGGAACTGCTAGTAATCTAATATAATGTTATCGAACATTCTTAGTAAACTTGCAAGGGATCGTCCATCTGAATGGAGCACTCTGATCTCCACTGCAATTTTTGCATATAACACCAGCTACCACTCCATAATGGGGAAGAGCCCCTTCCAATTGCCCCATTGGAGAAACCCCTCCCTGCCCCTGCTACTTTACCCTTGTGTAGAGGACACTGCCTGAATTGATCTGTAACACTAATAATGACTCTAGCATCCACGGATATAAAACTTTAGACTGGAGCATACTCAATTATTTGTCCAATAAAATTAGGGTTCAAGATTTCAATCTGCAAGTTTAGCGGACTTTCACTGTTCACAATAGTAGATTGTGTCCTGTTTCATGATCAGAATGGATTCAGATGGCAGAAGAAGTTGGCTAGCATATGGATTGGACCCTTTGAGATAATTGAGAAAATGGGTGCTGATGTCTAAATGATCAAAGATCCGTCAAGTGGTTGGATCATCAACTAATTCCATGTTAAGATCCTTTGAAACTATAACAACTAGGAAAAATCTGAAAGGACGTATATGACTAATATGGTGTTTTAATAGTGATAAGTGAAGAATGCGTCAGTGGTGGCTTGGGGAAATGTTCTGCTCCAAGTTTTAATAGCTCTTCACAGACTGGGGATGGAGAACACAATGTTGGGGCTGCAATGGAGAAATGCCTTCTATTAAGAAGGAAATGTTGGAAATTAAACCAGATGGTTTTCTCCCAAGATGCTAAGATTGAGTAATTCTAGACTAATCCAAAGGATCTGAAAGTTTTGGAAACCTTTCTCAACATTAAAATTGATTGTTCAACCACTGGTAGTTACGCTGTTAAGCTCAATGGTTACATTGGATAAATATCAATAAGTCGATTATTAAAAATTGATATGAGGATAATTCAGTAGGATTGAGTGCAAATGTTACTATGGAAAAGGGAACTGTAGATGTATAATTCCGCTGAAAATAATGATGAGCGAATTGGTTATAGAAGATACCAGCTTGGCTGGGATGAAGGTCAGTGGCCACATCAAGGAAGATAAGAGTGGCGACAAAGACTGGTAAGGGATTTTTTTAATTAGTTGAACATAATGTGACTCTGCAGTGTGACCCATATTTTGTGTAAATTCCTAGTAGCAATGCCAGTTTGTCTTTATCATAAAAATAAAGGTTATGGTTCAGTAAGCTCTTAGCTTCTATTTCTATTTTTCATTACCTTTGTTTGAGGAATGGTAATCATCATATTGTCCTTCTGTTGTATCAGTGGGTTTTAATTCCTGCGCAACCATCCACCAGACTGCATCCTTCACTAAAAAACATGGGGGTATCAACATTTTATTATCTGGTGATTTGATTCAGCTACCACCAGTAAGAGGAAAACAAGTAATCCAACAGCCAGAAAAGTTTGCTTCCAGCTAGATACTTTAGACAACCGTTAATTTTTTATTAAGGGAGAACATAGATGATAGTAATAAACATCATCTACGCTCTAAATGCGCTTAAAGCCAGAGAACTCCTAGAAACCCACATAGCTTCGTTTATGGACAAAATTAACACCATCAAGGATATGTAATTTAATCTAGAAAGAGCATTGTAATCTACCTGCCCAATATACAAGTTAATGATCACAACAGAGTAGTGGAGCACCTTAGAAGCAAAGTCACTAAAAATCTCTGGTATTTGAGTTCAAGATCAACACATGGATGCTACTTGATCATTAAGAGATGATGTCCACAAAAAGTTATCATAACTAATGACATTAACAGCGTTGGACGTTTGTCAAAGGGATTGGAAATATTTGTTGGAGAAAAAGCCATGCTGCAAATAAGTATTGATGTATTCAGAGGTCCTGTCAATGGAGCATCAGGACTCATGACCAAAATCATATGCCCACATTTTTATAGAGGACAACTGTACAAGAACGGCATACAGTCAGTCTTATTAAAACCTTAGCAGAGATAACTCTCACATAATACAGTTAAAAGCCATTCAATTTCCTACCCTGTACAGCTACATAACTGCTGAATGTCAAATGTTGCCATTAACCTTATTATTGGCATCAACCATTTAAAAATGTAAGGCAGCACTGTGGATTATGCTGTTGTTTATCTGGGTTTAAAGCTATTTTCTGAAGGTCAAGAATACATCTGGCTTAGATGAGGTAGATCTCTTAATGAACTTAGGATTGATAATTGGAAAGCTCAAAAAACTGAAAAAACCTTGCATTGGTGATGCATTATTGGAGATGGATTTAATTAGAATCTCTAATAAACACTCATAAGAAAATTTGATAAAAATTGTGATAGTTACTTAAGTAGATCATATATATAAACTTCAAATACATCTATAATTTTCAAAAAACTATTCAAAATGTATATAGCAATAAGAAAAAAGATGTGTTTATTTAAAGTTATATTTCAGTAATATAAACTTAACTATCTGATTACTTTGTACAGAAATAGTTTGAAGAATTGATCTTATATTTATAATTATATGAGAAATTTATTATATTAAATTATCTTTGAAATTAAAATTACCCTAATGATTAAGCTTATGTAGTGCAAGATAATAATTTTAATTAAATTTAAATTTTAAATTTAAATTTTATTTGAGGTGGGCCAACCTGGGGATGGTACCGCACCGATTAGGGAAGTGAAGAAAATGGGAAAGGAGGATAAAACCCGGAAAACCTCCATGCGCAGCGCATGATAAACCAGGAACTCCATGGACCGCCTTTGCTATTTGCTATCTCAGTTTGGGGCATTGGTGCACAAAACCAACACAGTCAAAATCGTCCCCTACCCAAAGTCCATTACTGGGATCAAACTTGGGAGGCGGTAGTAGAGGGTCCATACTCTACCACTGGGGTAATAATTTTAATTAAAGTATGACTAAAAATGCAAAAAATTTTTTTTAAATTTTTCTTTTACAAAAAAAAAAAATGTTAAGATTAAAATAAAATATAAAAAATAAATTAAAAAATAAACAAAAAATTTGCACTAAAAATAAAAAACTAAAATAACTTTTTTGGATTTTCTTTTAATCATATATGATTGTGAGAAAAACAAGGCATATGCAATTTGTATGCTTGTATGCATTTATTATAAGTACAATTATATATATATGTAAACAAAGGCTTTTCTTTCCCATAACAATAACATTATTTATGTATGATTTAATTCAGAACAGCAATTTTTGATAATTACACAGGCGAGATGGGCATTTACAACAAATTTCAACTAAACTGGACAAAAACTGTATCAGCAATGGACAAAACATTGTTCCAAAGGGCAAGAAACGCCCTAGAGGGGGACCAGAGACCAGTGCCGCCAAGAAACTATAAACTCAGGCATGGCCCAGGTTTGTGGCATTTACCACAAAACAAAACCAATACATGGAAATTCAGTATGCACAACTCCTATCAAAGGTGGTGCATGGCTCCAACTTTTCCTAGGGTTGAGTCCTCAACTATTTGGGAGAAAGTGGGTGAGGCACAGGCCTCCCTTTTTCCCCATGCAGTATATGTTACCACTCATACCATCCACCATGGCTGGATTGATATATGCGTTGAGACTGAAGAAGATGCAGATGCCGCCACAAAAGTCTATATCAAAGTTGCCTTCCATGAGGGCATACAAATTATGTGCACTGCGCACACCAGATGGAACAAAGTGAACACTTTGTTCATCTTTCAACTCGCTCCCCACCACCCTCCCCCACAAGCGAATTAAGGAGGAGCTCCATACTGTCCTCCAAAGCTACGAAAATTAAACAATTTGAACTACAGAGATTCCATCTGATGCCAAACTTGTTCACAGGAAAGGCAATTGCCATGATCAACCAGGTCCCTGATGTGGCTGAGGACCTCACAAAAATCCCACAAACAGCATTACTTCACTTTCCAGATGGGGAGTGTCAAAGCCATTCCGCATCACACCAGAATGTGCACCACCTATCTGCAACCAATGCACCACATTGGGACACAAGGAACATGCATGACCCGTTAAGGAGGGCCTCTTGGCCCCAGATTTCTGCAATGACGCCATGGAAGAAGGTAAAGAAACCTTTGGCAAAATGGTTGATGCCAACCACGCCTTTCTCTGGGGAGAGTATGGGAACTACAGCCTCATTGACCCACTATCACCCAAACTACGCAAACAGGCACAGAAGGCCTGCAAGCAGGCTGCAGCCAAGACTGCATCACTCGCAGCCTCTTCCATTGACCCTAGTCAAATTCAAGAGGATATAGAGGAAATCAACTGAACCAACCAATCAGAACAAAATTCCCAATCTGAGGAGGCCATGGAGGAAATTACCCTAGCCACCTAATCAGAGAAGTATGCTAAAACTGAAAGTTTTCTCAACAGCTTGACTGAATCACCATGTGGTATCAATCAAGCAAACTTAGCAGAACAATTCAGCTTCAATATGGACGAAAATGCGGTGCACAATTCTCCAAACTCGAACCCCAAAATCACAGAATCCAATCAGCGCACTGCACCAAAACAGCAAGAGCCACAAGTGGAAAAACCTAATGCAAACAAAAAAACCACAAAACTCGCGCAAAAGCAACATAAGGTAAGGCATTGGAGAGCAACTCAGAGTGGAATGGTCCAATGAAAGAGAGCAAATTTAAGGCAATGAACGGTGGTTTAGGGCTGGATGGCCCTCCCAACCACTCCTGAGGCGCTGTAGGCAAACTGGTGTCAATAGGGATGCTAAACATCGTAGGAGCCAGAGCTTAAGCGTCTCAAGCCAAAAAGCTGGACTTCCTACGACAGCCCCCTGTAGATATCTTGGCCATCCAGGAAACCCACTGTCTACAGGGGGAAGAGGGATCCTGGTCAGCCAGGGTCTCACCATCTCAATCAGTATGGATATCCCAATGTGGGGTGGTTGTCTGAAATAACAAAAAAATAAAAATCAACTACTACTCTTCATATCTGCACAGCCACGTCCTGGCAGCAATGATTGCAAACCAAGAGGACACATTTTTGATAGCAAGCATATATGCATCATGCACTGCAGCTGAGAGGAAATAATTCCTCAAAAATCATCCCAAAACTCTCCCTCCCACTAGATACCATCATGTTGTGCGACTTCAACTGCTAGGATAACCCCACCATAGACCAATGGTCTAATCCCAGGGGGTACCCACCGGGGCACATTGAGTTTCATGCAATAAAGGCATCCCTTGGCCTACATGATATCTTCCCTTGGGTCACCACTTCTTCCCCACATGACCCGCCCTAACATACGCAAGGGTATGCTCATCTTAATGAGCTGCATTGACTTTTTTCACAAAAAACCAAACATTTGAACATCTCCAACTTCGTGACAAAAGAGATCAATTTTTCTGACTAATGACTATTTTTGGTGCAACTCTCGCCATCCTGAACTCCTACACAGGCGTCAACCTGGAGGAAGTTACTTCTGAAAAACATAACACTGCCAAAAATATCTGACTGGGTTGTGCATGAAGCCACAAACCCCGAATTTGCAACCCCATTTGTATCAGATCACATCAAAACCTGAGCAAATTCTAAAGTCAAACTAAAAACAAAACTCACCATCTTGCATTGCATAATACACCTCTGACACAGCCACAATCAGGCGCACCTTGGTGGAACTGTACCACCTTGAGTAAAATATCCTGAAGTCTGGCTACAGCCCCAACTGGGGGCACAAATAGGCGGAAATATCTTCCGCTTAAATGCCCTCATTTTCAAACACCAGAACAGAACCAAAGTATGAGAAAAAGTAACTACATAAAAGAAGGCGAAACCTGCTCGATATATTTCTTCCACCAATTCCACTCCTGGAAGCAACCAGCCTGTGTGCACACAGATCCACAAACCTGACAGCACCGTGGCTACTGACCCAGAGGAAGTCAAAGCAGAAGTACACCGCTGTTACACCAAACTATATTCTGACACCCCAACTGACCCCCAAAAATTAAAATTATATACACACCGCCAGGATACGAGTGCACCGCTGTACTATAACCTCCTAAATTTAATAACGAAGGATGAACTCTGGAACACATTCTGCAATGCACCTCATAGGAAATGTCCATGGCCTGATGGGATACACTACGAATTTTACAAGAAATACTTTAAACAAGTGCCTCCCTACTCATATAAACAATGAACCAGTGCCTACTGAAGACACGCCACCTGCCTGGTAGCCAGGACTCCTATGTTATGCCATGTTTAAAAATGGTGACAAATTGGACCTGGCCAACTGGCGCCCAATTGCACTCTCTAACACTGACACAAAACTACTCACAAAAATTTTAGCAACTAGATTAGACACAACAGCCTCCAAAGTCCTGTCACCTAGTCAGTTTTGGGTTCATACCAGGGCGTTCAATATGGACAAACATACACTCCGTCACTAACATATGCCAGTCCAAAGCAACTGGAGCCCTGGTATTCCTAGACCAGCAAAAGGTACATGACCGCGTTAGCTGGCCATACCTGAAGAAATGCCTGAGCGCCTTCAAACTCCCACTCAGATTCATTGACTGGGCAATGCTCCTAACAGAGTCCACATCCATGGCTGTATGAAGCCCTTGCTTCCTAACAAACAAGATTTACCACGCAAAGGGCTCAATCAAGGGGACCCCCTCAGCTTAAATCTGTATAACTTATATTTTGATCCACTTTTTGCATCGCAGACTCACGCCTCATGGGCATAACAGCACAAGGGCAGCCAACAATCAAGATACTATCCTTTGTGGATGTCTGCGTAACAAATATAGCAACAAAAATGATTCCCACCAGCTGGAACGCACACTAGAGGTATATTTCATTGTGAGCAACACATTGCTCAACAAAAGGAAAAAGGAATAATCCTCTTAGGCAAGTACACTATCAACTGGGCTACAACACCCAAATCCCACAACCCCAACAAAGAAACAACCCTCTCATCCATCCCTTTTCATCACCTCCCACAACCAACCCAGTCCGCCACCTTGGGGTATGGCTGGAGACAGGGGGGTATGCTAACGAGACAATGGAGAACAATCTACTACAGCGGATGTCCAACCATGTCACCTCCCTTTATGGAAGATCCCCAGGACTAATGGGGCGGGTAACAGTTGCCAACTCACTCATCCTCCTGATGTTGTGGTTCCCCACATATGAATTCTCCTTATAACCTAAATTCAAATCTTCAGTCCGCGCACTTATCCAGGGATGGCTGTGGCCTGGGTCACATTCACCTGTACAGGTGGAAACACTCTTTGGCCCACACTCTAGTGGAGGCATGGGCCTAATAGACTTTGAGGTCCATGCCAACCGTACACTGGGCATCTGGATAAAGGAAGCCCTAACCCCAGACTTCCCACAACAACACTAGTCCAGAGCGGCGAGGGCCAACTTTGCACAGGCCCTCAAACTACCCAACCCACACAACCCGTCCAGCCTGCTCATATACCTGGCAATTTGCCCCAATGCAGAAGGCCCTCATGGAACTCCCCCACACTTCAACCGCCTCCTCCGCGCCATTTGGCGCATGGGGTGGACTGTCACTCTCTCAGGTACTAGTCAGGTAAAGGGAAGGACCAGAGCCCACTTCACACTAAGGAATCCAGAGGACCACCCCCAGAGGGACACACACAACGTAGCCTCATTAATTGCGAGAATGGACTACTTGGATGCTTTAGACATCCCATACAATCTCTGAACACAGAAGGCAATTTGGAGGCTATCACATCATCTGCTCCTCCAAACAAGGGTAAGAGATAACACCTGGCGTTGCCTCAGAAGAACCTACAGAACAGCAGATCGCTCCAACTCTCTTCATGCAGAGCGCGCAGTGTGTGGAGAGGATGGCACCCTACACCACCGCCTTAATGCATGCCCCCATCTAGAGCCATATGGCAGTAAGTGGCGCGACTGCTAAGAACCCAAGCTAACCAGGATTTATCAATCTCCAGGAACCTCTTAGCACTCCAGCTCAAATCCCCAATACCACCTACTCTCCGCTTCCTGATAGTGACCATTGCAATGTGGACAATCCACACCATAGCACTGGATGCTTTCAAGGGAACCATACCAACCATTAGTGGGACAAGCACTAGATTTCACTTAACCTACTGGAACACTTCCAAGCCTGGCTATAAGGATACATGAGGCTGAGGCAATAACAGCTTGTTGAGTTGTGGTTTACTTTCTAGTTTCAACATATGGACCCCTTCCTCCACACCTGTTCCATAATAGGGGAAACCCTCTCAGAGTAGTGCACTCAACACCCCTATACCTGGCAGTACCAGCTGGCAACAAGGGTAGCTCATCTACTCTGGGGTCCTAATTTAGTTGCACTTTGCCTCCCCTATCCCATTACTTATTTTGGTATTTCCTGTCCCTTGGTTGGCTATCTGGGTTAAATAAAATATTTATATGTAACCATGAATGTATATGCATGCATATATATACATATATATGTGTATATATATGCTGTAACAAGGAATGTTGTTCAGATGTATAATGTGTACAGCACATTATATTATAATAAAACATTGTAATTATATTTACATACTTTTCTTACATATTATAAGTGTGTATGGCTTGCTTTTCTTGGAGTTGTACATGAATAGTTTTTTAAAGTAACTATTTGGCAAAGATTTTTACTTTTTAGTGAACTTTTTTTTTGATCTTTAATTTTTATTTCACTTTATTAATTTTTCAAAAGAAAGTTTTTATTTTTATAGTTTAAGGGGGTTTCACATAGTTGGGAGGGCATCCCACTATCACCCCTCACGTCATGGATTCCAATCCCATTGTGGCAGAAATTGCATTTCTGTGTCAAGAGGATATCAGTACATGTGGATTTGTGCACTATGCCTCAGCCTGACCAACCGAATGAGTGAATTTAGATCATGTAATCCTGGCCTATTAGAGCACACGCAGGAAGGTTTTACCCCAGTACTTGGGTTTTGTCCTCCACTCCTATATTTTTCGCTCCCTACCCCCTATCCTCTCTATTGGTGCGGTATACTGTCCCAAGGTTGGCCCACCTTAAATATATTAAAAATTATTTTTATAGTTTAATAGTTATTAAATCATATAATTTTTGATTTAAATCTAATATTTTATTTCCATCTAATATCAATATCAAGGTTATACATATTTAATCAATTACTTGATAAGTGTAGTATATAAGTAAAAATCTATCAGTAATTTTTATTATGACTTTTTATATTAACAATATAAATAATTCTTATATTGTGATAGTTTAAACAACTTTTATAAATAACTTAATTATGTCAGCTACATCTTTACATAAGAAAATTAAGATTTCCCCTACTTTTACTTTCTATACTCTGGTCAAGGTATTTTATTAAGCAAGTCTTACTAATAAGCAAATTATTTCTAACATCTACTGATAGTTTAATATTTTAATATTTTTACATAGTACTTGAACTAAGGTTAACATGTATTTGATAGCTTTCAATAAATCTTTAAAATTAATTATAAACCTCTTGTGTATCACATTTTTCTATTATTTTCTTTATTGCTGGAAAGAAAAAGTAATCAAGACAGGTTGACCTTGGGACAGATATACCATAACAAGATTTTTTTATAGCCAGTACAAGTTTTAAGCATATGTTGAACAAAACCTGGATTAGAGTGGAAGCAGGAATTACCCCGCCAGGCTAACCACCCTTTATACTCTTTATTACTAATTCAATTAACTTTAGTAAACTTAAATCAATTAAAAAGAAAGATTGACCTTATATTTTCTCATAATGTATTAGTTATATGAAAGAAACACTTTGATAAATAGAATTTTATTGTTTTAGATCATAGTCATAAGTAAAGGTTCACTATTTATATTAGTATATTAACAAGCTATCAAAGTCTATGTATGATATATTCATTTTATTAACACTATCTAAACATATAAGATTAAACCTCTAAAATTATGAAGCTGAAAATCTATAAAATCAAATACAATATACTTTTATCATTTTTTCTGCAACTAAAAAACTAAACTGAATATTATCAACTTTATTATCATAAAAGTTAGTTAAAATTTATTAATAAGTGTAATTTGAGATAATACTTAGTGAACAGAGGTGGTAAGGTGATAATGTTGGGAGTATCATCTATAGTACAGAAAAAGAGTACTAAATTTTCTCCCAGGAGTAATATCTAGATTTTTATCTGATTGAATAAGGTCCTTTTAACCTGTTTAATGCATTAAAACATTATTTTCATGTAGATTGTCTAAAAACACGTTAAATAGGAAATATTATAAATAATTTAGCATATCTTTATATCAATAAATAACTTATAAAAATTAAATGACATTTTACTATAGTGCACTGGCTCTGGAAGTCTTTTGCATATTAATAGACTATAGTAAAAGAGAAACATATAATATAAAGATGATATAAAAATGTTATATTAAATTTATCAATTACAGTAACTTGATAGAAACATATTTAAAGCTAGTTAAGGTAAACAACTTTTTCAAATAAATCTAGTTTGATTCAATAAACATAAATAATGCAAAGATTTTACCTCCCTAAATAATTACATGAAATATAGGGTACTTCACTAATTTTACAGAAACTTTTTGTGGCCTTAGCTATCTTTGCTTAAAAAATACAAATAGCACTATAATGGGTTTATCTTTCGACCTATTTGAGGTATGCCAACCAGGGGATGGACATTACCAAACACAACACTCAAAATGACAAAACAAAACTACTAACCAGGTGGGAAGCAGAAACTGCTAACCCATCATGGCAGAGGGTGAGGAGGGGTTGGGGGGTTGGCTTTCAGAAAGACCCACCTCAAATAAAAGATGTTGGTTACAGTACCAGATCAGAGCAGAGAGCCAAGGTGTTGGGGCGTCCGCATAGTGGGGGTTGAGGTCAGCGTAGTAGGCGTTTTCCTTTTCCACATCAAGATAATGACAGGAAAGTGTTTCAACAAAAGTTGCGAAGAGAACTTCAGCTTCTTTGCAGGCTTCAGGAAGTTGGGTGAAAAGGGAGATACTGTGGCGGGTGATTTTAGCTGAGGGGTTAAATGAAGCAATCATTGCAACATTCATAACAGCAACTTCAGCATCATTGAATAGTTTTAAGATGTCACTTCAGGGAGATTCAGGGAATTCAGGGGGGAAGAAGAGGGTGGGCAGGCCATGCTGGAGCTGAGCCACTGACTGGGCCACCGCGGTGCATAGTTTTGGGCAATGAGGAGAGGCCACTGCAGCTAAGGCGAGCTGGTGATCACTTTGGAAGGGGGCTATATTGGGCAGAGGAGCGAAATGGCAAGGGGTAGGGAATTCATCAAAGTCAGGAAGGAAAAATTCTGCCTGACCATAATCGCCTTGGCAGAGAGGTTGACCTGTATGCTTACTAATGAGGACATTACCTGATTCGCCAGTTTCAGCCAATAGATCCCATGGATTTTGGTTCACTGGAATAGTGGCGTTCGAATTTGGGTGGGTGGGATTGGGCGAATGGGCAGCTGCTTGGGTGCCAATGGTGGTCCAAGCATTGCTCTGATTAGCTGGGGTAGATTTAGGTGGGAGAGTGAGGCTGGAGGTTTTGGGGAGGCTGCTTTTCCATGTGGGCCCACTGAACGAGATTGGAGGGTGGGAGGGGGCAGCAAAGCGCCCCATACTGAACCTCCAGAAGGAGGCTCAGAAGCTGCAGCAGCGGACTTGGCCTGAGGGCATGCTCTTTTTGCATGGTCGAGGCCAAAGCAGAGGGAACAAATCTGCCTACTATTATTGACCTGAGCCCAAAAGAAATGATCAGGCGCTGCTGCCACACTAGCGCGGGGTGGGATTTGTTGGGCTATGGTAGGGTGGTGTGGTATGATGGTGGCTGTTGCCCAAGGAGCAGCAAGGCGCTCTGCACCAGATGGAATGGCAAAGATGAGGTTGGGCTGAGTGCCATAAGCCATGAGCCCCGCGACCAACTGGTCATACAAAACCTGGGGTGGAAGGTGGGATGGGAATTTTTAAAGGATATCACCAGCGTGGTGTCTGAAGGGAGGTGAGTACGGGTTGTGGGAATGGGGTTTTTTTATAAATTAGAGGAGTTTGTGCTGCCGCTTCAGCATCCTCCTCAGATTGGAACCCAATGTCAAAGTAGCCCTTAAAAGGGCGGAAGTCTATAAAGCCAGCTGGTGCAAAGGCCACAGTGGCTAGCTCAATAATTGCCTTATCAGCATATGGGAACAAACGCCCATAGTCCACTCTGAGGCAATAGCAAATGGCAGAGCGAGGGAGGGCGAGAGGATGGGGGCGAGAAGGGTGGACGCGCGCCAGGTGGAGTGCTAAGTCCTGTGGGGGGACAAAACGGTTGGAAGCAGTGGGCGGGCTGTTTGAGCCCGTCCAAATGCGCTTGCCCATGGGGCGGAAAATGCTAGGTGGGGGTGCACTGCTGCCCCGCACTGGGGGTGGCAGGCGGCGGAGCCAAGAACATCAAAGAATAGGTTTGGGCAGACGGCTGTGGATAGATAAAACTTTAAATTTAAAATCGCTCAAAAGTGACATTGAGCAGTAAAAGAAAGTTATAATGGGTTTATCTTAATTATTTGTCAACCTAGTACTCAAAATGTGATTTTGCATTCCAGACTATAATTATGCCCACATATATTTTGTATGGCTAGGTTGTGCACTCTAATCAGTATAAGTCTAAGTAAATTTTCATAGAATAATTTATTTGTTGCATTATGATTTAGTCCAAGTTAAGTATACTCTTTTGTAATGGATCAATAAATTAAGAAAGAGACTTCTTTTCCTTTTGGTTAACAGATGTTTATAAGTACAGATAAATTGATAGAATTAGTTGATATATAGTCCCTTTGAAAGCTAAATTTATCTTTTGAGTCTATGCACTAGCTACCAACATTAAATTATTTTCTCATATAAAAACAAACATTATAAACACTTTTATAACTTAACATTGAAATTTAAGATTTTCTTTCCCATTACTATCACTATTAGTAACACAATTCTACACAAATTATTCAAATTTGACAATCAACCAAGAAAATTAGCAGATTTATCCGCACCAACACTAGTTGGGCGAAAGTGGCCACCGCAAAAGGCCTTAAGCCCACCCAATCTGTCAGGGAAAAATGCCCCAGAAGTACTTTGGGACAACCTCCCCCAAAAAAGGGTGAGAATAGCGCTACACCTGGAGTTTTGCAATTTCTGCAAAAAATGGGCGCTTTCACAAAGATCAAACACTTCCAACCCTTGTCCTTCCTTGGGCACGGCATTAGAATTATGGTCAGTGATACTTCCCTCAAGTCATGGGAAAAATGGGGGAGGCCTTCTCCATGACTTTCCCAAACACCATTTTGATAAATTTAAAAATTTACATAGAGGATGGGTGATGTCAGGTTCATGACTGCAGAGGAAGCAGCAGACGCAGAAAAAACCAAATTTTCAGTAAAATTAACAACAAAGAGTGCATTATCCACATGGTGCGCACATGATGGAATGAGGCAAACGACCTATTCATTGTATTTGACTGACTCCCAAGCACCGTGCACTGTAAATTCCTTGAAGACGAGCTCCATGTGGGCCTCAAAAGTTATGGCGAAATCAAACAATTTGAATTCAAAAAATTCCCCCTCCTGCCTCACCTGTGTACAGGGAAGGCAATAGCCATTATTAAACCTGACCAGGAAGTGGTATAGGATATCACCCTCATTCCATGCATGGCGACCATCAACCTCCCCAATGGCAGCATATCTCGCCCCTTCCACATCACACTGGAACACACCCCGCCTATCTGCAGCTTCTGCTCAGCTCTAGGCCACAAAGACCATGCGTGCCCCATCAAGTGCGGAATTGAAGAACCATAATTTTGTGAGCATGATATGGATGAAACGAGCCAAAACTTTGGAAAAATGAAGGACGCCACTTAAGCCTTCCATTGGGGCAAAAGAGCCAAAATCACTTTGTCAAACCTGTTTCGCACAAGGATTGTCATCGCGCACAGGCTGCCCACAAGCAGGCCACAAAGACTGCTGAGACCCAAGCTCACACCACGATTTCCTCAGACCAGATTCAGTCAGATGCCATAGCAGCGCAGCGAAATAACCATTCAGACCCCCCACATAAAACCCAACAAAATCAAGGTGATGTGTTTTTCAAACACAAGCAATCAAACACCTCCAACCACACTGAAGCATAACCACCATGCACCACTGTGAATCCTCCTACCCAATCACATTTGGCTAGTGACAATGGAGTTCAAGAGTACAATATGGAGGATCATCCCAGCCAATAATAATATGTCAACGCTCCTGCCAAAATTCAATTACCTCAACACCTAGTTTCTAACACATCTAGCCCACAGGCAAACAGCGGAAAATTTTACGCTGATGAGGCACAATACAACCCATGCCAGAGCTGAACCCCATGGAGTAATCTGAGCCTGAAGAAACCAAACAAAAACAATACTACGACTGCTGATCAACATGCTGGAACCAATCTGGCTGGTTGGCCCTAAACTTGTAGTATGACCCACGCTGCTAGGGAATGGGGTGACCCAGTGGGTCGCCCCAACGTTCCTGATGTGCAGATTACCGCAATCACCATAGGGACGCTCAACATCATGGGAGCCAAGGCCCTCATGTCCCAGGCCAAAAAATGGCTTTCCTGCACGATATCCCCATGGACATCTTGGCTGTCCAAGAACCCCACTGTCCATCAGGGGAGGAGGAGTCATGGTCAACCATGCTCCTTCCAGCTAAATCCTTTTGGATGTACCACTGTGGGGTGGTAATTTGATCTAACCTTAATCCTCCAGTAAATATCTGAAGCACATTCTCCCACCTCAAAGGATGGCTGCTTATAACAGATTTTGAGTGGAATGGAGAAACTTTCGCCATGGCGTGTGTGTATGCCCCAAATGATTCAAACAGCCGCCAAAAATTTTCTCCAATATTCTCTCGATCCCTTTACTGAGGCAACGTTTTTTGCATGAGATTTCAATTGATGGCTTAATGCCATAACTGACCAATGGCCTAAATCAAAGGCTATACCCCGCAGCCACACAGAACTATGCATACTAAAGGCTACGCTGGGCCTGTATTACGCTATCCCCAAACAGGCCACCACGTTGGCCAACATGACGAGGTCCCACTACAACAATAACCAGCTGGTCTCAATGACCTGGATTGACCTGATGCTCACCGCTATAGACTTCCACCACAATGTATCAAATTTTACAACAGCAATTATCCCTTTCTCTGACCACTGAATGGTTTCAATAATGTTATCATCCGCGGCGAAATACCAAAAGCTACCAACCTGGCACAAAGTTCAGCCAAGCACCATCCAGCTTCTGAAGCTTAAACTTTGGATAAAAACAGTACTAACAAAACAGACAAAAAATGACCACCCAACTGGAACCCTATCACCGAGTGGGAAGTCCTTAAGACTAGAGTAACCAAAAAGCCTGTCACTTGAACTCCAGAAAGCTGGCCGCGATACCACGACAGTCACAAGGCTATCAGACAGCTTCAGCACTTAGAAACAACACACCTCGCAAGGGATACAGTCCTCAATGGGGACATCTGTGGTTCCAACTGTCTGCACAGATCAAATCCCTCTTTAAAAAACACCAGCATTACATCAAAATATGTTACAAGTCAATATACATTCTACTGGCGAAACTCACACGGCCCAATTCTTCCACCATTTTAAACCAATTTTGATTTTTGTGACTTTCACACAGGTCCGTCGAGCAGACAACACGCTGGCGTCTACACCATCTGAAATATTGGCCAAATTACACCGATTTTACACTGACCTGTACACGGCGGATTTCGCGGCACCTAGCAAAGTTAGAACTTTTTTATCATTTGCTAATATTAACAATATAGCTGATCAACCATACCTTTTCAAACCCATCACTAGAGACGAACTATGGGAGGTAATAAAATCAACTCCGCGCCACAAGTGCCCTGGGCCTGATGGCCTTCCATATGAATTTTACAAAAAGTACTTTGATTACATTGCACCAGTACTACTGGAAACTATGAACAAGTGCCTGGAAGACACAGCCCTTCTACCTGGCGGCCAAGATGCATATGTGGTCGCACTCTTCAAAGAAGGAGACCAGGAAGACCTAAACAACTGGCGTCCAATTGCTCTCACCGTTACTGATAATAAAATACTAACAAAATTTTTAGCTAAGCGTCTGGGTTGCATTGTACAGACAGCCCTCTCCCCCCATCAGTTTGGCTTTATCCCCAATTGTTCAATTTGTGATAACATTCAAACCATAGCCAACATCTGCCAAGCTAACCCCACAGGCGTCTTGATTTCCTGGACCAAAAGAAAGCATATGACCATGTGCACTGGGACTACTTGGAACAATGCCTAAAGGCCTTCAACCTACCACCCCGTTTTATAAACTGGGCGCTTCTCCTAACGCGCTCAACCAGGTTTGCAATCAGAGGCTCAGGTTTCCTAACTGACACCATCACCCCACAAAGGGGCCTCAAACAAGGCGACCCGCTTAGCCCCCTACTATACAATTTCAGCCTTGACCCTCTCCTCCGCATAGTAAACTCAAATCTCTCTGGAATCAGGTTGGAGGGACAACTACCAACCAAAATGTTCGCCTTTGCTGATGACTGCATAGTTGGAGTCTCAGGCAATAAGGATGCCGGAGCAATTGAGCGCATTATTCACTACTATGAGTCAGTGATTAACGCCATGCTGAACAAACAGAAAATAGAGGTAATTGTAATGGGAAAATTCAGTTCAAATTGGACCCCATCCTCCCACCACCGACCAAACCAACCAACTGCACATCTACCACAAGACAAAGATCTAAGCCAATAAAACCACTGTGTTTACCCTTTGCACCCCACCCCGCCACCAACCCAGTCCGTCATCTGGGAATATGGCTCAAAGCTGGTGGATATGCACTTGACACCATTGAAACCAAAGTATTGGACATCACAAAAAGAATGACAAGTATGCGGAGGAGTAAAGCTACTTTATCCAGAAGGGTTGTGTTAGCCAGCTCCCTGATCTTGTCAAAGTTATGGTTTTCTGCTCACGCAGTTCCCTTCTCCGCCAACTTTACCAACGTAGTCTACAAGCTCCTGCAGAACTGGCTGTGGTCTGGATACTGCGCACCAGTCAGCCTGGAGACCATGTACGGCCCATAGAAGGAAGGCGGGATGGGGCTGCTCAACTTCATGGAACGTGCAACGCAAATCCTTGGCTCATGGATAGCTTCAACAACGTCACCCACCCATTATCTCCCCACTGGGCTAAGGCAACCCAAACTAACTTCGCAAGGGCACTACATCTGAGGTGCCCCTCCAACCCTGCAACACTGATGAAGTACCTAATAACACATCCAGCAGCCACAGGACCGCACAACACCAACCACTACTTCAAACGCGTCCTGTACACATTAAGACAAGGGGATTATAGTTTCTCCTATGCACAGCAAACCGAAGATACTAACCCTCCAATAGGTTATATGTGACTCACCAGAGGATAAACTGTGACCAACGCACCTGCCCCACTACCACCCTTTCCTTTTTTTCCTGGATTGACAATCTAGTTTACCAAGACGTCCCATATGACTTACACACCCAAAGGAAGGTGTGAACCTCATCACTTGTCCCCTCTTATCACCACAAGTGAGCTCCACAGTGTGGCGATACATGTGCCATACGTTTAAGACAGCTGACTGCACCTTCTCAATGTTCCAATCATGCGCCATCTGCGGTAGACCAAACATGCTAGCCCACTTCCTGGAAGACTGCCCGCCGTCTAAGCATATCTGGGCCAAAGTGATGTACTTATTTTAGCAATCACCATCAGCTGAATTCCGACTATCTTGCAATAAGCTGGCACTCAACATGATCTCACCTATCCCCCAGAAGCTAAGGGCTTTAATTGTGAGTATTGCAATATGGTCCAGTCACACAAATACCCTCGATGCTTTCAACGGGATCTTTCACAACATCAACCAAGCTATCGTCAGGATCCACAGCCATTTGGCTGACCACTTCCAAGCCTGGCTAATTGGATCACTACAACACAAATGGAAGAAACAGATGGGTAACTGGCTACCCATCTGGCTCATTTGTTGTGACACTGAAAACCTCACAATCTCTATAGGCGGAACACCCTACTAGCCCTTGAGCTGTCATGTCACTTAAGGTCATAGTCATCCACCACCCGTGGCTCCTAGCCACATCCAAGTGTACCATGTCTTATCTTTCAGGTTCTATTGTTTAGTGTGCTCTCCCCTTTTTCACTTTCCTTTTCCCTACATATTGGATGTGTCAGTCCCCTGGTTGGAAATCCTCAAAAAAATAATAAACTAAATAAACTAAAAAAATAAAAAACATTTCAATTTAATTTTTAAATCACATCTTAAAAAATAAGTTATAAAACCATTAAGAGTATTTCTAATAAAATAATACATACATATATATATATGCACTAATGAACCGCATTTTATATCATATTTTAATTTAGGACTCTATGAGCAAGTATTACAGCTTAAATTGATAAAATTCTAAATTGTAAGAGATAGTTTCTACTTAATTTATATTAAAAATTACATAACCTGATATATCAAAACTTATAAAAATCATATCCTTTTAATAATAAAAAAAAGCATGGAATATTAAAAATTACTTTAAGCACACTATAAATTAAAAAAGGGTACTTGAAAACTAAAACAAAACGTAAATTTATTTATAATACCTTGTAAAATTATCTAAAAAGAGCTTCTTTAACTTGAATAGTATCTATTTATCCTAATAAAAAATAATGCCACTTTAAATTGGCAATTATAAATATCAATGAGCTTTATACTTTGTAGTTTTATAAGATATGGCTTATCAAGCAAATTTAAGTATAAGTTTCTTTATAAAATTTGAAAAGTATCTCTCCTAAATTTTTCTCCAGAGGGCTACCTAGAGCCACTTTAGTACAATAAAACTTATTAAATATTAAGATACTTAAGGGGAACTTTTCTCTCTCGTTGCAAGCACTTTTGCAACTTATTCAATTCAAGTCTTAATTTAGTTTGATAATCTCATAGAAGAGATTAGTCTGTGCCCATGTCAGGGAGCAGTTGGGCAAGTAAGGTAAGAGGCACAGGTGGTAGGCCTGCGACTTCCAACGTTTGCAAATGCCCCAGAGAAACTGGCGGATTGGATAAAAATAAAAAACTGGCGGTTACTATTTCCCCAGAAATCCTCACTTGGCAGGCGCGATGTAACCAGTACATCAACACGCTGCACTCTCAACCACTCTCGTTGGTGGAATATGGAGCCTGGGTGTTCCTGGATATTCACCAAACAGCGTTATGGAAAAAATTTTGTGGGGATGTGCACACTCATTTCCTGACTGCGGTGTATGTTGCACCTCACTCCATGTCACGTGGTTGGCTGGATCTCAGTTTCAAAAAAAGGAGGCACCAGATGAAGCTGCTGCAGTGCGCATAGTGATCAACCTCCTCAAAGGGCAGCAGGTCATCAAAACCAAGTGCACCGGATGGACAAAATCAACTAAATTTTCCTCACATTTGACTTTTTTCCCACTACAGTCAGCGTGCCATTCTGGAGCAGCATCTGAGGGCGGTCTCACCATATATGGCGAAATACAATCCTTCGAGATGCAATGCTTTATGTTGATGCCACACCTGTGCACCGCCAAAGCCATAGCAGTTCTGACCCCAACTGAGGAGATCGCAAAGGACCTAACCCAGACCCTGTACTCCACTTTTATTAAAATCGAAGGGTATACCACCCAACCTTTCCGGGTAACTGTAGACAGCGCACCCTCCATCTGCACACACTATGATGCATTCAGCCACAAGGCACATGCATGCCCTACCATGGAGGGCATCACATTCCAAGAGCACCCCTCAGCGGCCATGACCAATGGGGAGGCTCACTATGAACCAACCATCAGCACCAAAGAGGCCTTCCCATGGGGAGCACAAGGCTGCTACTTATTAGTAAAACCTGTCTCCCCTCAAAAGCAAAAGAAGGCCAAACAGGCCCGCAGGGCCACAGCCATGGAAGCAGCCAAGGTCGCCACAGCTATCCCACACTCCCAATGCCAGGAGGACATTAAACCTTTGCAGCGGAAGCATCTCAGGAATCCCTCAACCAATCAGATTGAGAAGCCTAAGCTGATTGGGCCACCCAATCTGAGGATCCAATGGGTGACTCAATCTCACCTGACCTTTGCAACCAAGCCCTGATTGGAACCAATTTGGTCTTAACCTACCTGAAAATTTTTTTGATCTGATTGTTGGTGCACCAAACTTATCTGCACCACAAAAAATTCGTTCAACAGCGGGGAAACCAAAAGCAAAGGCAAAAGCCAACGTGAACCTGTCTGCTAAAAATAACATATCTTCTGATAGCATTGCTGCAAACACCCACACCATTGTGAAGGCCTGTGAGGATCCAGAGGAGGCTGGTGGGCCCAGGTGCCCACCCCCTCGCACCTAAGGTGTGACGAGGGAAACCTTCACTTTAGGGACACTGAATATCGCTGAGCATAAGGCCTCGCCGTCCTGGGCTAGGAAACTGAATTTTTTACAAAAAAATTTACCCATGGATATCCTAGCCATCCAGGAGTTCCATTGTCCATGAGGTTCTGAGGACGCTTGGAAATCATGCTCCTCCCTTCCCTATTCTTCTGGTCTGAGCACTGTGAGGTGCTTGTACAGAAAAACAATTATTTTAAATTTTTATCATCTGAATCCTTCCTTGATGGCTGAGACCTCGTTGTCACATTTTCATGGGCTGACGTGGCACATGCTATTGTCAACATTTATGCCCCAACCTGTGCACAAGAGCGTTGGGAATTTTTCTCATTTGTCAAATCCCTTCCATTACCCCCTGACCCTTTTGTAGTTGGTGACATGAACTGTTAATTAAATACATCCATGGACTGTTGGCCTTCCTCATCCCACGCCCACCAGGGCCACGTAGAACTTCGAGTTCTAAAGGCAACCCTTGGGTTATTAAATGCGCTGCTGTGGCAAGCTCTGCTGCTTTAGAACATAATGCGCCCCCACGTCCACAATGGCCAATTAAGGTCCATGTCCCACATTACCTTACCTCACACCGGTGAAATTTCAATCCCATATTTCCCACTTTCACACATCAAAAATTGATTTCTCTGACCACCGGCTGGTCTTGATAACCTACCATCTACCATCACAGTGGCTAGGGTTCCACGTTGGTGAAAACTCCGCCCACAAAAACTCGCGTTGCCAGGACCTTCCACATAGGTGGAATCAGCAACCTTGGCAAAAGAGTTTATTACAACATTTTGCATGGACCCAATTTCAACATGGTCAGCCTTCAAAGCGGATACCATCCGCCATGCTCGCCATCTCTCCTCCTGACGCTCAAGAGCTACATCATCTGTCATTTCGCGCGCTCTGGAAGAGTTGGCAGACCTGGAGTCCAACATCCCAGCAATGGCCTACAGCCCTTCTTGGGGCTGGAAGTGGGCAGAAGCAGCTGCCCACCTCAACGAGCTTGAAAGACAACGCAAACATTGGGTTTGTGTTCAATACAGGGACAAACACATTACAGAGGGTGGCACATGCTCCGCCTATTTTTCTAAAAAAATTTGCACCACGCCAGAGCGTGGCCTGCACACAGGTGTGGAGAACAGATGACTCCGTCACGGATATGCCAGCTGAAGTGGTGATTAAAATATGAAAGTATTACTCCGAGTTGTACCAATTTGATCCAATTCAGCTGGCCAAAATGGAGAATTTTCTCAATAACGCTCACATCTGCACTTTTTCCCAATACCTGGAGTTAATGAATTTGATTGCTCCGAATGAACTCTGGTCCGCCATCTGTGGTGCACCAAAACAAAAATGCCCAGGCCCTGATGGCATTCCATATGAGTTCTATAAGAAGTACTTCATATATATATCCCCACTGCTGCTTGCCTCCCTTAAACAGAGCTTTTGGATAAACGCCTTCTACCCAGGAGGGCAAGAGACCTTCACCATCACACTCTTTAAGAAAGGGGATAAGCTAGACTTAGCCAAAAAGCGCCCCATTTCTTTAACTGACACGGTTACAAAAATTTTAACTAAAATCATGGGTAACCATCTAGGGATTATATCCTCTGCCACCATATCCCCAGAACAATTCGGTTTCATACTCAGTTGGTCAATTTTGGGACAACGTGCACTCTGTGGCTAACGCATGCCAGTCCACAGCCTCTGGGGCACTAGTATTCTTGGACCAACAGAAGGCATATGATAGAGTCAACTTTGATTACCTCAAGGCCTGCCTTACCAATTCCGCCTACCCCCTCACTTCATCAGCTGGGTGATGATGCTTACAGAATCTGCAATAATGGCAGTGCGGGGCCCTGGCTTCATCACGGAAATAGTCCGCCCTCAAAAGAGCCTACGCCAAGGGGACCCCCTTAGACCACTCTTATATAACTTCAGCCTTGACCCACTACTTCGAAATGTGAATGCCCGCCTTACTGGGGTCCATGTGCAAGGCCAAGCCCCAGTCAAGATGTTGGCATTTGCTGATGATTGTGTGGTCGAGGTGTCTAATAATCAAGATGCACGCGCGCTTGAAGCTCTCATCCAGGAGTATCCCGGGTAAGTAATGCTGCACTAAACGCCTCCAAAACCGAAATCAT
Organism: Massospora cicadina; assembly: GCA_022478985.1. Classification (NCBI taxonomy): domain Eukaryota; kingdom Fungi; phylum Entomophthoromycota; class Entomophthoromycetes; order Entomophthorales; family Entomophthoraceae; genus Massospora; species Massospora cicadina. Next base: position 144,230 of record JAKSZP010013162.1, read on the forward strand.
CCTCCTTGGTCAGTATCAAACCTACTGGGCCCCAGCGACCAGTGCCCAGCCCAGCCCATCAGCTCGCACACATTCCCGCCTTCCCTGCTCACCCCACGCCACCCCACTTTTGCTCCCCTTCGTGCCACGCCCTACCATAGGGCCTGTCCGCCATCTTGGCTTGTGGGTGGAGGCAGGCGGGTATGCCTCTGCAGTAATGTAAAGTCATATTCTAGACAACGTGATGAAGCGCAACGCCTCCCTCAGAGCCCACCCTACTTCCCTTACTTGCAGGGTTGTTTTAGACAACTCTATGCTCCTCTCCAAAGTCTAGTTTGGAGCCCACGCCATCGCCTTCTCCCAAGGTTTTTTTAAATCTATGTATGCCCTTTTACAAGGGTGGCTCTGATCAGGCCGCCCACCACCAGTGCGGCTTGAGGTCATGTTTGGCCCTCGTCGTCATGGTGGCATGGGCCTGCTCGACTTTAAAGCCCATGCTGACAAGATCCTGGGCACCTGGATTGCGGCCATCACCGCCCCTACGCTACCCTCCCAACACTGGTCCTGCATGGCCCGCTCCAACTTCTCCCGCGCCCTGGTCCTTACCAATTTGTCAAACCCTTACTCCTTAATGAAATATCTGGCTTCCCACCCATCAGCCACAGGTCCTCACAGTACTAAACCCCACTTCAAAAGAATCCTCCTCTCCATGTGGAGCGCAGAGTGGAGAATCTGTATTTGTGGACACACAACCCAGAGAGGCCGCCCCTCTCCTAGGTTCACACAGAAGGTACAGGGGCTACCCATTCAAGATGGCTTGAACCCCACACGGCCACATGCCCTATCCAGAGTGGACTACCTGGACATGATGGACATCCCTTATTCCCTTGAGACCCAGAAGACTATTTAGAAATACGCACACCACCCTCTGTTGCAGCCTCATATCTGTTCCCATGAGTGGCGCTGCCTGAGGCAGGTGTACCATACAGCTGAGCGCTCTAACGCTTTACACTCATCCTACGCCATGTGTGGCCAGTATGGAACACTTTTCACCGCCTGGAGAAATGCCCTACCTCTAAAGCGATATGGCGTGAGGTGCAACGTCTGCTTTGCCAGAATCAGACACATCTCTTCAGTTTATCTTGGGATATGTTTGCTGTATCTATGGTCTCACCTCTCCCACCCTCCCTCCATGCTCTGGTGGTCACAGTCACCATGTGGACTATCCACACGATTGTAATGGATGCCATTAAAGGCTCCACCCCCACCCTCCCAGAAGCTGTCCACAGATTCTGGTCTCCTACTGGTTCTCAGTTTGGTTCATCAACTCGGACCCCTTCCTCCACACGTGTTCAATTGTGGTTACAGCCCCTTTACACGTTCCCTCCTCCTCCCCATAGTGGCGTTCCCGCTGGCAACAAGAGATAGCATCACTTCTCTGGGGTGCCTTCCCTGTTACTAAGTTTTTTTTTCTTTCATTTTTACATTTGGAAGTGTCCGTCCCCAGGTCAGACTTCCCCACAATAAATAAATAAATTAAGATACTTAAGGGAGTACAATTAATATTAATTCAGGATGCTATTTAGACTGATGTCAGATTAAGAGAAAGATATGATATCATTTATAGTGAGTCAACACCCAGAAGAGAGCCATAACGCCAGGTGCGCTGCCATTCTGAGAACTCTGAGAGGGGAGGTCATAGAACAGATGTGAACAATATAATAGATAAAATATACCAAAGCCTCAACAAGCTTAGGGCTTAATGGGGCAACCTTAGGTCTCACAGGGGCAACCCCTTGGGGTGGTGAGGTAAGGAGGTTAGCAACTCTTCCATATTCCAGTTCTGTAGAACTGTGAGAGGATTGGGATATAGGTGTACTTGGTGGCCATGGAAAAGATAAATAGTATTAGATTGTTTCTCATTGAAGATGGACATGGTTTGAAACCATAGGGTTCATAGTCTTTATCCAAGAGGTTTTGGAAATCCCTCATGTAGGACCACTTTAGCAGTATTTTTAAAAATGGTAGAATACTTTGCAGCACGTGGTGAGAACAGGAAATAGTTGGTCAATTTTATAACACATGGCAAATTGAGATAGTTTAGCTGGTATTGAATTTTTGCATTGGAGAAGCTCGCTGGTGCTTATTTGGATGCAATCCAATAATAGGGAGTTGGAACCATTGAAAATAATAAAGATAAACTAAGCTTCAAAAACTAGAAAGCTATGGTTTTATATAGTTTTATTGGGCGATGCTGGGGATAAGAGAAAAAATGAATCCCCTCAATAACTGACCAGTCAGTATTTAAACTGTCTTAAGGGTCAAAGGGAATAAATTTCAAATGGCTTGGTTCATTTTTAAATAAGGAAATATGCGAAATTAGCCTGTTGAAGCTCAGAAAACTTGCTTCAGTTTAGCTAAATGACAGATGGGAAGTTGATTCTTGAAAAATACGTACTTATGGAGTAATGTGTTTATAAATTTCAGCCAATCCCCTTTGGCTAAAATTACTTCACCTTGGGGGATCTCCACCATGCCTATAAAATGGGGTGGTACCCGCGTAGGTGTTTAAAGGGATTTGAACATGGCAGGGGAGAAACCGCTGATGAACTCAGGTTCCCTTGCATGGTCGGAGTAATCTGACTATTTGATCTTGTGTTATTTGCCCGTGAAGTATTTTTAAATAGTGTTACCCCAATTTGCAAGGATCCACTAAGAATTAGGAAGGGTCTTTTGGCTTATTTTTTTCAGCATCCACCTTCGAATGACTCTATTCTATATAGTGGACTTGTAATTGTCCAACATTACCCCCTTCAAGAGTGGTAAGGGGGTGATAATCTTGCAAGAACTGCCCATGAACTTGGTTATTAGTAAGACCAGAAGCAAAGGACTGAATGGAATAATCATCTCCTCAATTGTATGTAAATACAAATGTGCCTTCCCAGATAGAACTAAGCTTCTCACTTCTAGGAGTGATGCAGTTTTGGGAATACTGCACTAATTAAGATACTTGGAAGGAAGTGAGAGGAGTCCAAAGCTCATTAACTGCTTACCCTTCTTTAGTGACCGTTTTGCCTAGTTATTCATGGCCTCTGCTTTAAGTTGGATGATGTGCTTGGCAATTTTTTATGGCTTGCTATGGGTCAGTTTTATCAGTGAAATTGTCTTTGGCTAATAGGGCAAGTACCTCATGTTCTTGTCCATACAACACATGGAAAGTGACATCTTGAGGATGCGATGGTAGCTAATCCAGTAAGCCATGAGGGCACTAGGTAGTAATATCCCAATGTAGAGGGCCAGGGATAGCCATTTTGCGGAGTATAGAGAGCAAGGTTCCGTTAACTCTTTCTATGTCACCATTTGTAGATGGGTTATAGGAAGCCAAGAAGAGTTGTTGTGTTCCCAAGGAGGTGGAGAGGAGCTCTACAATTTGGGAGGTAAAATTTCACATTGTCACATAAGAGGACTTGGGAGCACCTATGCCTGGTGAAGCTATAATGGTTTAAGAAGGAGGCCGTGGCTTTAGCAGTCTGAGCGTAAAGAGAAACAGCTTTAAAACCTTTGGTATAATGATCAATTCCCAACCAATATAAAGCGATTGCCACCTGTAGTTTGAGGGAGAGGACCTACCACGTCTAAACTTATGGTGTGGAAGGGTTGTTGGGGCGTAGTTAGTTGATGCTGGTACTGGGTTTTATAGTTGGATTGTTTTTTACAGATCAGGCAAGCATATAAGGCTTCCGCTTGGTCTCCATAATGCCTTCCCAATAATACCTCTCTTTAATCCACTCATATGTTTTGTGTACTCCTCCATGCCCCATGATAATGAGAGACTTCATGATCACAGGTACTCGCTCAGATGGCCAGAGATAGAACAACCAGTTTAAAATACCTTCTTAAACAAATTTCCACTTTCCACCTTGATGTTATGAGAATGCCATGATAGCATCTTTCTTACAGGTTCATCTTCATCCTCCCAAGCATCAGGAGTCATGAGGAGTCATAAAACCTCTCTGCTTCACTATTGTCAAGGTTTAAGATAGCCAGCTGCGTCAACCCATCAACGTTCATATGGCTCATCCCAGCTCGATTCTCAATGGTCATATTATAGTGCTTGAGCTTAAGAGCCCAGCGAGCCAATCGCTAATTGGGGTCCTTCATATTTAGTAACCACTTTAAAGATACGTGGTCAGTAATCACTTTAAAGGGAGTCCTGTATAAAAAAGGGTGGCAGTAATTTTACAGCAAGTAAGACGGCAAGGCACACATTTTCAGTAAAGCTGTAGTTGCGCTCAGCTTTTTTAAAAGCTCCTTACTGAAATAAGACACAGGATTATCGACACCATTTTCATCCAACTGAGCTAAGATAGCTCCAACGGCATAATCAGAGGCATCTGTGAACAACATGAAAGACTTGCCATAGTCAGGGTAACTGAGAATAGGTTTTTTGTAATAGCGCTTTCAGGGTCTCAAACACGGCTTATTGTTCAGCACCCCCAATAGAACGGAGTGTTTTTGGCCAAGAGACGTACTAAGGTCTCAATGAGCTGGGCGATTTTGGGAATTAATTGATGGTAGTACCCCATCATACCCAAGAATACCTGTATGTCACGAAGAGCTTTTGGGTTCAGGAATAATATATAGCTTCCACCTTATCTTAAAGGGGTTGTAACCCATCTTGAGATATAGCGTGCCTGAGGAAATCCAACTTCTTTTGGAAGAAAGTACATTTAGAGGGCTTTAGATTGATGTTAGAGGCTTACAAGCGTTGGAACACTTCTTTTAGATGTGTGAAGTGCCTGTTAAAGGCCTTGGAAAATACTGCGATGTCATCGAGGTAGAAAATCACACAGCTGATCTTGAGATCCTGAAGAATATGATGCATCACCTGATGAAAAGTGGCAGGCATATTGCGTGACCCTGGGGTAATCATGTGAGTTGGAAAAGCCCTTTCCTACAGATAAGGGCGCACTTCTCCTAGTCTTGTGGAGAAAGGTCCATCTGCCAGTATCCACTAGCCAAGTCCATAGCGGAGAAGGACTTGGACCAGAGATCTGCGCCAGAGGGTTATCAATTTGAAAATTTGGGTAGCTGTCCTTCTTGGTAAGGTTATTCAGCTTATTTAGTACATAAATACCTGATGACCTCCGTTTTTCTTTTTTTATGAGTAGAAGAGGGGATGACAAAGGGCTTTGCGAAAGTACCAGCAACCCAAAGTCCAACAATTGTTTGAGCTCCATCCACATCTGTCGTTCCTCAACTTTTAATTTGCAGTAGGGCTTAGATCAAAAATAGGACGAGCATCCCTAACATCAATAGTGTGAGTCCAACTCTTCATGTGCCCATAATCGGTGGTAGATTTTAAAGAAAATGTCACTTAATGACACCAGTAAAGAATGAACTTTATTAAGCTCTACAGGGGTTAGATCATCCGAATTTGAACAGTTAGAAAAGTACATAAGATTGATCAGCTGGTAAGCCCATATCTGCCATAAGAACCAATACATTGAACTTGTTTAATATCCTTAATAGGCACCAGCAGGCCTCTTCCAAAATCTGATGCTTCTATATGACCATTTTTTTGTTGGTGAGGTTTCCCACCAGGAGATTGATTGGCCACTGATAAGCTGGGTCTAGGATGCCTGGCAACACCAAAGGTTACAAAGGACTCATTCCATTAATGCTTGTTAGTGCAGAAGTCAGTTGCGGGGGGTTTGCATATTAATCTTGGTGTCTATCACCTTTTGTTCACCCGCTTTGACAACTACCTCCTCTGACGCATACAATTGAATTCCCTTTAAAGCATCCACGGTTTCAGGCAGCTCACATGTATTTCTGTATGATGTGGTATAAATAAGGTTGAGGGTGGAAGAAGGGTACTCCACTAAGCATGTGTATTTTTCTTCATAATTCATCATTAGTAAAGTCTAGGGGAACTTCATAATTTAAAAGGGAAAGAAATTCCTGTTTTATATTAATGATTCCGTCATACTTAATCATGAATTGAGTACCAATGAGCAGGCCGTATGCATTGTTTTCCAAAGTCACTGAAGGGGCAGCAAGTAGGTGTTTCCAAATTCATATGGGTAGAGAAGTATGGGCTCCTATATCTCTCATGTTGTTATTCCCTGCAGTTCTAAAGGCTTTTGAATGTTCTAGGTCAAGTGACAACTTAATTTTATTAATGAGCTTTGATGAGACCACGTTCACTGGAGCACCCATATCAAGGATGGCTAGAACTCGCACCTCATTGATGACAACCTCTAACTTAGTTATTGTGTTACCAAAAGTAGGGGAGGGCGAGAACCTCCTTCAAACGGAGAGTGGAAGCAAGGCGTTGAGCCATCGCAGGGTTTTATCTTTAATATATTAGAGGGTATGAAACTTCTTGGTGGATTGAATCACTGTCCCAATAAGCTGGTCATCACCACTAGCGGTATCAATCACCTCTGAAAACCTTAACAACTGTTGAAGGTAGCTTCGTCGTGGTATTATGGCTATATCAATTCTTTCAGGCCTCAATCTATCCGGAACCTGCACTTCCAATTGGGCTCCCAAGACATGATAGCCTGCATCTTCACCACCCCCTTCAGACTCGTCATCAGAGGGATTGTTAATGCACCTCAACGAGTTATTAATAGGGGGCTGAGAAACTGGCTTGATCTCCTCACGGGGTAGGGCTGTGTCCCTCTCATCTACCCTTTTTGACTTTTAAAGGGAGCATCGTAGCTGTACCAACTTTTGGGGAGGCGTTGGAAATGTAATGGCTTTAACTTTTGCCTGAGAAGTGAATGGCTTGATCTGCCCCATCATTTCAGGTTATGAACTAGGGGTAGCTGGAGTTGAGACTGAGGGGGATTGAGGTAGCAGATTAGCCGGATGTGGTACTTTATTTACCTTAGTAGACCGCTCAGCAAGAGAGAGGACTAGGCAAAGAGATAACTGACTTCACCAGGCGAGCTGTTGAACCTGAAGCTGAAGGGAGCGCTGCCCCCTAACTGCCAATATATTCTGGATATCCTCATATGGTGGAGGAGTATTTTGTCGCTGCAACTCTGTATAAGCTGGGTTCCAGAGGGATATAGCCATAGAAAAGGCTGGAGGGGTCAGAGTTGATTCTCGCTTTGAAGCTCTTTGCAGAAGTTCAGGCTATAAAAGTAAGACACTGCCAGTAGTCCCTCTTTGATATTCCGTACCATTTGAAATGTGTGTTTAACTGCGGAGATATGTATTGCTAAAGAGGGATAAGACGCCAAGCTAGCCATGATAGCAGCAATAGCATCATCTAAGGGAAGCATTTTGTCCAGCATCAGAGGTTGAGCTTTTCTATAAGTTTTCTCAACAAAGGAGGGGATCTATTCTTCCTCATGCAGTATAAAGCACATAAAGGCCTGTTTTTGCCGTTGTAAATTCTGCATTGAACCAAATCTTCAATCAGCGCTTATTTAACCTCCGTCCAGGTGGTAAGTGTGGCCATTTGAGGAACCATAATCTCCTGACCCATCTGACTTAAGCAGGGAAGGATAAACTTGGTTCTTTGAAGGTCACTCACTCCTTCCATCGCAGATTCATATACATAAAGAAGGAGGCGACATTGCCCTCACCAGGTGTGAAATTGTCTTTAAACGGAGGTTTGAGAATATTAGGGAAGGGCCCATAAGGGCCTTGTGGAGAGTGCTTCTCAAGCCTTTTGAGGCGAGCCAAACCACTGGCTAGTTGTTCTCTAAAAGAGCTAGCCTTAGTTCTGGAATATTTATCATTGTTAACAGGTTTTGGTGGTATACAGGGCCCCATGTATTGAGCACCACTTGTTGTATTTGTGTTGTAGAATCTCGCTGATGCTTATTTACATAAAATCCAATAATAAGGGGTTGGAAATCACTGAAAATAATAAATATAATATAAGCTTTAAAAACTAGAAAGTTATTGGTTTTATGTAGTATTATTGGACGATGCCAGGGATAAGAAAAAAAAATAAACCACGTAGATATACAACCAGTCAGTATCTAAACTGTCTTGAGGGTCAAAAAGGAGTTAATTTGGAACGGCTTGTTACATTCCAAATAAGGAAATATGCGAATTCAGCCTATCATAGCTAGGAAAGCTCACTTCACTTTTGGCTGAATGGTGGATGGGGATTTAATTCTTAGCAATACGTATCTTTGGGATAATGAGTTAATAAATTCCAGCCAATCCCATTTGGCTAAAAGTCTTTCACCTTGGGGAACCTCCACCACGCTAAAAAGGGGGTGGTCCCCACTAAGGTGTTTAAAAGGATTTGGACATGGCAGGGGGAGAAACTGCCAATGGACTCCCCAGGTTCCCTTGCGTGGTCAGAGTAATATTAATTTTTGATATTGTGTTATTTGCACATGAAGTATTGGAATTAGTGTTACCCTGATTTGCGGGGTCCACTAAGAATTGGACAGGGTCTTTCAGCCAATTTTTAAGCATTTATCTCTGAACCAATCTTTTCTATACATTGGACTTGTAACTGTCTTACAGCTGGGTAGTGTGAGTGATTCATCCAATAATAGAAGTTGGGGTAACTTTGGAGTGTACTGATCTTGGAAATTTCAATAAATAAAGAAAACAAATTTTAGGAATCAACCAATGACATTAGATGTAGTTGTTGGTAATCTTAAACTATATTTACTTCTTTGGAAAACAAATTATATGGGATGAAATGAAAGTCATTTCATTAGCGAAGTTGTCTACTTGAAATAAATTTGGAAAATACAAATATTGATATGTCCAAAAAAGAACTATTAGGACAAATATCATTAGTTGGATTTAAAATGTTTTTCAATTTTTGAGAAAATTTTTTAGGTAGATTTTTGTCTAGTTCCACATCATATTGACCAGATCAGGATTATTCAAATCTCACAAATTGAATGATCAATTATAGCTTAACTTTATGTCAGTATAAATTTTCCTCTTGGCCATCCTATGATCTGGGCAAATTGACTCATGATCTGGAGTAGCATATATGGCAGGCCTGTGCTGATTCAGTCTGCTGTTCAGGGATGAGACTCTCCTTGGACGAACTTTGGGATGGATGATGGTGGAGGGAAGGAATTGGCTTTATCACCTGAGGTTTATTTTCTTTCTGTAAAACCACGAATCCTACTCATATAAGATTTCTCAAATATTGTAGATTTTTTTAATTATTAAGGGTAAGGTCTTTACCATATGATCATGCAGCACATGAGCCAAGTCATATTGGGTAATAAAAGGTTAATTTGGGGATTAGACGCCTTCTTATGACTGAAGCAAGGAATGGATTGGTCCAAGTGAATTTTCTGGGATGAAGGACTTGCAATGCAAATCTAAATTTAATATATATATTACCATCTAAACTAAGCTTAGAATATAAGCTAACACACTACAAGGTTTTCTCATCTAAGAGTTTCAAAGCCAGGGTAGGTTTTTTTATATGTCCTTATATCAAGTCAACATATTTTTGACTATAACTTATAATTCTCTATTAGAAAATAGTAAAGACGACACCTGTTAATATGTCAGACAATTAAATGTCTGATATTGTGAGAAGAGTAATTTGGAGCTAAATAATAATATCAGGCAAAAGACCCTGGCCAATTCTTGGTGGAACTCTGTTGGACAATTACAGGTCCAATGTTGTAATAATAGTGTATCAGTTCAAAATATGGACATAAATAAGGGCAAAATTGGCCAAAATTCCATGGCTGATTCTCGGTGGAACCCTTTGAATCAGGGCATTAAAATTATAAATAATACCTATCCAATTAGCAGAAGTTTAGTTAGTTGTGTTTCACTGACCCAGCGGCAGAATATGAGGAGACCCTATGAGGTTCCTCCCGGTCCCAGTAACCATTTAAGCAACCCACCTATGCAGGGACTGGCCCTTTTATAGGCCTGGAGGGGGTTCTACCCAAGTGAAAATATTTTCCAGCCCATTGATTGGGTCTAATATATAAAATTATTACCTAAGGACTAGGCCTTCCCTCTCCCACCCTCCATTAGCTGTTCCATCTAAAAGAAGTGAGTTTTGAGAGCTCCAATAGGTCAAATTTTAGTATTCCCTAATTCAGACATTACTAAGCGATATAAACTTTGAGCCTCAATCCTAAATACTAAGCATAATTATTAAGAGGGTTCGCTTTCCCCCACTGGCCACAACTCAATAAAATATAAATAATACACCACTTTTTAGTTTTATTATTGTTCAACTATCTTTACTACAAGAGGTGAAATAAATTCCCATATATTAAATTGTCAGAGTTTTGGTGGAAAACGCACCGGCAAGCTCTTTATAAAATTTAAAACCAACAAACCCTCAAATTAAGTAATTTTTTTATTAATACTACTGAGTAAAGTACAAGATTTTGGGTAGTTTGATTGCACCAACCATGTAGCAGAATCAGGGGAGTCCATCCAAGGTTCCTCACTGGCCCACTTACAGTTTACCTCACATACCTAGGCAGAGGCCATCCTATTTTATAGGGCTGGAGGGTACCCCACAAGTTGCAAATATTTTCACACTCAATGATTGTATCAAGTATATTAAATCCTTACCTCACGGATTTGTCCTACATGCCGTCAACCCTCATCATCTATTCAATCAAAATGAGGCGAGTCTTGAGTGCTCAAACAGGTTGAAATCCAATATTCCCTAATTCTGCTATTCCTAACCTAATCTGAATTTTGCGCTCATTCACTATAAACCTTGATACATTTTAAATACTAATCATTGAGATACTGAGACAATGACACTTTACTCCTCCAGTTAAATATAATAAATACACTAAAAATTTAACATTCCATTTATCATTGAAGTCTTCATATTTGAACATAAAGTGGTCTAACTCCTTTGCAAATATTAATTCTAGAATTAAAGAGTGTTACTTATCCTAAAAAAATTGTTGATATCCAGGGCTCAAAATCACCCACAAGTATTTAAAGACCCTGGATTCCAACAAGTAGTGCTCACTACAGGGGCCATGTATACCATAAATCTCCTGTAAAAATGACAACTGTATCTGACCTAGGTGAGTTGCTTTAGAACAACAGCTATCTTGGGCTTTGTCTCAACTTATAAAAGGTTTGAACAGCGCTTTTTTAAGGCCCTTATAAAACCTCCCTACCATCCATAAAACCCATCTCTGAGATATGTTAACCACTGGTAAATGTAGTATTGCCTAATTCTTATTTGTTTATGAATCCGTAAAGAAAGGACAAATAACCAGTAGAAACTCTGGTACATCCTCCCCTGCTTGAGTCCTGTGGCTCAGGAGATAATGGTTCCCACTATTGCCTCCCTCAGAACCTAGGAGGTTAATCAAGCCCTCATTGAAGAATTTGGCTGCACACAGAAGTTACAAAAGTAAAACCAACCTTTTTGTGCCTTGGTCTGCAAGAGGGAGAATCAATTTCCTCTTTTGTTGAGCAATTTTATAGTGAAGCTCATTCTCTGTTGCTGCCAAAAATGCTACCTCTAGATGAAGCTTTTGCTGCTATTTGGATGGTTAACCGCCTCAAAAACCTATTTGGCACAGCATACCTCTTCAGTTAAGCGCACCTTTAAAGAATGTACGTGATAGTAAAGGAGGCCTTGTTGATGGTGAATATTATTCTGAAAGTGATATCATGCATGGAGCTCTGAGGTGAGAAAACATTCTTACCACTCTAGACTCTTCTAGCTTTCTCTCTCTGGAACCCTGCTCCTGCAGAACTACCACACAGAGTTGCTCCTCCATCACGTGAGGATAGCCAGAGGATACAGGAAGTGGTGAAGCAGCTTTCCCCTCCAACATCAGTTCCAAAAGATCCCTTGTTGAAGGCAGTCATCACTCGGCCTTGTTCTCCTCTTTTTTCAGAGAATTCTTCCAAGGTGGATCAATGTCCTGTACATACAAGCCGCTGTCTCTATCTCCCTCAAACTCTTCCTAGCCATCTCCATCTCAAAACCTGTAGCCATGGGGAAGCCTAAACCCCCTACATCAAAGGCTAAATGTAGAGCCATAACAATTAATGCGTCTCCTCAAAAGGTAACCAGGCTTTTGAGCGCCCCTAGGAACCTCCTGCAACAAAGGAAGCCATGAACCTACCTCACAATTGATGGAATTCTTTACGTGCACCAATAATCCTTCTGATGACGAATCTAGGGGTTTGTGAAGATGCCAGTCACTTTGTCTTAGGAGCCCCAGGTGAAGTGGAGATACTTGATACTTGAAACCTGAGAGAGTGAAAATGGTTAGGATCCCCCACCAAACATATCTTCATCTAGTGTTGAGGGGTTTTGAGATCATTGACACTGTCAGTGATGCTGACCAGCTCATTACCACATTGATTTGACCCACCTATTGTGTTCATATCCTGCAGTCTATCCAAGAGAAATACCCTGAGACTGCGAAATTATTTGTCTCTACTCTCCATCAAAAGGAGACCCTCGTTTTTTCTCCCAAATTGGGTGGAACCTTAACCAAAGTGGAGGTCGTCATCAATGGAGCGCGGGATAGGGCTATCCTCAACGCTGGATCCCTAATGAACGTCATTTTAATTAAACTCATTAAGAAAATTAAATTAGCCCCGACTTTGACTACAATAAAGAATTTAATACCACATGCCCAAACAACACCTGTGCTATTGGGCGTACTCTTCTCTACCCATCCAATTTTCTTAAGCTCATCTTGTTTGCCTCTATGGTGGCCTTGGCTAACAATACCTATGATCTACTCATGGTATCAGGTTTATGTTTGAGAATGAAGGGATTAATAACTTGAAGCAGGGCTATCTACCTGCTTAACTATGAAGTTCATCTGATTCTGTTAATCGATGAGCTTAATAAAAAGGAGTATGCTTCCACAGTTGAGTATCTCTCTTCCGCTTTCTCCCTACATTACAATATGGCAGGACTAAATACAAAGATGTTGCCTCAATCAGTGGACGCGCTGGAAGGAATCCCTTTCTATGCTTCTGAAGAGGTTTTAATTAAGAAGAGAGAACAAAAGATTATTGACACTAGATTAACTTGCAAATCCCACACAACTTCCTAATGCACCTAATCAGTGTTAATGAAGTTAGTCCTTTGGAGCCCATAGTTTTGCCAGGCGTACTAGACCCAGCTTATCGACCTATCGACTTTCTGATTGGGAATCTCACCAAGAAAGACATGGTTGTAAAAAAGAATCAGAAAATTGGAAGAGTCCTGCTGATTCCCCTTAAGGAAATAAAGCGAATTTCTGTATTGGGTTTATGGCGGATATGGGCTTACCCGCCGACCAGTATTTATGTAGTCAAACTTTTATTAATACCTCAAATGAACCAACCCCATATGAGCTTGACAGCCCACAAACAGCTCGAGGACTACAACGACATTTTCTCCAAATCTACACTGACTATGGGCACATGAAAAGTTGGATTCATATTATTGACATTGGGGAGGCTAGACCCATCCGCTCCAAAACTACCAAAATTCAAAAGTTGAGAGCTCAGATTTGGAAGGAGCTCAAACAGCTACTGGACGCTGGGTTTCTAGTTCTTCCTTAAAGCCCTTGGTCAAACCTGCTCCTATTAATAAAGAAGAAAAATATAGGTTATTGGGTTTTGATGGACTACCACAAAGTTAAACAACCTCATGAAGAAGGATATGTACCCTACCCTTGTATGAACTACGCTCTAGACCCTCTCTGGGTCTAAATTCCTTTCTGCTATATACTTGGCTAGCCGGTATTAGCAGATGGACCAATCTCCACAGGATCAGGAGAAATGTGCCCTTATCTGCAGCGAGAATATATTCAAAACCGTTCAGCTATCTCAGGGGTTGTGTAATGCGCCTACTACTTTTCAGCGAGTGATAAATCACATATTTTAGGATCTTAAGTTGAGCCGTGTGGTTGTCATTTTTTATATGTTAAAGTCTTCTCCAAGACTTCTAATGAGCACCTCACTCACCTAAAGGAAGTGTTCCAACTCTCACAGGAAACTAATATTAAACTGAAGCCCTCAGATGCACGTTATTCAAGATATAGATGGAATTCCTTAGGGCACGCCATCTCACAAGATGGGATTCAGCCCCTACAAGATAAGGTTAAAGCGATATCCTGAATGGCTTTACCAAAAACCCTTTGCAATATCCAGGTTTCCTGGGCATGATGAAGTATTATTATCTCTTATCCCCAATTTCTCCCAGCTAAGTGAGCCTCTCGTATGTCTCTTGGCTAAAATGCTCCTTTCTATTGTGGCTGAACAAATTGCTGTGTTTAAGACCCCGAAGAAGTTGCATAACAAAGGCCTTCCTCCGTCACCCTGACTATGGCAACCCCTTCATGTTGATCACAGACGCCTCCAATTACGCCTGTAGAGCTATTTTGGCTCAGTTGGATGAAAATGGGGCAATCCCAAGTCCTACTCATTTAGATAGTCTCAAAAGCTGAATGCAATCACAGTGTCACTGAAAAGTAGTGCCTTGCCATCTTAATCACCGTCAGATACTACCGCCCTTTTTTATATGAGACTTCATTTAAAGTGCCATTGACCATGCCTCTTTAAAGTGGTTACAGAATATGAAAAATCCCACTGGACGTTTGGATCTCTGGGCTCTTAAGCTCCAGCATCACAATATGACAATTGAGCATCAGGCTGGAACTTGCCACATGAATTTTGATGGTTTGCCTTGGCTGCCTGTCCTACACCTTGACAATTGTAAAGCAAAGAGTTGCATGACCTCTTAATGACTCCTGACTCGTGGGATGATGAAGATGAACCAATACAATAGATGCTAGCTCAGCACTCCTGCAACAGTAAGGTGGAGAGTTGGAAGTTATATAATAGAGTAGGGGTTTGATTGGTTGCCTTATCTATGGCCGTCAGAGTAAGTACTTGCGATCCTATAATCTCACACTATAATGGGCCATGGTAAAGTCCTAAAAACCCATGAGTGGGTTAAAGAGAGGTATTAATGGGAGGAGTTAATGGAGACCATAGCTGAAGACCTGGATGCCTGTCTTACCTGTAAAAACAATCCAGCTTCAAGGCCCGTTATCAGTACCACTCTAAGATGCCCTAAAAACCCTTCCACACCATAAGTGTGTATGTGGTAGGTCCGCTCCCTCAGAGTACCAGTCAATCATGATACCTTGGTTGTAATTTATCATTTCACAAAATGGGTTGACGCTGTTGCTTTCCACGCTCAGACTGCCACAGCCTCTGCACCTTCTTACATCAATATATCTTCATGCGGCATGATTACCCTCATGACCTCCTTTGTGACAATTATTTAAATTTTACCTCCCAAGCAATAAAGCTCGTCGCCATCACCATGGGAACACAGCAACACTTCTTGGCCCACAACAACTTATCCTCAAATGGGGCCGTAGAAAATGTTATTGGAACCCTGGTCTCTATACTCCGTTTAATGCTAATTCAGACCTTCTCCACTGGGATCTCTACCTACCCAGAGAGCTCATGACTTATCATATTAGTTACTATTGCATCCTCAAAATGTCTTCTTTTTGTGAGTTGTATGGGTGAGAACTTGAGGTGCTAGCTTTATTAGCCAAAGATATTTTCTCTGACAAAACTTTCTCTAAACAAACCATGAAAAAATTAGCCCAGCACATCTAACTACAATCAGAGGCTATGACTAACTTGGCAAATACTAGCACTAAAGGCCAAGCTGCTAATGAGAAACATGCGCTCTTCCTTCCTTCCAAGTATCATACTTGATACTGTTTTACCACAATTGGATCATCCCAAGGAGTGTGAATCTTGGGTCTATCTGGGAGGGTTCTTTAACTGTTACATATAAGCGAGAGGATAATTACTCCATCAAATTCCCTGCTTTTAGGAGTTACCATCAACCAGGTTCATGGCCAGTTCTTACGCCTTTATTTACACCTAACACTTTTTGAAGGGTGTAATGTCAGGCAAATTCAATTCTGATATTGTGCGAAGAGCATTTTAGAAGTATATAATGGTAATATCAGCCAAAAGACCCTGTCTAATTCTTGGTGAAACCTTCTAATTGGATAATTTACTAATATTTCCTCAGCCAAATAGCACGGATTTTGGAAGTTGGATTGCACCAACCATGAGGCTGAATCAGGGAAGTCCATCCAAGGTTCCTCCTTGGCCCACTTACAGTCTAATTCACATACCTAAGCGGAGACCACTCCCAATTTATAGGGTTCGAGAGGGTCCCACAAGGTGCAAATATTTTCTTATCCAATGATTGGTCAAGTAAAAATTCTTACCTCAAAAATCTGTCCTACCTGACTTCAACCCTCCATTGGCCATCCCAATAAAGTGCGGTATGTCTCAAGAGCTCTGATAGGCCAAAACCAATATTCCTTAATTTGCCATTCCTAGCCTAATCCAAATTTCACGCCTCATACACTTCAAGCCAAAATACAATCTATATGTAAAGCATCAAGGTATTCAGAGTTTTCAATTTTTAATTTCCAGTCGAATATTTTAAAGACACTTTAAATTTAAAATTTTATTAATATCAAAGTCTTTTTTAGTACTAGATGGTCCCAACCCGAGGGAGGGATTCATTGATGTTTATTGAATTACGCCTGGGCTCCTAAGAGCCTGAGGCGAGGGGAAGGGGAGGGAGGAGGCATCGAGAAAGGGAGGGGATTTGCGCGCCAGAGCCGTGCTGCAGTGACAACTGAGCGGGGGAGGGTTGGCGACAAAGTGCAGACCTTCAGGGCCATCTCAAAGTGTACCTGAAAGTGGGTGATCATGTGTGGAAGGGTCCACACTGCTGGTCAAAGGCAGCACGAAGGAAGGAGTTATGGATGGTACAGATGGCTGTGGCATAGGAGAGGACACGGAGGGGTCGGTGGCAACCAGGCAATGTCTGCTCAAACATGAGGTCTTGCACAGGGTGTCCAGACCAGGGCTGAGCATGGAGGAGCGCGCGGACCCTTTGGCCAAAATGCGGCGACACCTGGACAAGTGAAAAAATGATGGAGGTGGGAGTCAATAGGCTCCACACAGCGGAGGCAGCTTCGGTGTTGGAAGGTAGGGCCAGTCCGGTCCCCTGTCCTGTATGAGCAGTGGAGCACCCTCCATAAGGTGTTGGACACCTTTGCTGACAGGATGGGGTGATAGACGTCCTTCCACAATTCCTTAAGGTCAAGTCTCATGGAGGGAGGGAGGAGCTCAAGGAGTCTTGGGCGGATGGGAGGACGATCTTGGGGGTTGAGGCGAGTTGTGACAACTTGTCCATTGTGCACGATTGCATGGCGACGGGAGCTGAGGCCAGGGCCTTCCCTTCTGTATGGGAAGGCATAGTGGATCCGCGCGCCTACTCGTTTCAGGGCAAGGAGAGCCTGGTTCCAGTAGGGGGATGAGGATGGTTTTAGGCGATGGCCTGGGCGGTTTGTGAGCCACTCCCCTAATGAGGTCAGAGATGCTTTAGGAGGACCCAGAGCTGCTGACACTGACTGGCGGAGGGCGGGCGCCCATTGGGGCATGGGGGTCGCGTCCCAGCAGAAAATCGGCCATAGGAACTTCAGGAAGATTGTGGTGGCGTGGGATCGCGTGTCCAGAAGCCCTAGGCCCCCTGCATTGCAGGGTCAGGCAATGGTTGAGAGGGCCATTGGTGGATGGTTTGAGCCTCAGATCCAACAGCGGATGAGTACATTGAGCCGCGTATAAAAGGCGTCTGTGAATGGTTAGACGTGCGCTAGGAACCAGACTTTGGAGAGGAGGAACACGTTGGCCATCAGAACTCGACCCTGGGGGTGATGTGCTGCCGGTTCCAGCTGGCAATCCTGGAGTTAACTGCTGCGAGGAGCAAGTCCTCATTGTCTTTTAGCGCAACTCCTTGTTGGTTGGTGAGAACTCTCAGGTGACGGAAGGTACCGCGCTCAGGTTCAATACCAAATGGTGGGGGGAAGGTGGGGGAGCCGACTTATACAACTATTGTCTTGGAGGTGTTGACCATGGTGTTGGACGCCTTGGTGTACCTCTCAATGGTCACAGCAGCGAGGGCAACATCCCCAGGGCAGCCTAATGCAATGGCAGTGTCATCTTCAAATGCCATGGTGCGTGTGGGGGCTTTACCTGGGACCAGAATCCCTGTTAGCTCGTCCTGTAAGGAGGCCAAGAGGGGGTCAAGGGTGATGTTAAAAAGGATAGGGCTCAGGGGTCCCCTTTCCGGAGACCTTGTCCAACTGGTACTGCCACTGTAAAACCCATTGGCGCCAGGACTCTGGTGTGGAGCTGGTCATAGAGCGCTGATATCCAGCGCCTAGCTGCTGGTGGGAGATGGAAGCGGGCCAGGGAATCATCAATATACTTCCAGGCTACCCGATCATATGCTTTCTCCATATCCAGGAGAGCCACAAAGCCATTCACCTTACGAGAGTTAGCAGTCAAAGTCACGTGAAGGTCATTATGGTTGTCCCATAACGACCTCCCCGGAATTAAACCGTGCTGGGATGGGGAGAGGCGAGGTGACACCCATTTGGTGATGCGGTTGGCCAGAAGCTTCGTGAAGAGCTTGTGGTCTTTGTTGATCAACGCTATGGGGCGCCAGTTCGCCAGGTTCTCACGGTCTGACTTCTTGTGAATGAGGGTCGTGATTGAGCCTCTGGAGTCGGGGAGGACCTCGCCATTCACCAAGAGTGCAGCGAAGAGGTCGCGGAGGGTTCTGGCTATCACTGCAGGTTCCAGAAGGTACACCTCAAAGGGTATTCCTTCTGGGCCTGGGGCTTTAAGCCGTGGGGATTTCAGAAGTGTTTCCATCACCTCCTGGATAGAAATAGGCGCCAGTAGAGCCTCATCAGCCCGTGGGTCAATGGGCGGCTCTGGAGCCCGCCACAGGAAGTCTTGGATGTCCGATGGGTCCACCTGGGTGGCATGGAAGAGGCTGGAGTAGAAGTGGTGTAGTTCCTGCGTGATTTCCTCCTTATCCGAAGTGCTTGTAGTGCCAATCTTCAGTGCAATAATATCCTGCGCTGTTGACCGGGCTTTCTGTTTCTGAAATAAGAAGCGGGTGGGGCGTTCCCATTGAGCATAGTAACGAGATGTTGTAAAGTTTGCTGCCCGTTCATCCTGCAGTGTGAGCTCCAGCGGAGTGCTTCCTGCGCCGCTTCCCAGTCTTCCAAATTATCTGGGAGAGGGCGAAGGCTGGCAGTTTCACTCCAGATGTCTGATTATGGCTTCCGCCCTTTTGACTCTGGCGCGAGCTGCAGTCATCTGGGCTTTGGCACAGTTGTAAGCAACGCGGGTGATGCCCTCCTTGGTCACCGCCCATCTAGCCTTGTGGTCAAGCAGGTGGGGTGGGGGGAGGTGAGAGTATCCCGGATGGCCATAGACAGCTTCTCCTTAGTGAAGGGGTTGTTGAGAAGAGCTGGGGCAACCCTAGGCCAGAACCTACGCGACGGTCTAAGTGTAGTGGTGAGGACAACGGTGAGTGACCTGTGATCACTCAGATGGTTGTCACGAGAGATGGGAGAGGAGACGCGGCCAATTAGCAGGGAGCCAATCAGTGCCATATCTATGCGTGACGCTGACTGGAAAGCTCCTCCATCATACTGGATCCTAGTCATGCACCCTAGGCCAGACATGGAGGGTGGAAGCGCATCTATAAAGCCACTCAGGCGAAGGAAATCCTGGAGGCGACTTGATCCAGGGCGTTCCTTTGCTGCAGGGGGGTAAGAGTCACGGACGCGACTTATGGTTGTGTTGAAATCTCCTAAGAGGACTGTATTCCGTGGGAGATTAAGTTCGACAAGCTCTTCCAAGAGCCGATTTTGCTCCTGACCTGCATTAGGCAGGTAGATGCTTGCAGCGAAGAAGGAGAAGTCAGGAGTGGTGAGTTTGGCCAGTATGAGGCGGCCACCTAGATATTGTGAAAAAGAATGGGTTTTAACCCGGGGGATTCAAAATAATAAGGGCGGCATGGTTTGTCCAGAAGGAGTTGCCTCCAAACTGTTCATTCCATGCAGATTGTTCGTGGTGGAGGATATGGGGCTCCTGGACAACAGCGATGTCAATTTGTGCTGACCTGAAGTTTCGGAGGAGGCGGGCTCTCCGCTTAAAGTCCTGCAACCCATTTGCGTTGATGGATTGCAGGGCCAGGGTACTGCCATGGGGACTCATAGCTGTTCCCCTCCATGTCCTGGGGGGTTGCCAGAGCTTAAACCTGCTGCTGTGAGGCGGCTAGTTTTGAGTCCTTTAGCTTGACTATTAGCTGCAATCTGTGAGGAGCGTCAAGGGTTCTGAGGGGAAGGAGAGGGTGGGGGGCGGAGGACCCAGTAAGCCAGCCTAGGATGCTGCCCCGCTCCGTTGCAGGGGAAGGACCTGAGGGTGCTCAATGGTGACCTCCGCGGTGTCCCCATTTGATGAGTCTGAGTCCATATTCACTTCCTCCAACACTGCAAAGGATCCGCGCGAAATGGACTGTGGGGTTGGGGTAGGACTCTTTGAGGTGCAACTTCTACCGCAGGCCGCGGGTTGCCAGTCCATGCTGGTGGGCATAGCTCCATTGGGAGCTGAGGGTTGATGCGATAAATTGCTGGTGGAGGTTGGTGGGGGTGCCGCGGAGCCCTGAGTGGGGGTGGCTGACGAGGGGCACCCTGTGGGCTATGCCTTGCGCTTAGTGAGAGAGGGAGTTGACTCTGGGAGTTGGATGGGGTGCCCACTGGAAGGGGGACATGAGCGCGAAGGTATCCCATACCAATAGTGGGGTTAGCTGTTTCAACTGCTAGGCGTAAGGCCTCAGGGGACAGGTCATGAACGGGAACCCATTGTGTGGGTTGTGGAATTGCTGCTGCGGCCACATGGTATCGTTTTTGGCCTGGTTTAGGCCCCTGGGTGGTGGCTAAGAGGGCTTGTTTTCGAGCTGTGCAGCCACTATACAAGTGTCCAAGGGCGTTAAACCATGAACACCGGGGGCGCGCCTGATCAGGGTCATCAAAAAAGATCTCAGGGCATGCCCCAACTACCGCCACATGAGGAATAACCTCAATGTTGCGGGATACAGTGGGAGAGGGGATGAACGACGCCCTAGCAGTGCGAGCTCTTTAAGTGGGAGCATAGTAAGAGGGGACGCTAAAGTCCACTGAAAGAACAGACCCAAACTCTATTAATCCACGATGGAGTGCCAGTTTAAGCGACTCAGGATCAACAGTCGTTGGTAGGTTAGAAAAAGTAACCCATGAAATTTTCTCCAGGTGAGAGCGTGTGCGGGAGATGCAAAGAGATCCACGTGGAATAATGACCTGGAGGGTGGCAGCATGGTCAGAAAGGGCAGCTTCAGTGAAACCCACATAGATGTAGTGACCCTCCACTGATTCATGGATGTTGGTGTTAATTGGGAAAGTCTCCGCAATCGCTGCAAAGTGTGAGAAGTAATCCTCTGTATAGAATTTAACAGGGTTATGCCCATAATAAAGGCGAATTGCGTGGGAGAGGGTTGAGCAAGGTAGAGCTTTTTGCGCTCTAGTTTCGGCCCATTTCTTCTTAAAATCAGCAATAAACGCCACTTTACGGGGATCAGCTTTGGGTAGCGATGGTGCCAGAGGTTTTTGCCACGCCCCAGTGGCTCCTTTGGTATGTTTGTGTTTGCTTTGGGCTGCAATCGCAGGTTGAGTGTGAGCTGGTGGTTTGAACAAGTTTGCGGAGTTCCCTTGTTGCTTGAATGTTACATCAGTTGCTGGCGTCATAATAAATTGAGGGGCGGATTGTTAGGCCTCGCTAAATTGGGTAGGCCCATCCAGAATGGAATTAACTCCAGCCAATTGGGAGGAGGGCGATGTTTCATCACCATCCCAATCTATTTGGGTAAATTCAGCCCGAGTATTTATTGTAATTTTGTGGGCAAAACTCACTGGCTGATTGGTGAATTGGTCATTTTCAGCATATGGAGATAAAGTGCCAACTTGAGAAGTGCGACTATGGGGTTTAAATGGGACGGATGAGATTGGAACTGGTGTGAAGTTCCAAAATCTGAACCATTTAAATCCCCATTGGGAAGAGTAGATTGTCCCAATTTGGTGCTTAGTGAACCAGAATGTGCGGTTAATCCAACCTTACATCTGAGGGTTTGGGGGCCAGGTAGCTGGGTATCGCCCCTCATGGAGGGAGCCAGAGACAGGGCGTCAGCTATAATAGATGGGGCTGAATTAGCTGACACAATGGGTAGGTGAATGCCTGGATGGGCTGAGTTGCATTCAACTGAACAGACGCCATTAAAACATCGTGGGTGATGGCCTCCTTGGTTGGAGGGGGCCCAGCGGGTTGGTGGGAGGCAGCGCACACAGAGCTGTTAGGCGTGCAGGTTGCAGAAGTGCGATCAGGTGAACTGGCGCTAGTTGAAGTAGCTCCAGGTTGGGGGGTGGTGCCTGCTTTAATGGCTGCTGCTTGAGAGCGGGTGATTCTGGTTGACTTGAGGTGGGTAACCGAGGGTTGCTTCATTTGGGGTGGTGCTGGCTCGTTTTTTATAGCCTGCGGGTTCTTTTGCGGGGTTTCCCGCCATATTTGCTAAGTGTTTTTGTAAATCTCTTTAGTGGAGCTAAATTTCAGGCTGAATTGATTTTCGAAAAGTGATGCTTAGCAGAAAGAGATGCTTAATATATCAAAGTCTTAATATTTTAAAGAAGTGGTCTTAACACCCCTGTAAATATCAATTTTAGCATTAGAGAGTGGTTTTTCTTCTCCACTAAACTGTTATAATTCAGGGTTTAAAATCACTCAAGAGCATTTAAAGCCCAAGGCTTCCAACAATATAGAAGATTTTCTTAAAGCATAAAAAAATAACCAGTAATAATCATATGCACATAATTGGTGCTTATGCCAAATAAGACAAGAATACCCAATATGTTAGCAGTAAGCTAATAAGAGGCATAATAATTGAATTATTGACAATTTAAAAGTATGTCATGGTGCTTCTTATATAACTATACTTTACCAGTAGTTGAACCATAGTTCTTTCCATGCAGCATCCTGCCATATTGTTTAGAGATGTACAGTATTATTCACCAATCTGGAGCCTTCTAATCATATAGAATGCATGTCATTATTCAGAATGGTTGAATTATTCCCACATAGATACAAATAATATTTCTCAAAGACATTTTTGGAAATTGTATAATTATCTACTTCATACTGGCTCATGTAGCTATAAAAATATTTGAGGTGGGTTGACCTTGGGACAAATGTACCACACCAAGTTTTTTCTAGCCAGTACTGGTTTCAAACTGTATCTAACAAAAACTGCACTAGGAATGAAGCAGGAATTACCCGCCAGGCTAACCGCCCTTCTTATGTACCTATAAAATTTTAATAAATAAATAAATAAAATCCTGAAGTATACTAGCTTGTGGTGATTCTTAGTTTTGCTTTATTGAAAACTTATTAAAAATGTTTAAATTTGAGAAATGCTTTTTTTCTATAAAAGTTAATTATCTAAAATTTTTATTAAATAGTAAAACTTTTGACTTTAATTGATATTTACTATAATCCGTGAGGGCTTTTGTTTAAAAGTGAAATCTTTGAATTCTGTTCACTTTGTAATAAAATGTAATATATTTTTAAATTTTTAAATTTATTGTGGGGAAGGCCGACCATGGGACAGACACTTCCAAATATGACTCAGACGAGACAAAACTTAGTACCAGGTGAGGCACCCCAGAGAAGCGATGCTATCTCTTGTTGCCAGCGGGAATGCCACTTATGGGAAGGGGAGGGAACGTGTGTAGGGGGCGTAGCCACTATTGAGCACGTGTGGAGGAAGGGGTCTGATTTGATGAACCAGACTGGGAACCAGGAGGAGACCAGCTGTCAGCGACGTGGTGGGAGATATCCAAACATCCACGCTTGAAAGTGATCCACCAAATGAGACCGGAATCTGTGGACAGCTTCAGGGAGGGTGGGGATGGATCCGGCGATGGCATCCAAGACAATCGTGTGGATAGTCCACATGGCGATTGCAACCACCAGAGCACGAAGGGAGGGTGGGTGGGGGGAGGCCATTGTTGAAGCAAACATATCTCTTGACAGACTGAAGGGATGTGTTTGATCCTGGCCTAGCAGACGTTGGACTTCGCGCCATATTACTATGGAGGTGGGGCACTTCTCCAGGCGGTGAAACAGCGTTCCATACTGGCCACACACGACGCAGGATGAGTGTAAAGCATTAGAGCGCTCAGCTGTACGATACACCCGCCTCAGGCAGCGCCACGCATGGGAGCGGACTTGAGGCTGCAACAGAGGATGGTGTGCGTATTTCCAGATAGTCTTTTGGGTCTCAGTGGAATAGGGGATGTCTATCATGTCCAGGTAGTCCACCCTGGATAGGACTTGGGGTCGAATGGGGATCACGCCATCATGGATGGGTAGCCCCTGTACCTCTTGTGTGAACTGAGGAGAGGGACGGCCTCTTTGGGTTGTATGTCCACTAATACAAATTCTCCACTCTGCGCTTTGCATGGAGAGTAGGATTCGTTTGTAGTGGGTTTTGGTCCCGTGAGGACATGTGCTGATGTGTGTGATGCGAGGTATTTCATCAGGGAGTGGGGGTTTGATGGATTGTTGAGGCCCAAGGCTTGGGAGAAGTTGGAGTGGGCCGCGCGGGACCAGTGTTGGGATGGGAGTGTAGGAGCAGTGACGGCCGCAATCCAGGTGCCCAGGATCTTGGCGGCATGGGCTTTGAAGTCAAGTAGGCCCATGCCACCATGATGATGAGGGCCAAACATGACCTCTAGCCGTACTGGTGGAGGGTGGCCTGACCAAAGCCAACCTTGTAGCAAAGCATACAGGGATTTGAAGAAGCTTGGGGAGAAGGGGATGGCGTGGGCTCCGAACCAGACTTTGGATAGGAGCATAGAGTTGGCAAGAACAACCCTGCCAGTGAGGGTAGTAGGGTGGGCTCTGAGAGAGGCGATTCGCTTTGTCACGTTGTCCAGTATATGGCACTCCATTACTGCTGACACGTATCCTCCTGCCTCCAACCACACGCCCAGATGGCGTACCGGTCCTATGGTAGGTCGTGACACAAAGGGGAGCACCAGTGGAACGGTGTGTTTTGAGTTATTAAGGCGTGGACTTGGGCGAGCAGATGGGCTGGGTTGGGAACTACTTGCTGGGGCCCAGCAGTTCTGAAACCGACCAAGGAGGATGAAATTGGTTTTGGAGGCGTTCAGTGCCGCGTTGCTTACCCGGGAATATTCCTGGATGAGGGCTTCAAGCGCGCATGCATCTTTGTTATTAGACACCCCCACCACGAAATCATCTGCAAATGCCATCATCTTGACTGGGGTTTGGCCTGGCACATGGACCCCAGTGAGTTGGGCATTCACATTTCGCAGTAGTGGGTCAAGGCTGAAGTTGTATAATATTGGGCTCAGGGGGTCCCCTTGTCGCAGGCCCCTTTGAGGATGGACTACTTCCATTAGGAAACCTGGGCCGCGCACTGCCATTGTTGCAGATTCCATCAGCAGCATCACCCAGTTAATGAAGCGGGGAGGTAGGCGGAATTGTTGGAGGCAGGCCCTAAGGTATTCCCAGCTTACTCTATCATAGGCCTTTTGTTGGTCCAAGAATACAAGTGCCCCAGAGGCTGTGGACTGACACACATTAGCCACAGAGTGCACGTTATCCCAAATTGACCTTCTGGGGATGAAACCGAATTGTTCTGGAGAGATGGTGGCAGATGCTACAATCCCTAAACGGTTACCCATGATTTTTGTTAAAACTTTGGTGTCTGTGTTTGTTAGAGAAATGGGGCGCCAGTTGGCTAAGTCTAGCCTATCCCTTTTCTTGAAGAGTGTGACTGTAAAGTCCTCATGTCCTCCTGGTAGGAGGCGCATTTCCAACAGGCTTTGGTTGAGTGAGGCTAGCAGCAATGGGGATATATATTTAAAATATTTTTTGTAGAACTCATATGTAATGCCATATGGGCCTGGGCATTTTTGGTTTGGCGCACCGCGAATGGTAGTCCATAATTTGTTCAAAGTAATTAAATTCATTATTTCTGGGTATCAGAAAATGGTGCGGATATGAGCTCTGTCGAGAAATTCCGCCATTTCAGCTGGCTGAATTGGTTCAGCTCGTTATAACTCGGAGTAATATTTTTGCATTTTGATTGCCACTTCAGCCGGTGTATCCACAATAGAATTATCTGATCTTTGCACCTGTGTGCAGGCCACGCTCTGTCATGGTGCAAAATTTTTTTAAAGAAGTATGTGTGGTGCACTTGTCGCCTTTAGTGATGCGTGTGGCCCTGTATTGGACACAAACCCGATGTTTGTGTTGCCTTTCAAGTGCGTTGAGGTGGGCTGCTGCCTCCGCCCACTTCTGGCCTCATTCAGGACTATATCCTGAGGCTGGAATGTTGGACTCCAAGTGGGCCAATTCCGCCAGTGCATGCGATATAACTGCCAATGTGGCTCGTGAGCGTCTGGATGAGAGATGGCGATAGTGGTGGATAGTGTCTTCTTTGAAAGTTGCCCATGTGGAAATGGGGTCCGCGCAAAACAGTGCAACAAACGATTTTGCCAAAGTTGCCTCTTCCACCCACATGGAAAATCCTGGCGACGCAAGCTCTGGGGGGTGGATTTTGCACCAATGTGGGGCCTTTGCAACTGTGACGGGTAAGTGGTATGTTATCGAGACCAGTCGTTGATCAGAGATACCATTTTTGTTGTTTTGAAGTGGGAGATGTGGGGTTGGAATTTCGCTGGCACTAGAATAAGGTCAATGCAGGTCATGGACCTTAAATGGCCGTTGTGGACATGGGGATGCATCATGTTTTTGAGCAGTGGGGCATGTCATGGCAGCGCATCCATTAACCCAAGGGTGGCTTTTAGAACGCATAGTTCTACATGACCCTGTGGGGCGTGGGGTGAGGGCGGCCACCGGTCCGTTGGTGAGGTTAGCCAACAGTTCATGTCGCCAATTAGGAAAGAATTGGGGGGTAGTGGGAGGGATTTGACCGACGAGAAAAATTCCTGATGCTCTTGTGCACCGTTTGGGGCGTAAATGTTGACGACTGTGTGTGCAACATCGGCCCATGAGAAGGTGACAACGAGCACTCAGTCATTTAAGAATGTTTCTGAAGATGTAAATTTGAAAAAATTGTTTTTCTGAATTAGCACCCCACAGTGCTTCGACCAAAAGGATAGGGATGGTAAGAGCATTGTTATCCAAGCTTCCTCAGAACCTCGTGGACAGTGGGTTTCCTGGATGGCCAGGATATCCATGGGTAAATTATTTTGTAAAAAACTCAGTTTCCTAGCCCGGGACGGGGAGGCCTTGAGTCCAACGATATTCAGCATCCCTAGAGTGAAGGTTTCCCCCATCGCACCTTAGGTGTGAGGGGGTGGGCCCCGGGCCCACCAGCCTCTTCCAGGTCCCCACGGGCTTTCACAGCAGCGCAGGTATAAGCAGCAACGCTATTGGGGTTTTTGTTAATTTTTGCGGAAAGAGTCACGTTGGCTTTGGCCTTCACTTTTTGTTTTCCCGACGTTGGACAAATTTTTTGCAGTGTGGATAAGTTCGGTGCACCGTCGAGTGGGGCAAAAAAATTTTTTTTGGTTGGGATAGGTCCCAAGTCAGTTTTGACCTGGGGCTTGGGTGCAGCAATTGGGTGAGATCGAATCTCCCATCAGATCCTCGGATTGAGTGGCCCATTTGGCATGGGCCTCCCAATCTGATTGGGTGATGGATTCCCAAGTTGCTTCTGCCGCGAAGGTCTCCATGTCCTCCTGGCGTTGTGAGTGTGGGATGGTGGTGGTGACCTTGGCCGCTTCCTTGGCCGCGGTCCTATGGGCCTGCTTGGCCTTCTTCCGCTCCTGCGGGGAGATGGGCTTTACCAATAGGTAGCAGCCTTGTGCTCCCCACGGGAAAGCCTCTTTGGTGCTTGCGGTTGGTTCGTAGTGCGCCTCTCCGCTGGCTATGGCTGCCGAGGGGTGCTCTTGGAATGTAACGCCCTCTTTGATAGGGCAAGCATGTGCCTTATGGCCAAACGCATCACAGTGGGTGCAAATGGGGGGCGCGCTGTCCAGGGTTACCCTGAATGGGTGGGTGGTGTGCCCTGTGATGTCAATAAAGGTGGAGTGCAGGATCTGGGTTAGGTCCTTTGCAATCTCCTCAGTTGGGGTCAGAACTGCGATGGCTTTGCCAGTGCACAGGTGTGGCATCAGCGTGAAATGTTGCATTTGAAAGATTGTATTTCGCCGTATATGGTGAGACCATCTTTCAGGTGTTGCTCCAAAATGTCACGTTTTACCGTAGTAGGCAAAAAGTCAAACGTGAGGAAAATTTGGTTTGATTTTGTCCATCTGGTGCATTTAGTTTCGACGACCTGTTGCCCTTTGGGGAGGTTGACCACTACGCACACTGCTGCAGCCTCATCTGCTGCTATTTTGCTTTCAAAACCTAGGTCCAGCCAACCGCGTGACATGGAGTGAGGTGCAACGTATACCGCGGTCAGGAAAATTTTGTGTACATCTTCACAAAATTTTTCCCATAGGGCTGTTTTTTGGATGTCCAGATACACACGGACTCCGAATTCCACCGATGAAAGTGGCTGGGAATGTGGCGTATTGAAGTACTGGTTGCATCGTGCTTGCCACGCGAGTATCTCCGGGGAAATTGTGACCGCCAGTTTTTTTAGATTTTTTTCTATTCCACCGGATTCTCCGGGGCGTTTTTGAACGTTAGAGGCCGCAGGCCTTCCGCCTGCTCCTCTTGCCTTGCTTGCCCAACTGCTCCCAGACATGGGCGCAGACTAATCCCCTCTATGAGATTATTAAACTAGATTTAGTCTTGAATTGAATGGGTTGCAAAAGTGTTTGCGACGAGAAAGAAAAGATTTAATAAAATGTAATATAAGAAAGAAACTTATATATACTGAGTTATCCCTGTAATATTTTTCATGAGAGGCTGGTTTGTTAATTTTGATAATACTAGTACAAAGATGTCTTTATAAAATGTTAGATATCAAATACTACTAGGTATGATTAAATTTTAAATTTTATTTGGGGAAGGCCAACCAGGGGATGGACACTTCTGATAAGGAACTAAAAACTAAACGAACTTCAGTGAGAGGAGGGCACCCCAAAGAAGCAGACGCTATCTCCTGTTGCCAGTGGGAACGCCAAGATAAGAAAGGGGGTTACGTGTGCAGGGGCATGCGCCACTATTGAGCACATATGTAGGGAGGGGTCTGAAACTATGAACCAAACCAGTAACCAGGATGAGACCATCTGGTGGCAATGGGGAGGGAGATACCCAAACATCCACGCTTGAAAGTGGTCCACAAGGTGCAATTAGACCGGCGTAGAGCTTCCTGGAGGGTGGGAGTGGAGCCTGAGATAGCATCTAAGACAATTGTATGTATAGTCCACATAGAGATTGTGACAAACAAGGCGTGTAGGGAGGGTGGAAGAGGGGAAGCCATGAATAAAGCAAACATGTCCTTAGATGGGCTGAAGATATGTTCCTGATCCTGGCGAAATAGACGTTGTACCTCACGCTATATCTCTTTTGATGGGGGGCACTTTTCCAGGCGGTGAACCAGCGTTCCATACAGGCCACACATGACACAATCTGAGTGCAAAGCGTTAGAGCGTTCGGCAGTATGGTATACCCATCTCAAGCAGCGTTACACATGGAAACAAATATGCAGTTGCAGAAGAGGGTGGTGGGCGTACTTCCAAATGGCTTTCTGGATATCTAGGGGGTAGGGGATGTCCACCATGTCCAGTTAGTCCTCCCTGGCCATGGTAGGTGGTCGCATGGGTATCACTCCATTCATAATGGGAGGTCCTTATATCTCCGGGGTGAACTGTTCAGAGGGACGCCCCCTCTGGGTGGTGTGCCCACAGATGCAAATTCTCCACTCAGCGCTCCGCATGGAGAGGAGGATCCTTTTGAAGTGGGGCGGCGTCCCATGTGGCCCGCATCAGAAGGATGTGAGGCAAGGTACTTTAACAGAGAATGGAGGTTGGTAGGATTGCTGAGGCCCAAGGTGCGGGAGAAGTTGGAGCGGGTAGCATAGGACCAGTGCTGGGCTGAGACCGTTGGATTGGTGACTGCAGCAATCCAGGTGCCAAGAATTTTGGCGGCGTGGACCTCATAGTTGAGCAGGCCCATACC
Organism: Massospora cicadina; assembly: GCA_022478985.1. Lineage (NCBI taxonomy): Eukaryota > Fungi > Entomophthoromycota > Entomophthoromycetes > Entomophthorales > Entomophthoraceae > Massospora > Massospora cicadina. The sequence continues at coordinate 174,308 of JAKSZP010013162.1, forward strand.
ACCACTATGGCGAGGGCCAAACATGACATCCAGGCGCAACAGCGGTGGGTGGCCTAACCAAAGCCACCCTTTTAGAAGAGCGTATAATGACTTGAAGAAGCAAGGGGAAAAGGCGATGGCGTGGGCGCCAAACCAAACTTTAGAGAGGAACATAGAGTTGGATAGCACTATTCTGCCTGTAAGGAAGGTGTGATGGGCTTTGAGGGAAGCTATGCATTTTGTAATGTTGTCCAGGGTATGGTTTTCCATCACCGTTGAGGAATACCCTCCTACCTCCAGCCACACCCCCAAATGGTGGACAGAGCCAACGATGAGGCGTGGCACAAAGGGGAGTATGAGCGGGGCGGAGTGGGGTGGGCAGAGCAAGTGATCTCGTGCGCTAGTTGATGAGGCAGGTAGGAAATGGGGCGCTGGGGACTAGCGGGCTTGATACTGACCAAGGAGAAAAATTTCGGTTTTGGAGGCATTGAGTGCTGCATTTCTTACCCTGGAGTAAACCTGGATACTATCTTCAAGCGCGCGTGCATCATGATTGTTAGACACCTCAACCACACAATCATCAGCAAATGCCAACACCTTGGCAGGGGCTTGGCCTTGCACATGGACCCCAGTAAGGCGGGAATTCACATTTTGAAGAAGTGGGTCAAGGCTGAAGTTATACAAGAGTGTTTTAAGAGGGTCCCCTTGGCGGAGGCCACTTTGAGGGCAAACTATATCCGTGAGGAAGCCAGGGCCACGCACATCCATTGTGGCGGATTCCATTAGCAACATCACCCAATTAATGAAACGAAGGGGAGGCAGAACTTGTGATGCAGGCTCTGAGGTATTCCCAGTTGACTCTATCATAGGCCTTCTGCTGGTCTAAAAACACAAATGCTCCAGAAGCTGTGGATTGATAGACTTTGGCTACAGTGTGTATATTGGCTAAAATCAACTTTTTGGTGATGAAGCTAAATTGTTCAGGGGGAATGAGAGTAGAGGCAACAACCTCAAGACGGTTAGCCATGATTTTAGTAAAAATTTTTGTATCTCCGTTAGTGAGAGAAATGGGGCGCCAGTTGGCAAATTCCAGCTTATCCCCTTTCTTGTACAACGTAATAGTGAAGGCCTCTTGCCCTACAGGTAGGAGGAGTGCTTCCAGAAGGCGCTGGTTCAGAGAGGCAAGCAGCAAGGAGAAAAACCTTTAAAATTTCTTATAGAACTCATAAGGGATGCTGTCTGGGCCTGGGCATTTTCTATATGGTGCACCGCAAACAGTGGACCAGAGTTCATCCCAAGTAATCAAATTCATCAACTCTGGTAATCAGGAAATGGTGCGGATGTGTGCACTTTTAAAAAAATTTGCCATTTTGGCTGGTGGAATTGGATTGTATTGATAAAATTCAGAGTAATAATTTTGTATTTCGATTGCCACTTCAGCTGGCATATTTATGACAGAATGGTCTGGCCTTTGCACCTGTGTGCAGGCTAAACTCTGGCATGGTGCAAATTTTTTTTGAAAAAATTAAGCGGATCATGTATCGCCCACTTTAATATGCTTTTCTTTATACTGAACACAAACCTGATGCTTGTGTAGTCTTACCAGTGCATTGAGGCGGTTGGACACTTCTGCGCACTTCTGATCCCAAGCTGGGCTGTGGCCTGCAGTGGTCATTAGACTCCAGGTGGTCCACTTCTGCCAGTGTGCGCAAAATGACTGCTGAGGCAGTGTAAGTCCCGAAGAATGTCCTCTGGCTGTTGATTGGGCCATCTTCTCATTCCCAAGTAAAAAGACACTGAAGAGGGTGGCGGTACCCCTCGTTATTCAGAGCAATCTCACTAACATAGTAGATGAGCGATGGGTTCCAGCTCTTTTGCTTCGGATCCCACCCCCAGTACCCAACTCACCTTGGCAGAACTGTTATGAGGAATTAGCAAAATCTGTGCCAAAGGTTTCGAATTGAAATAGGCCAGATCTGATTTGAGCGGCAATCTGGCCAATGCCCAAATCTCAATGGCCAGAAAGGAATGAAGACTGAGTATTGGCTGGAACGCCCAATGGTTCCAATTCAATCAATATGTAGATCAAACAAAGCACCCTCCTACCAAAGTCATTAAGGATCTTCCTTGATGATCAGGCTATAGCATTGGGCGCCATCAACATGGGTTTGAAGCCTCCAGTAGGTAATTTGGGTGTTGCAGCCTATGTGAAGCCATTGACTGAATGAATGGTCCAGTGACTGAGCGCGGGCAGGTTGGGCATCCTGAACCCGTTCCTAACCAAATGGACCCAACCCTATGTGGGGTGGCCTTGGGGGATTCCCGTCGCTCTTTGGGTCAAACGCCGTCACACCAACCATTGGAAACGTAGCTGAGCTCTGGTTCGGACATTTGAGGTCAAACTGACAGTAACTCAGCCCACTGCCAAATTTTGCAATGTCAAATCTCGAGGAACAAACCCACCCATTCCTGAACAATTCTCCGGTTAGGTCAAAATTGTGGGACCCAATCCCAGCTTGTCACTACCCCAATTGACCACTATTTAATAAGTTGCATAGCACTGAGAAAATTGTTGGTTGATTTTCTTCCTTTTCCTTCAATAAAATTTTGCCAAAAAAAACAAACAATTTTTTATTATTTCTTCTGACTGCATCCCTGATGGCGTTTTCCTGGTGGCCTGTCAGTCCGTATACTGGATGGGCTCTACCACTACTCTTGGTCACTATGGCCCCCTCCATCATCGATTGGGTTCAGTGAGTCCTTTATTTTTGGCTCTACAACCCTATTATCAATAACTTCCGGCAGCAATACATGGGGATCTTATGGCCATGTGTTTACCAATTGCAAGAGAGAATCCATCTCCTTGCCGCCCCAGTTGAATTGGCTCCATATGCCAAGGATCTCATTGAGACTATCTCAGTGATTCCACTCCCTGCAGTAAGATCACCTGGGTCAGGAGTGCTTTCAGTGTGGTTCATCATCGGGATCATTCTCACCTTTGTGCTGCACCAAACAATTTGTCATTTCCCATTGTCTGGCTCCATATCAAGTCATCCAGTTGGCAATGCCTCTGGCATTCTGGCTTGCTTTTTGGGTGCATATGCATCCCAACTGGCAGGCTGGTCTAAACTTCTTCTGCCAATTCCAGTACATAATCGACCAACCATTATTTCCAGCCACTTCCACCTTGTTCTTCAAACTGGGCGCAGCAGTGGTTGCTCTTTACAAAATGAATGGTCAATCAGTAGTTTGCTGTTTGTTGTTTGTTTGGTCACTTTCCAACTTTGGGAGAAGTATCCGCTCTACCTTGGGGAATCTTCTTCAAGCCACCCAAGCTGCGCAGATTACATCTCCTCCACCTTCTGCTATCCTAGAGGGAAGATCAATTGTCCCATCCCAGAAGATCGCCAATCAAGTTCTAGACGTGCTCGCTGTAGTACAAATGCATTAAAGTAAATTCACTCAATAACGCTTCTATGTTATCTCATGCCCAAAAAGGGCTCGCTTTGTTAGACTCTGTGGATGGGAATGCCCACAGTTGGGTGAGAGGTCTTTTGCGTTCTTTCTTACAAGCAGGAGACTCCACCCCACTGATGGCTGTTGTGTCAGCCACCTTGAAACCCCCTGATTCAATCAGACCACTTTTTCTGACTGATCTATGCCATGGCCAAAGCCCCTAGCTTGGTTTCTTTGATTTTTACCTTTCGTGAACTGGCCCCCACATCAGGTCTATCTATCGATATGCTTCAGGCAGTCTTTAGATCAGGCTTAGATTTGGTTTCTGCTCATCACGAGGTCTGGTCTACCATCTAAGGATCAGTAGATCAAATATGTGCTTCAGCAACCACAATCAACCCCTTACCCCGTCATGTTACCTGCTATCAGAAGGAGAATTTCTTGATTGGATTACCCAAAGTAGACGCAGACAACGCGCCTATCTCCAAATTAGCAGTAGACTTGGGTACCAATCTTGCCATAACCCCTGAGTCCGAGTTGGTGGGTACAGAGCTAACTATTAATGATTCTGTCCAAGACCAGATGGAGGAAAACGTTTCCCCTACCCTCATACTTCCAATCTTCACTCCAGCAAAGGACCCTGACCTTACCCCTGATATACCCATTATTTCTTCAGTCACAAATGAGTCAGTCAATTCTTCCAATAAACAAAATTTTACTTATTTTACTTGTGCCTATGAAGATCAGTATTGGTCCGCATCATGTCTCCTTCAAAGCTCAGGTGTATAATGGAGCTGTGGGGGACATCATGAGTGTTGAGTTGGCACAACAATTAAAAATGGAAATGGATGCGGGCTCCTCAGTGATGGTGGCTTCATCTTTTTATCAGTCCACATATGTTGTTCGCTGACTGATACCCTTTTCAATCCGCCAGTTCACCTTTTGTGATCGTTTTTTGGCTATTCTGAACCTGGTGTTTCCGATGAACTTAGGAGTGGGGTGGTGGCGCCAACAACATGTGAAGATTCATTTAGAGTCTAAATGTTGTCATTTGCCAATGATTTGGAGGGAGAATTCCCTCTGATCAGCACCCTCAAGAAGATACAAGGAACCAGCTTTATCACTACCCTGGTTACTTCTGTGGGCATCCCAGCTGATTTCCCCAGAAAGCTTAATGTGATATTGGAGAATCTTTGATATGGAAAAGGTGGATCGCCTGCCTAAGCACTACTAAATACAATTGTGGGTTTTGAACAACCGTGGAGTTGGTGAACATCAACTGTCCATTGTATCCCCATACAGCGGAGGAAGAAGTTTCACTCAATACCTGGTTGGACGACATGTTGAAAAAAGGTTGGTTGTTCAAGGAGACCTCACCCATCACCTCCCCCATTGTCTTCGCCAAAAAATTGGATGGTTCTCTCTGTCCCTGCATGGATTATGGTCATTTAGCTAAAATAAAAGTTTCTGATCCCTACCCATTGCCTCTGGAGCAGACAATCAGCCAGGCAATCACCAAATCCCGTGTGTTCTCAAAGCTGGATCTGGTGAACGCCTTCAACCAAATTTATGTTATGGAATGGCAGGAATGGTTAATTGCAATTTGAACAAAGCGAGGCATTTTTCAATTTCAGATTATGCCCTTCAGGCTGAAGAATGCTCCCGCTACATTAAATGGATGATTGACAATGTACTGGGTGACCTCCAGTTTACCTGTGCAATTGCATACATTGATGATACCCTGGTTCACTCCCCAACTTCTGAGAAACACGCTACTGACTTGGAAGCGGTGGTGGTCGCCTTGCATAAGGTAGGTTTGTTCCTCAAACCGTCCAAGTGTGAGTTTTATAAGGAGGAGGTTACTTTCCTTGGGAACCTGGCTCTCACAGATGGCTATGCAATCCCTCCCAACAAGTTAGATGCGATCTGAGAATGGCCAACCCCAACTATGCAGAAACAACTTCGTAGTTTCTTGGGAACCATCATTCTCTTAAAAAAATTTCCCCATCACTTTCCCAGTTAGCACATCGCTCCACCCGCTTACTGGGAAAAATTTACCATTTTGTTAGACGCCCGAATGCCAGCAGGCGTTCAAATCAATCAAAGAGGTGTTCATGTCTCCGCCCATTTTGAAACACGCTGATCCCACCAAAAAGAATATCGTTGCATGCAATGCCTCATTGGTAGCAGTGGGAGCGGTGTTGCTTCAGGAGCATGATGGTCTTGAAAATCCGGTTGCTTATTTCTCCCAAAATTTAACAGCCATGGAGCAGTCTTGGGCCATTTATGATAAGGTTTTGGCAGCTGTTGCATGGTCATTAACCCATTGGCGGTATCTGTTGCAGGGTTCCCACCATGAAATAACAGTCTGCATGGATCACCAGGCCCTTTTGTATTTTCACAAACCCCAAAAATTGGAGCGTCAACATGTCTGAACCTATCTGTTACTTTGCAGTTTTAACTTTAAATATGAATTCATTAAAGGTGTTTTAAATGTACTTCCTGATTTTCTAAGCCACAGTCCTTCCCACTGTCCCTCAGAACTAGAGGAGGTGGATCTTGTTACCATGATTCCTGCCACTCAGATTTTGTCAATCAATTCCCCGCTGCTTCCTCCATTGCTTTGGCTCCTGACGCCCTGCTAGTAGCTCAGGTTTTAGCCAGTCAAATGGCCTGCCCTGAGGGCGTGGAGTTGGTCGAGCAGTTGGCTAACTCGAGTCACAAACACTCCCTATAATCCTTAGAAGAGGGACCCATTTGCTTCCACTCTCACATCTGGGTTCCCCCCTCCTTCCACTCAGAGGTATTCTATGAAAATTAAGATCACCCCATGGGCGGATATCCTGGTAACAAGAAATGAATCAATATGATCAAGCAAACCCTTAATTGGGCGGAACTGACAAAAGAGGTCCCAGCTTGGATCACCAATTGTGTTACTTGTGCTAGGGCCAAGTCAGTTCGCTCCAGGAAAAATGGCCTCCTGCACCCATTACAGCAGGCGGAGGGTTCATGGACCTTGGTGTCCGTGGATTTTATTATTGATCTCCCTTGTTATAATGGGTTCACAGCGGTAATGGTAGTGGTGGATCGTTTCACAAAATTTTCTCTTTTTATCCCATGTACTTCCACGATTACGTTGGAAAAAACTGCCCATCTTTTCATACACCATGTGTTTTCAATGTTTGTTCTTCCCCAGGAGATCATCAGTGACCAGGGTTCACAGTTTACCGCGCAGTTTTGGAGTGAACTCCTATCAATTCTGAAAATATCCCCCTGTCACTCCACGGCGTTTCATCCTCAGTCTGACAGCCAGACTGAGTGGATCAATAAAGTCCTCGAACAATACCTGCGTTGTTATGCTGCAGCAGTGCAGGATACTTGGGCCAGTGACTTGCACCTCACTCAATTTGCTTACAATAACGGGATCCATGCATCCATGGGGTTTTCCCCTTACAAAGCAACGTTGGGTTATAATCCTTCATTTTTGGTCAGGCCATGCTTGCAGCATGAGGTTCAAGCTGCTGCAGACCATGCTGCCCATATCCAATCAACTCAGGCTTTAAAGGTGGGAACACCTTACCAAAGCCATCAATGACTACAAGCAGTTCGCAGATTGGAAGCATCTTCTGGGCCACAATTTTGCAGTGGGTTACTATATTATGCTTGATACTTGTCATTTAAAATTTCAAACCCCTTCCCATAAATTCGCCAGTAAAAGCTCAGGCCCCCATTTAGTGGAGGAGGTATTGGATAATGGGGCGTTCCAACTAAAGCTTCCTGTGCATTAGAAGCAGCATCCTGTTTCCATGTTTCCCAGCTGTCACCCTTCAAGGGTGCAATTCCCACGGAACTGGAACCAATCATTGTCAATAATGAGAAAGAAGCTGAGGTAGAGGCTATCCTGGCATCCCGGAAGTCACAATGTTCTGTCCAATATCTAGTGGCCTGGAGAGGGTATCCAGCCTAAGAAAATAGTTGGGTCAAGGCGCGCAATTGTGCGAATTGCATGGACCTGGTCGAAGCATTCCATCTACCCACCCCAAGGCTCCCGCCCCCCCAGAAAGTCGCGACAATTATGGCTTTCAAGTTACCCAAGGCACACAAGAATGTGGCTCTGGTGCAGTTTTCCGGTGGGGGTACCCTTCTTTTGGAAAAAGTAAAGGGTAATGTAAGTCCCAGGGAACGTACCCTGGCTGTTGATTGGGCCATCTTCCCATTCCCAAGTAAAAAGACACCAAAGAGGATGGCAGTACCCCTAGTTACTCAGGGCAATCTCACTCACATAGTAGATGAGCGATGGGTAACAACTCTTCCACTTCAGATCCCACCCCCAGTACCCACACTCACCTTGACAGAACTGTTATGGGGAATTAGCAAAATCTGTGCCAAAATTGTTGAATTGAAATCGGCCAGATCTGATTCAAGTGGCAATCTGGCTGATTCCAAAATCTCAAATGGCTTGAAAGGCATGAAGACTGAGGTATCAGCTAGAACGCCTGATGGTTCCAATTTGATCAATATGCCAATTGAACGAAGCACCCTCCTATTAAAGTCGTTGAGGATCATCATTGATGATCAGGCTATAGCATTGGGCGCCACCACTGAGGGTTCAAAGCCCCAATAGGTAATTCGGGTGTTGTGGCCAATGTGATGCCATTGACTGAACGAACAGTCCAGTGACCGAGTGCAGGTGGGTTGGGCGTCCTGAACCCATTCCCAACCAAATGGACCCGCCCCTATGTAGGGTGGCCTTGGGGGACTACCGTTGCTTGTTGGGCTAAACACCATCATGCCAACTGTCAGAAATGTAGCCAAGCTCCGCTTTGGACGTTTGAGGTCAAACTGACAGTGACTTGGCCCACCGCTGAATTTTGAAATGTCAGTTCTCAAAGAACAAACCCGCCCATTCCCAAACAATTCGCCGGTTAAGTCAAATTTTGTGGGACCCAATCCCAGATTGTCACTACCCCAATCAACCACTATTTAATTAGTTGCATAGCACTGAGAAAATTGTTGGTAAATTTTCTTCTTTTTCCTTCAATAAAATTTTGCTAAAAAACAAAACAAAATTTTTATTATTTCTTCTAACCGCATCCCTGATGGCCTGTCAGTCCATATACCAGATGGGCTCTAACATTACTCTTAGTCACTATGGACCCCTTGTCTATTGGGTTCAGCAAGTCTGATATTTTTGGCTCTACAACCCTATTATCACTAACTTCTGGCAGCAATACATGTGGATCTTGTGGCCATATGTCCACCAATTGCAAGAGAGAATCCATCTCCTTGCCGCCCCAGTTGAAATGGCTCCATATGCCGAGGATCTCATTGAAACTATCTCAGTGATTCCACTCCCTGCAGTAAGACCCCTGGGTTGGGAGTGGGTTCAGTGTGGTTCATCGTCGGGATCATTCTCACCTTTGTGCTGCAACAACAATTGTCATTTCTCAATGCCCGGCTCCATATCTAGTCATCCAGTCAGCAATGCCTCTGGTATTATGGCTTGCTTTTTGGGTGTTTATGCATCCTGACTGGCAGGCTGGTCTAAACTTCTTCTGTTGTTTCCATGACAGGCAGCCATGAGCGGCGGGAGGAGAGGTTGCGAGCCTAGCAGATTGTGTTCGCCTTGAAGGTTGATCAGGTGGAAATTGGGTCTGCACATAATGGTGCAGTAAACTCTGGAGCCAAGGTCACGGTTTCCACCCACGAGGAAAACCTTGGTGACGCAATCTCAGCTGGGCAAAGTTTGCATCATTTCAGCACCTGGGCTGCTGGATTAAGCAATTAGAAGGAAACTAATACCATCCTGTGGTCGGAGAAATCAATTTTGATCATGGTGAAGTGGGAAATTTGGGATTGAATTTTCAACGGCGTGAGAATAAGTTCAATGCGGGTTGTGACCCTAGCTGGCCATTGTGTATGTGGGGGCGCGACTTGTTAGTGAGTAGCGAAGCATGACATGGCAAAGTAATGAACAGCCCTAGGGTGGCTTTGAAAATGCAAAGTTAAACGTGCCCCTGTGGGGGTGTAGGCGATGAGGGCCAGCAGTCTGTGGATGGGTTCATCCAGCAGTTCATGTCACCAACAACAAATGGGTCAGGGGATACTGGAAGGGAATTGACTTCCAAGAAAAATTCCTGACATTCTCGCGAACAGGTTGGGGCATAAATGTTAATGACAGCGTGCACTTTGTCATCCCACAAAAAGGTGACTTAAAGGATGCAGCCGTTTATTTATGATTTTGATGAAATAAATTTAAAACTATGGTTCACTCAAACTAGCATCCAACAGTGCGTAAACCAAATGGAAAGGAAAGTGTGGAGCATGGTTTTACATGATTCATCAGCACCACACGGATAGTGGGTTTCCTGAATGATCAGGATGTCCATGTGTAAATTATTTTAAAAACTCAGTTTCCTAGCCTGGGATGGTGAGGCCTTGAGCTCAGAGATGTTCAACATCCCTATAGTAAAGGCTCCCCCATCGCACCTTAGGTGCAAGGGGAGGGCGCCTGAGCCCTTCAACCTTCTCTTTTTCATCATGTCACTGCTTGACAGCTCAGGTACTCTGTGCTATGGAGTATGGTTTGGAGTGGGAAGCTTTAGCAGCGGGGTTCACGTTGGATTTTGCCTTCTGCTTTTTCCCCACTGTGGGACGAGTTTTTGGCATTGTGTGCGGTTGCAGTGCACCATCACTTGGAGGTGGAATTTTGGCAGGATTATTGGTGAGCGACTCAATCCCAATCAATGTTTGGGCGCATTGGTTGGGTGAAACTGACTCACTCATCAGGTTTTCAGCTTGGGTGGCCCAATCAGCTTGGGCGTCCCAATTTGATTGGTTGAGGGATTTGCAAGCTGCTTTCGCTGCAAATGTCTCAATGTCCTCCTGGAGCTGGGCTGGTGGGATCACAGACACGATCTTGGCCACCTCCTTGGCCGCCGCCTTGTGGGCCTGTTTGGCCTTCTTACGCTCCTCTGGGAACACAGGTTTTACTAGAATGTAGCAGTCTTGCGCTCTCAAAGGAAGGCTGGCTCAGTGTCTAGTGCCAGTTCAAAGTAGGCATCTGCACCGCACATTGCATCTGAGAGAATTTCAGTTTGTTTAATGCCTTCCTTGGAGGGGCAGGTATGGGCCTTGTGGCCAAAAGCGTGACAGAAAGTTCATATAGGAGGCGCGCTATCCATGGTGACCATGAATGGGTGGGAGTCTTTCCCATTGATTTTGATAAAAGTGGTATGTGGGATTTGGGTCAGATCATCTGCTATCCCCATGGATAAGGTGGGAACTGCGATTGCTTTGCCTGTGTACAGGTTTGGCAAGAGCTTAAAGTGCTGCATTTCAAAGGAGTGTATTTCTCCATATATGGCGAGCCTAGCCTTCAGGTGGTGCTCTAGCATGATTAATTTGACCAATGTAGGTAGGAAGTCAAAAGTCATGAAAATTTGATTTGTTTGGTCCAGCGGATGTGCTTCGTTTCAACTACCCATTGACCATCTGGGAGGTCCACTACTACTCACACCTTTGTGGCTTCATCCACCGCTTCCTTATTTTTGAAGTCAAGATACAGCCAACTGCGTGGCATGGAGTGGGGTGCGATATACATTACGTTTAGAAATGTGTGTGTACATCTCCACAAAACTTCTCCCAAAGCGCTATTTGCTGAATATCTAGAAAGCACATGCACCCCATGTTCTACCAACGATAGTGGTTGAGAGTGTGGCATATTGATGAACAGGTTGCAGCGCGCTTGCAAGGACAAAATTTCGGGGAAATGGTAACTGCCAGTTTTTACTATTAATTCTATCTATTCTACCAGGCTCGCTGGGGCGTTTACAAAAATTTGTTGATGTGGGGCCTACACCTGTGCCCTTAATTTTACTCGCCCAACTGCTCCCCAACATTGGGCGCCAACTAATCTCCTCGATGAGATTACCAAACTTTACCTAGGCTTGAATTATTTTTTGTTGCAAAAGTGTTTGCAACGAGAGAGAAAAGTTTATTAGGTCTGATTAAGAGATTTATTATTATTGTAAGTATATCAGTATATTTCTCTCAGAGGCTTTGTTAGACATAAAAGTATTACATCTCTTTTATAATATTTTAATTGTTTAATTGTTGTTAAGAATTTATCTTTTATGGTTAATATTATTAATTTATCTTCATATAATTTACTTTTTTTTGTAAAGTTTCTCTATAAATTACCTTGAAAAATAGGTTAGTTAGGTAGAAAAAAATTCAGCGGTCGTGTATGTTTGTTTAATTCTATAAAAAGAATTACAATTAAGTTTTATGAGCCTAAGTATTATTTCCTATATTTATCTTATTCTTATATGAAGTAATTAAATGCTTTGTAGTGATTCTAGTATCATTCTACAAAAGCTCCAGATAGTAATGTATATATGCTAGTTAAGGCTTTATGAAGCCAGATAAGATTGTTAACTTAGCAGTACTTTAGACTGTAAGCCAAGGTTCAAAGGGGGCTCAAATGTGTAGGTATGAAAAGCTCTTAAAGCAACTGGAAAAGAGGAGTGTATAGATAATCCACTCTATTAAATTAAAAGGATCTAGTACCTATAGGTCAGATTGGGATGTGTCACTGAGATAATCTCCATATATCTTCTCAACCAGGATCTTCTATTTTCAAACCAAGTCAACTGCTCAGTAGAGAATCTCAATATTCTTCTATATTGATGACGTTATGACTGCAAGACGAAGGCGCCCTTTCTAAGGAGTTGGGAGCCAGGAATCCAATGTAGAAAACACTTTTATATGTTCCAGCACGCATGAGGATTCTGATTTGGAATTGTCTGATACATAGCCTAACAGCTTTCAAGTGATCCAAGAAGGTTAAAGCAGGCTTGTCAATGTTTTATTTTTGATAATGGAATTTCTACTCGTTTATTGTCACAAATCCTGACAACTTCCCTATTATACTGTTGGAGGGTGTTATAGGGTCATAGGAAACACCCAGAACTCAGTTGACCATAGTACCCTGATTGACATTGGCAATTGATATTCAGAGTTCAAGTTATGTTTAACGTAGTAGGGATCAACCAAAGGACAATGAGTTTGTTTTATTGACCTTCTAGTTGATGGTTATAGAACAGGACCAGATATCCTAACTTTTAGTTTGGAAAGATGGGCCATTTTTCTCTCTATCTGTTCAGCGTAACCTTATGAGCAAATTATAAGGAAAACAAGAAAGTAATTTTAATCGCCTGTTGTAGTTTTGCTCAAATGACCTCAGATTCTCCACCAGCTGTTCCAGTGTGGGGCAGCGGCAAAACTCCCCCGCTGTTTTCCATCCAGCAGGAAAATGCGCTCAGACTAACTCACCCAGTTACATCAAACCTCTGGGATGATTCATTCCTCCAAAGGATCTCAATGCCCACCTTTCCCATACCCAAGAATCACCTCACTGCCCCCTAATGCTCCTCGGAGCAACATGAGCTATGGCCTAAGGGTCAACTATGGGAAACTATTTCAATACCATGACTAATCCATTATCAAAACGGCACAGGAGGTGATGATTCCCACCAGTTTTATTGATTTCCTCCCCTATAAGGGGTATTTCAACTTTGGCTTCACCTGTGAAGCCAACGCCACCACTGCAGCAACTGTGCCCCTTGTATTCCAGGGTATCCTCTTCCCACATTTTGGACCCAGCTCCCAGCGGACACCACTTTGGTGGTCAGTTTGCTGGTTTACCCACCCACATCCCCCCTGCGGTGCTCCACCCTGAGCTGATGGATGGTTTGGCAGCCTATGGCTCCAACCTCGTCTTACAATTTGTGTTCCCAAATTGGGCCACACGCCTTGCTGGGCCTCAGACGTATGCCATGATCAGCCTTGAATTTAGTAAAATCGCCATACTAATTCCCCCTCATGCCATCATTCCTTCAGCCCCTGAACATCCATTTTGGGCCCACGTCAAGGGTGGGCAAATGATCTGCCCATCCTGTTTCAAGTTGGACCACTCCAAACGCAATTGACCCTCCTTAGTTAAAGTATTCAAGGTGGGTCTACCTTGGGACAAATATACCACACCGAGGATATTTCTAGCCAGTACAGGTTTTGAACTCGAAACCTCCACTTGGGTGTAAGCAGTTTTACCTGTCAGGCTAACCACACTTACCCCTCCTTAGTTACTTCTGACAGATCGGACTTTTCACCCACTGGCCCCCAATCTCTGCCCACCCCATGCCAGTTCTGGCATGGGGTACAATCCACCTACCCCTCCCCTAAGCCTGTTGCTGCAGCAGCACCTTCAGCTACCAATCAGCCTCCTCCTCACCCCAGTGCCGCAAATGCTCCACCCAATCAAGTACAGGTTTGGACCCCAGTTTGATCCCATGCTTCCTCCAATGAATCAACCAATCCTCAACCATGCGCTGATCCCCAATATAATTCAACCAGAACCCATGGGAGTTATTGGATTGAATCAACGAATCAGGTAGTATCATTGAAGAATCATCTCTTTGAGTTGACCAGTTATGTGGCAAAATGGGATGCTTAATTTCTACCTCATATGTCCCACAGCCAAATGCTGAATCATTCTACAGCGAACACCAGCTTGCAGTAGAAGCAGCTCCCACACATATTGTCATTCACTCCACAAAGCTTGTGCCAAATCAGTGGTGACGCTCACAGAAATAATTTTACCTCCTGTTATCCCCAAAAATCTTACTCCAAAAAGTAAGATTAATAGGAATCAATTGAACAAAACTGTCAATGATGCAATCCAGAACATGGTAATGGTAGCACGGAATCCTAAATCTAAGATTACCCAAACCAATATTGCCACATTCGTTAAACTACCAGATGCCTGCATTAAAGCCAAAAAAGCTTTAGCTGAATATATCACTGCCATTTTCATAGTTGGCAAATTCTCAGAAGTACCAATCATTAAAGATATTGAACCACTTGCCACTAATGCCCCAACGCCAATGCTTTCCACCTTAACATTTACCCTACTCTGGTATGAGAAAGCTGCTGAAAAAGATGATCCCCTGAGCCCCCTCCCTTTCACCCATGGAGGTATAATTGGTCTCCTCTGCCCACATGGTTGGGTGTTTCATTCGGTGTGTATTTCAATCCACTTATATGGTCATTTTGGTTAAAGCAATTACTTACATCAGTTTTAGTCTTTTAAGTTTGGTAATGTTCACCCCCTGGTCAGCTTACCTTAATTAAATAAAAGGATGGGCTATTAGCATTATTGCAGGCTATATAGTTAGTTGTGTATGAGATAATCCTTTAAATAGTAAGAGCTTGAATTCAGATAATCTCATTAACCAAGATTATATAGTTAAACTTTTCTTTCTCGTTGCAATCACTTTTGCAACCTATTCAATTCAAGTCTGAATCTAGTTTGATAATCTCACAGAGGAGATTAGTCTGCGCCCATGTCAGGGAGCAGTTGAACAAGTAAAGTAAGAGGAGCAGGTGGAAGGCCTGCGGCCTCAAACGTTCGAAAACGCCCCAGAGAAACTGGTGGAATAGACAAAAATTTTAAAAAACTGGCAGTCACTACTTCCCTGGAAATCCTCACATGGCAAGCACGATGCAACCAGTATATCAACACGCCACATTCCCAGCCACTTTCATTGGTGGAATACGGAGTTCGCGTGTTTCTGGACATCCAACAAATGGCCTTATGGGAAAAATTTTGTGAAGATGTCACACCTTTTTCCCAACCGCGGTGTACGTCGCACCTCAATCCATGTCACGCGGTTGGCTGGACCTAGGTTTTGAAAACAAAGAGGCAGCAGACGAGGCTGCTGCGGTGCTCATAGTGGTTGACCTCCCCAAAGGGCAATGGGTTGTCAAAACCAAACGCACTAGATGGACAAAATCCAACCAAATTTTCCTCACATTTGACTTTTTGCCTGCTATGGTAAAATGTGACATTTTGGAACAACACCTGAAAGATGGTCTCGCCGTATATGGCAAAATACAATCTTTTGAAATGCAACGCTCACGCTGATGCCACACCTGTGCATCGGCAAAGCCATTGCAGTTCTGACCCTGACTGAGGAGATTGTGAAGGACCTAACCCAGATCCCGCACTCCACTTTTATTGACATCACAGGGCATACCACCCACCCATTCCAGGTGACCGTGGACAGCGCGCCCCCATCTGCACCCACTGTGACGCGTTTGGCCATAAGGCGCATGCATGCCCCACCAAGGAGGGCGTCACATTCCAAGAGCACCCCTTGGCGGCCATAGCCAGCGGAGAGGCGCACTATGAACCAACTGCAAGCACCAAAGAGGCTTTCCCATGGGGAGCATAAGGCTGCTACCTACTGGTAAAGCCTATCTCCCTGCAAGAGTGGAAGAAGGCCAAGCAGGCCCCCAGGGCCGCAGCCAAGGAAGCGGCCAAAGCCACCACCGCTATCCCACACTCCCAACGCCAGGAGGACATTGAAACCTTTGTGGCGGAAGCAACTTGGGAATCCATCAACCAATCAGATTGGGAAGCCCATGCCAATTGGGCCACCCAATCTGAGGACCTGATGGGGGACTAGATCTCACTCAATCATTGCACCCAAGCTCCAGTCAAAACCAACTTGGGACCCATCCCAACTGAAAAATTCTTTTCGACCCACTCAATGGTGCACTGAACTCATCTGCACCGCAAAAAATTCGTCCAACATCAGGGAAACAAAAAGTGAAGGCTCAAGCCAACGCAACTCTTTCCACAAAAATTAACAAAAATCCTGATAGCGTTGCTGCTAACACCCGCGCTGCTGTGAAGGCTCAGGGGATCTAGAGGAGGCTAGTGGGCCTGGCTGCCCACCCCCTCGCACCTAAGGTGCGATGGGGGAAATCTTCACTTTAGGGACATTGAATATCGGCAGACTCAAGGCCTCCCCATCCTGGGCTAGGAAACTAAGTTTTTTACGAACAAAATTTACCCGTGGATATCCTGGCCTTCCAGGAGTCCCACTGTCCACAAGGTTCCGAGGAAGCTTGGAAAACAATGCTCCTCCCATCCCTATCCTTTTGGTATGAGCACTGTGGGGTGTTAATTCAGAAAAATAATCTTTTCAAATTTTTATTGTCAGAAACCTTCCTCAATGGCTGAGTCCTTGTTGTCACTTTCTTGTGGGCTGATGTGGTACACGCTATCATCAACATCTATGCCCCAAATGGTGCACAAAAGCATCAGGAATTTTTTTGTTGGTCAAATCCCTCCTGCTACCCCCAGACCCTTTCATAGTTAGCGACATGAACTGTTGGCTAAATACTCCAACGGAACGGTGGCCTTCCTCCTCCCACGCTCCCCAAGGCCACATTGAACTTTGCATTCTAAAGGCCACCCTTGGGCTAATGGATGTGCTGCTGCGGCAAGCCTCGCTGCTTAAGAACATGATGTGCCCCTACATCCACAATAGCCAATTAAGGTTCATGACCCACATAGACCTTATCCTTATGCCGGCAAAATCAACCCCACATATCCCACTTTAAAACAACAAAAATGGAATTCTTTGACTATTGATTGGTCTCGATAACCTACCACCTACCTGTCACAGCTGTGTAAGGCCCCACATTGGTGCAAAATCCGCCCCCCTGAGCTCGCATCACCAGGTTTTCCATGTGGGTGGAATCAGCAACTTTGGCAAAAAAGTTTGTTGCACCGTTTTGTGTGGACCCCATTTCTACATGGGCAACTTTCAAAAAAGATACCATCCGCCACTCTCGCCACCTCTCTTCCAGATGCTCATGAACCACATCAGCTGTCATTTCGCTCACTCTGGCAGAGTTGGCACACCTGGAGTCCAACATCCCAGCTACTGGATACAGCTCTGCATGGGTCAGAAGTGGGCGGAGGCAGCTGCCCACCTCAACGCACTCAAAAAGAACACAAACATCAGGTTTGTGTTCAGTACAGGGCTAAACACATCACAAAAGGCGACAAGTGCACCACATATTTTTTAAAAAAAATTTCGCACCATGCCAGAGTGTGGCCTGCACACAGGTACGAAGATCAGATGATTCCATTGTGGATATGCCAGCTGAAGTGGCAATCAAAACACAAAAGTATTACTACGAGTAGTACCAATCCAATCCAATTCAGCTGGCCGAAGTGGCGGAATTTCTCAACCAAGCCCACATCTGCACCATTTTCTGATACCTAAAAATAATGAATTTGATTACTCCGAATGAATTATGGACAGCCATTCGCGGTGCACCAAACTGAAAATGCCCAGGCCTGGATGGCATTCCATATGAATTCTACAAAAAGTACTTCAAATATATATCCCCACTACTGCTGGCCTCACTTAACCAGAGCCTTTTGGAAATGCACCTCCTGCCAGGAGGACAAGAGGCCTTCACCGTCACACTCTTCAAGAAAGGGGACAAGCTAGACTTAGCCAACTGGCGCCCCATTTCTTTAACCAACACGGATATAAAATTTTAATAAAAACATGGCCAACCGTTTAGGGATTGTAGCATCTGCCATCATCTCCCCAGAACAATTCATTTTCATATCCAGAAGGTCGATTTGGGACAACTTGCACTCAGTGGCCAACGCGTGCCAGTCCACAGCCTCTGGGGCACTTGCATTCTTGGACCAACAGAAGGCCTATGATAGAGTAAACTAAGATACATCAAGGCCTGCCTCCATCAATTCCGCTTACCCCCTCACTTCATCAACTGGGTGATGCTGCTCACGGAATCTGTAACAATGGCAGTACGTGGACCTGGCTTCCTAACGGAAGTAGTCCGCCCTCAAAGGGGATTGCGACAAGGGGACCCCCTTAGCCCACTCTTATACAACCTTCGCCTTGACCCACTACTTCAAAACGCGAATGCCCAACTCACTGGGGTCCATGTGCCAGGCCAAGCCCCAGTCAAGATGATGGCGTTTGCAGACGACTGCGTGGTTGGGGTGTCTAGTATTAAAGATGCACGCGCACTTGAAGCTCTCATCCAGGAGTATTCCCGGGTAAGTAACGCTGCACTGAACGCCTCCAAAACCGAAATCATCCTCCTTGGTCGGTATCATAGCTGCTGGGCCCCTGCAACCAGCGCCCATCCCGGCCCATCTGCTCACACACGCGCTCGCCCTCCCAGCTCACCCCACACCTCCCCACTGGTGTTCCCCTTTGTGCTACGCCCTACCATAGGGCCAGTCTGCCATCTGGGCATGTGGGTGGAGGCAGGCGGATACGCATCAGCACTAATGGAGAGTCATATTCTAGACAACGTGATGAAGCGCATCGCCTCCCTCAGAGCCCACCCTACTTCCCTTACAGGCAGGGTCGTTTTGGCCAACTCTATGCTCCTCTCCAAAGTCTGGTTTGGAGCCCACGCCATTCCCTTCTCCCCAAGCTTCTTCAAATCCTTGCATGCCCTGCTGCAAGGATAGCTATGATCAGGCCACCCTCCAACAGTACGGTTAGAGGTCATGTTTGGCCCTCATCAGCATGGAGGCATGGGCTTGCTTGACTTCAGAGCCCATGCGGCCAAGATCTTGGGTACCTGGATTGCAGCCGTCACCGCCCCTACACTCCCCTCCCAACACTGGTCCCGCGCAGCCTGCTCCAACTTCTCCCGCGCCTTGGGCCTCAACAATCCATCAAACCCCCACTCCCTGATAAAATACCTGGCTTCACACCCTTTGGCCACAGGTCCTCACGGCACTAAAACCCACTACAAACGAATCCTCCTCTCCATGCGGAGCGCTGAGTGGAGAATTTGTATTAGTGGACATACAACCTGAAGAGGCCGCCCCTCACCTCGGTTCACACAGAAGGTACAGGGGCTACCCATTCAAGATGGCTTGAACCCCACACGGCCACATGTCCTATCCAGGGTGGACTTCCTGGACATGATGGACATCCCTTATTCCCTTGAGACCCAAAAAACTATCTGGAAATACGCACACCATCCTCTGTTGCAGCCTCAAGTCCGCTCCCATGTGTGGCGCTGCTTGAGGCGGGTGTACCGTACAGCTGAGTGCTCCAACGCTTTACACTCATCCTGCGTCGTGTGTGGCCAGTATGGAACGCTGTTCCACCGCCTGGAGAAGTGTCCTGCCTCTAAAGTGATATGGCGCGAAGTTCAACGTCTGCTGGGCCAGGATCAAACACATTACTTCAGTCTGTCAAGATATATGTTTGCCCTATCAATGGCCTCCCCCTTCTGCCCTCCCTTTATGCTTTGGTGGTTGCAATCGCCATGTGGACCATCCACACGATTGTCTTAGATGCCATCGCAGGCTCCACCCCCACCCTCCCAGAAGCGGTCCAAAGATTCTGGTCCCATTTGGTGGACCACTTCCAAGCGTGGATGTTTGGATACCTCCCACCATGCCGCTGACAGCTGGTCTCCTCATGGTTCCCAGTTTGGTTCATCAAATCAGACCCCTTCCTTCACACGTGTTCAATTGTGGCTACGGCCCCTTCACACGTTCCCCCTCCCCATAAGTGGCGTTCCCGCTGGCAACAAGAGATAGCATCGCTTCTCTGGGGTGCCTCCCCTGTTACTACATTTTGTCTCTTTTGCATCAAATTCAGAAGTGTCCGTCCCATGGTTGGCCTTCCCCGCAATAAATTTATATTTAAAAAAGATTATATAGTTAGTTTAGATTTTTTAGGCAACAACAAGTCCAACAAGGGATGCAATGGATAATTCTTGAATTGATTCTAATTTCAAACCAGAGTTGTAGTATCATCCCAACTCCTTTATTGTTTTTAACTATAATAAATTTCATTGTAGACGAACCTGGAACCTCCCATTCAACCCTTTCTGACAATTCAACTCTTACAATTGCAATATACAATAGTTGATTCTCATCATGAGATCTCTGTTAACCTTGAATAAAGATACTTGACTATAAATAATATTCGCCTAATTCTAGATAAAAGATTGCTTCATTTGTTAAACTTTGTCACTAATTTTTGTAAATCCTTAGCTTTTTCTTAACTATACTAAAACTTTCTTTCTTGTAACAATCATTTTTAGTTACTGCGATTCAATTCAAACAGCAAATTTAGATAATCACACACAGGAGAGATGGGCGACTTTATCAATAAAAATAATACAACATGGGCGAGTGTCGTGGCAAGCAGTGCGCTTAATGGTGCAACTAAGGGCAAGAAACGCCCTGGAGGGGGACCAGGAACCCAATCCGCAAAGAAATTGCAAACTCAGACACCTTCTGGGTTTATGGTATTCACTGTAAAGCACGCGCAATATATTTACATTCAGTTCAACCAACCTTGTCAAAGGTGGAACACAGGATTAGACTCTTCCTTGGGGATGAGTCACTGACCCTGTGGGAGAAAACATGTGAGGCACAGCCCTCACTTTTCCCTCACGCGGTGTACATAGCCACCAACAACATGGGCCGCGGCTAAATCAATATTAGTTTTGAAACAGCTGATGAAACGGATGCCGCAGCAAAAGTCTGTTTGGAAATTGCCCTCCCGAGGGCAAAAAAATTGTGCGCACCGCGCGCACCAGATGGAACAAAGTGAAAACCTTGTTTATCTCTTTTGACTCTCTCCCCACAAACCTTCCTTGTAAGGTAATCAAGGAGGAGCTCCGCAAAGGTCTCATGGCCTACAGAGAAATTCAGCAACTTAAATTACAGCAATTTTTCCTGATGCCCAACCTGTTCATGGGCAAAGCTATCGCTGAAATCAACCCCTTCCCAGAAGTGGAAGAGGACTTATCCAGAATTCCCCGCACAGCAGAATTTCACTTCGCAGATGGGGGCCAGTCAGCCGCATTCTGAGTTACACCGGAACGCGCACCACCTATTTGCAACCACTGTGGCTCACTGGGCCACGAGGAACACGCATGCCCTGTGAAAGAGGGCTTAATGGAAAATAATTATTGTGAGGAAGCAATGGACAAAGATAATGAAAACTTCGCCAAAATGACTGATGGTCACCACCCATTTCGCTGGGGTGAAGATGGACTATACTCCATCATGGACCCAGTTACACGCAAAGAATGTAAAGCGGCACAAAAAGCCTACAAGCGAGCAGCGGCTAAAGCGGCGGCACACACGGAGTCTGCCATTAACCCTGGACAAATTTGGGAGGATATTTCATATATTCACTGAGCTAACCAATCAGAACAAAATGCCCAGGTTGAAAATTTTCACAGTAACCTGACTGAGTCACAAAGCGACATCAGTCATGCACATACTGAGGAACAATGCAACCGCAATTTGGGAGAAAATGTGGTTTACAATTCACCAAAGTCAAACCTCAAAAATATAGAATCCAATCAACAATCTGCATCAAATCAACATGAGACCTCTGCGGGAAAGGTTGACGCAAATGCAAAAGACTGAAATTCCCGTGAATCATTGGGTCAGATCAAGGGAACCAACAATGGCAGTGAAAGAGTTAGAGTACAGATGCGGAGCATGGCCAAAATGAGCTGTGGTGGGATAGGGCCAGATGGTCCTCCCAACTGCTCCTGAGGCGCCGCGGGCACCTTAGTGTCAATAGGGACGCTAAATATTGCAGGAGCCAGGGCTCATATGTCCCAAGCCAAAAAGCTGGAATCACTGTGAAAACCTCTTGTAGACATCTTGGCCATCCAATAAACCCACTGTATACAAGGGGAAGAAAGATCCTGGTCAACCAGGGTCGCACCATCACAATCAGTTGGATGTCTCACTGTGGGGTGATCATCTGAAACAACAAAAAATTTTAAAATTACAGAATTCGTCATCACACTTACATGGTTGAGTCCTGGTAGCAACAATCACATGCCAAGAGGAAATAATTTTGATAGCATGTGTCTATGCACCATGCATTGCAACTGAGAGAAAACAATTTTTTGAAAACATTCCTACTCTCACCCTCCCACCAGATACCATTATGTTAGGCGATTTCAACTGCTGGGATAACCCCAATACAGATTGATGGCCTAATCCCAGGGGATACCCACCTGGACACATTGAATTCCGCACAATGAAGGCATCTCTTGGCTTACAGGATGCTCTTCCCCACAGTTCATTACTCCTTCCCCACATGACGCAGCCCAACATATGTGAGGGACTGCTCATATTGATGAGTTGTATTGACCACATCCTCATCCCACAATCCCACCACTCAACAATCTCCAAATTTACAACAAAAAAGATTAATTTTTCTGATCACTGATTAGTTATGGTGCAGTTAGCGCCAACCCAATCCCGCACACAGGTGTCGCCTTGGAGAAAGCTTCACCCAGAAAATATAAGATTGCCTGAGATATCTGACTGGGTTGAAAACAAGGCTACAAACCCAGAATTCACAGCCCCATTCATTTCGGATCCCATCAGAACATGGGAAAATTTTAAAAAGGATTTAATCAACAAAACCCAACATATTGCATCATGCAAGTACACCACGTACATGGCCATAATCAAGCGTACCTTGGAAGAACTAGATCACCTGGAAATAAATACTCTGAGATCTGGCTATAGCCCCAACTGGGGACGTAAATGGGCAGAAATATATGCCTGACTTAACAATCTCATCTTCAAACACCAACACAGAATCAAAGTATTGAACAAGGGTAAGTTCATAAAGGAAGGTGAGACCTGTTTGACATACTTTTTCTGCCAATTCCACTCCCGTGGAAACCAGCCCACGTGCACACAGGTCCGCAAGACCAACGGCACCGTGGCAACTAACCCTGAGGAGGTCAAGGCGGAAGTACACCGTTATTACACCAAATTATATCACGAAATGCCAACAGATTAACAAAAAATTAAAGAATTTATACAAACTGCCAAGATACAAAGTACACCATCGAATTACAACATACTATGCCTAATTACATGGGAGGAGCTTTGGGAGAAAATTCGTGGTGCACCACATAGGAAATGCCCAGGGCCTGATGGGATACCCTACGAATTTTACAAAAAATATTTTCAACAAATCGCCCCCCTCCTATTGGCGTCTATGAACCAGCGCTTGTTGGAAACACGCCTATTACCTGGAGGCCATGAATCTTACGTTATAACCTTGTATAAAAAGGGTGACAAGTTGGACCTGGCCAACTGGCGCCCAATTGCACTCTCCAACACTGACACAAAAATTCTAACAAAAATTTTAACAGCTAGATTAGGCGCAATTGCATCTGACGTCCTATCACCCAACCAGTTTGGGTTTATACCAGGGCGTTCAATCTGGAACAACATTCACCCTGTTGCAAACATTTGCCAATCCAAAGCAACTGGTGCCCTGGTCTTCTTGGATCAGGAAAAGGCATATGACTTTGTTACTGGCCATACCTAAAAGAATGTTTACATGCCTTCAAACTCCCACCAAGACTCATAAAATGGGCGATGCTCCTGACAGAATCTGCAACCATGGCTGTATGCGATCCTGGATTTCTAACAAAGAAGATTAAATCACAGATGGCTCAAACAAGGGGAACCCCTCAGCCCACTGCTATACAATTTCTTCTTTGACCCACTCCTCCGAGTAACTGACTCACGTCTCATGAAGATAACCGCACAAGGACAACCAACAGTCAAGATAATGGCCTTTGTGTATGATTGCGTAGCAGGTATAGCAAACAATGAAGATGCCTGACAGCTGTAACGCACTCTAGAGGAATACTCCAAGGTGAGCATTGCATCGCTCAACAAAAGATAGACAGAAATCATACTCTTAGGCAAATACACAAACAACTAGGCCACAACATCAGAACCTTATACAAGACACGAAGAAAAAACACAATCATTTTACCCTTTGCATCACCTCCCACCATCACCCCTGTCTGACACCTTGGAATTTGGCTAGAATTAGGGGAATATGCTAACGAGACAATGGAAAGTAACCTGTTACAACGGGTATCCAAATGCGTCGCCTCCCTCAAGGGAGGAACCCCAGGATTAACAGGACGAGTAACAATTGCAAACTTGCTCATCCTCCAAATACTATGGTACCCAGCCCACGCAATCGCCTTCTCACTTACCTTTATAACCTCAATCCGCGCGCTTATCCAGGGCTGGCTGTGGCCCAGCTCTCACCCTCCTATACGGATGGAAACACTATTTGGCCCACGATCAAGTGGAGGCATGTTACTAATAGATTTTGAGAGCCACGCCTATCACATCCTAGGTACCTGGATAAAGAAAGTCCTTGCTCCAGACCTCCCGCAACAACATTGGTCCAGAGCAGCAAGGACTAACTTTGCACAGGCGCTCAAATTAACCAACCCACATAGTCCACCCATACTACTTTCATACCTTGCCAAGCACCCTACTGCAACAGGTCCGCATGGAACCTCCCCTCATTTCAAACATATCCTCCAAACTATCCGCCATATGAGATGGACCATAGAGAACATGGGTATTATACAGGGAAGGGGACGACCCAGCCCCCAGTTCAAATCAAGAAACCCAGAAAACCACCCCCAGAGAGATATGCTCGCAACAACCCCAAACATAGCTAGTATAGAATACCTAGATATGTTGGACATTCCCTATGATTTAACCACACAGAAAGTAATTTGGAAAATGACTCACCATCCACTCCTACAGCCGAGGATAAGAGCAAACGCCTGGAGCTGTCTGAGAAGGACCTATAGGATGGCAGACCGCTCCAACTCCCTCCACAAAACATGTGCAGTATGTGGAGGGGAGGAATTCTTACATCACCGCCTAGAAAAATGCCCCCCAACCAAAGCTATATGGCAGGAAGTAGAACGCCTGCTAAGATCAAAAACAAACAGAAATTCTTGATATCAAAGAACATCTTCGCGCTCCAGATCGAGTCACCAATCCCTTCTACCCTCCGCTCCCTAAAAATACCCATTGCAATGTGGACAATCCACACAATTGCATTAGATGCGTTCAAGGGCTCGGTCCCAACCATACATGGGGTTATTAACAGAATCCATGTCCACTTAATGGAGCACTTCCAAGCCTTGCTCTATGTATATATGAGACCAAGACAAAAAGCGCTCATAGAATCATGGTTTACACTCTGGTTCCTCCACACAGACCCTTTCCTTCACACCTGCTCCATAGCAGGGGAAACCCCTCAGAGTAGTGCACCAACCCCCCATACCTGGCAGTCCCGCTGGCAATAGGGGTAACTTGAGTACCCTGGGGTGCCCAATTTTTATATTTCTTAGTTATTCTCTTAGTTTCACATATATTTGGTAATTTACATCCCCTGGTCGGCTTACCTCAGTTAAATAAAAGTCTTAACTATACTAAAGGCATTGAGAACTTTGCCAATTAATCATGCCTTACAATAGAGCTAGAGTTGGATTAGCCAAAATAACCTGTGCCAGTAACGTGTAAAGGGACCTTGAATTACAAGTTGAACACTGCTAGTAATTGGGATGCACGTCCATATAGGGCCTCAAATGGGGACATCTTAATTATCTAGTAGCAGTTTATTTAGTAAGCCAATAGGGCAATGAAAAAATATTGGTTCCAACTTTAAGGTCAGACGTGGCTATCTTTTATAAAATAAAAATTAAGTACCATTAACACATTCCACCGCATATTAGGTAGCTGTATTATATGAGGTAAATTTTTACTAGTTCCAAATAGTTAGGTTAGCTAATGAATACTTGAGAGGTGATTTAAACCATCGTCTAAAAGTAAAACATGTGATTATTTAGGCTGAGAAAATGTGGACTAAAAGAGAAGCAAGGCTTTAGCTTTGGCAGTCGCAGCTGACACAGAAATTTCCTCTACCCATTTGATCAGATGATCTATGATTAAAAGGTTAATTATGATCACTTAAGAAGGTGAGAAGTAAGACCATTAAATTGACATGCCAATTATAAAGAACTCAATGGAGCCATGACTTGATGTTGATAACAAGGGATGGCACAATCTTGTGTTCAATAAGAAAACAGGTATATTACCTCATGGATAGTGTCAGAATGAAGAGGGTCAATTCACCTGTCTAAAAAGAGGCCAGGAAACTAAAGTTCTTTGTGAAAAATACATGGAATGTTTACTTTAATAAAAATTAAAGTCTTTAACCAATGGAAAAAATCTAGGTTGTCATATCTTGGAAAAATGTCACTAAATACAAGTAGAAAAAGCCAAAATTGCACATAAAAAAGATTATAATTTGTATTTACTATTTAAATAAATTATATAGTAGTTTTAAGATGATGTTCTTGGGGAAAATACCTTAAGCACTTCTAATCCAATATCTATAGCTATTTATTATGTGACATTATAGTTACTTTTATCAAGCAAGATTCAACTGTCACATAGAATAGGTTTGAACCCCAATATCAGGAGGTTTCCGTCAAGAAATATTCATTTGCATAAGTCATTCTTTACTCCGATTTTGGGAGGACATGAATTCAGTTGGAGATTATCCCCATCAATAATCTCAACTATTTGTCAGCTCAGGTTTGGATCCCATCATAAAATTTATTCAAATCCTTATCTTGTGCCAGGATCCTGACAATGCCCCTTATAGAT
The DNA here is from genome assembly GCA_022478985.1 of Massospora cicadina. Classification (NCBI taxonomy): domain Eukaryota; kingdom Fungi; phylum Entomophthoromycota; class Entomophthoromycetes; order Entomophthorales; family Entomophthoraceae; genus Massospora; species Massospora cicadina. Next base: position 201,174 of record JAKSZP010013162.1, read on the forward strand.
CTTGTTGTAGAAGGGTGAAAGATAAAAATAAACCAACTGTGTACTCTATTGATCATGGTTCTTGAGAGACTTCCACAATAGAGTGTTCATTTACTCATCTATATATGAATTTGTAGGGTCCTGATCAATTGGTCCTAAATTTGTCATCATGTTCACCTGATTGATGATAATAAAAAGGACTAAATCACCAGGTTGGAAGATGTGTAGAGTACCATGCTTATAGTTAATCTGATTAGTTTCTCTGGTAGTTATAAAAAAAATTGGAAACAAAGGCCCAAAGCTGGATAGTTCTCATTAGCAATATAACTCATACTAAATTTATGGCTTCAGGATAGGCTTGATCCAACATAGCCTGCACTTTAAAAGGCAGTTGGTAATTTCTTACATACAGAGATTGAAAGGGGGACATTTTAATAATCTGATGATAGCTTATTTGATAGCCAAGAGTTGCATTAATCAAAATACGGAGCCAATGAAGAGGGTCAGTTGTGGCCATTTTCCATAGAGTTGAAGTTAAAGTACCATTTAATCGCTCTACCATTCCGTTGGTTGCAGGATGGTAGGTAGTGGAAAGAGCTTAGGTAGTCTACATCAGGACGGTAATTTTCACTCACCAATAATGATTAAAAATTCTGGCCATTATCAGAGAGAATTATGTTAGGCCATCCATTCTGGGTGATAATCCAATCATATAGGAATGTAGCAGTAGCTTTTGTCAAAGTGGAATGTAGGGATATGGATGCAATCCACTTAAAAATGATCAATACTGAAGGAGGAATTGGTGGCCATTAGAAGCTTGAGAAAGTGGTCTACAACATAAATACTTATAGTATGGAGGGGTTCACAGGGTGGAACCATGGGATGTTGAGGTAGGGGATAAAGTCCAGCTTGACTTTTACATACCAAACAGGATTCTAGTACGTCTTGGATTGAGATGAGCCTTCCTTCACAATACACTATGTCTTGGCCCATAGGTAAGGTTTTTGGATTCCTATATGTTTGACTTGCCAAACTCCACTTATTGTACTCTCTGTGCAAGCCAAAGATCAGATGTATGGTAACTATTTTTGTGGCATGAGCTTGTACATGTATCCTTTTCATGAATATTTGCCAGCTTATTTTGATAACTGCTTTAAATAGTCAAGAATTCATGTTTCCTTAATATGGTTGTGTTAAAGGATTGTAGATTAAATATTAATTTTGTTTGTTAAAAATGGTTAGCCTGGATAAGCAACCCACATTTTGATGTATGGGACCTGGATGAATAGTGATGGAAAAAATATAGTTTTATAAGTTTTAACGCCCATCTGACTATTCTTATAAAGATCTTTCATTTGTAGAAGTCATTGTAACAAAGCATGGTTGGTAATTATGGTAAAGTGATTCCTATATAAAAAGGTAGGTAATGCTTAATGAACAGTATCACTGCCATATATCATTTGGTAGTGCTATAGTTCGTTCTGCTTTTAATAAAATTTTGCTATAGCAAGAAATGAGATGACCCACTAAGTTTTTTTTGTAAAGAGATAAGATAACAACTATAGATATATTACTAGAATCAGTGAAAACTAGAAAGTGTTTGTTGAAGTTAGATGCGCAAGTACTGTAGAATGGAAGAGGGCTATGTAAGCATTGGACAGAAACCACTCCATTTGGATCAGGGGCAATTCCCGTTCTGCTCAAAAAAGGGGCGGAGGCTAGCACCTGTGCCTCTCTTCACCCAGGGAGATAAGGCTCATTTAATGGATAAGAGTTGGGTCACGGAGCGCCCCCTGAGAGTTGCAGTGCCTCTCTCAGCGTTATCTTCCACCAACCTGTTAGAAAACATTTGAGGGTTTCTAGGAGGTAGTAAAATTGTGCAAACAACCACAAACCCACCGAGAACTCACTATTGTGTCAATGTCACACCCGTCCCAACAAGTATAGGGATGATAAACCCTTTTCCCACCAGCTGGGTCCAGCCTTATGTGGCTTGGACTTGGGCACAACCTACCATCCATTTAAAACGCCTCCGCCATAGCAAATGCATGCGCACGATGGAAAAATCAAATTTGTGCAATAAGTCCAAATTAAATTTGGCTAAGCAGTCTGGAACCACATCAGTTGAAAATTAGATATGGGAACCCAGTATGACAGCTTAGTTTAAATGATTCCTGACGGTAGTTTTGCAAATGATGCAATTTTCCACATTTAGTTCTTAAGCATTGACCCCAACAGGCACCATTGTTGCTCCATTTTTTTATTCCCTTTTTATAATCTAAAAATTTGATAATACCCCCAATTTCTGATCTAAAGTGCTTATTTTAAAGCTAAAAAGTGTGGTGCTCTTTGGCCTAAGCACCCTCTGACTGTCCTTCATGGTGATTTTCTCAATAACAACAAGTCAATTTGGACAGCTGTGTCTGCGGCATTCTGGCTTGAGTTCTGAATGGTAACTCACCCATAGTTACAAGTCTTTTAAAATAATGAGTACGCTCCAAGTCATAATGGAGCGACCCATAGCTCTGACCCTCTCCATCTCACCCTTTGGATGAGATATCACGTGGGTTTTTTAAAACAGCACTTAACCTCTTTTTAATTGGCCAAGTTCAGGCCAATCCTAGCCCCTGTAGGTCAGGACGTTCAGGAATCGAATGTGTGCTTAATGTTGTCTATCAATGGTAATGGTGCAAGCCAAGTTGAGTCATATTAGATTTCCCCTCCTTCCATTAGTTACCTCTATAAGTTCAGAAATATCAAAACGCTTACCTACAAGAATGACCAAGACATTTTATGTTATCTGTGAAAATTCATCTGGGTGCACACATGGTGTCATTTGAGGCCTTAGTAGAAACCAGGGGCAGAAGGAAATTACATGAGTTTAAATTTAGTACATCAGTTGGAATTGGACTTTGATGTTGGTCCAGAGGTGTTGGTTGCATCTTCCACCAGGCAGTCATCTTAAAAAGTGCGTCATCCAGTCTAATTTCAAGTGCAATCATAAAATTCTATGACTAAAGATCACCCATGCCTGACTTGGTATTCCCAGTTATCATTGGTGTGGGTTGGTGAAGACGCCAACAAGTAAAGATTAACTTGACCTACTTTTTCTTTTCACTTGATAACACGTTCAAGAAAATCTAAATCACATAAGAACTAAACAACTCCAGAAAACTGACAAACAGCAAACCAAAAATTTCCTCAGTCTGACCGCCCGCTACTCCAAAATGGGGTAGTGGCGAAACCCCCTAGCGTCTTCTGCCCAGCATTGAAACGCCCTTGAACCATATTGACCAGCCCCAATTCCTCAGGTCAATATTTTCCCCAAGGATCTCTCCATCCACCTTGCATGTTCTCAAATCGTGCCTCATAGCCCCTTTTTGCTCCCCCAAAGCAAGATGCAATTTGGCTTCTGGGTCAAATAGAGCAACTTGTTCCCCTACAATGATAAACAAATAATAGAATTAGCCCAAGAGCTTATGCAGCCTGTGGGCTTTATCAACTTCTTCCCCTACAAGTGGTACTTTGACCTCGACTTCACTTGCAGAGCTGATGCTACAATCGCAGCAAACATTTCCCTGGTGTTTTAAGGAACCCCATAATAACCACTCACACCTGGTTGCCTGATGACAACACGCTTGTGGCATATTTTCAGGACTCCTCACCCACCTCCCCCTGAAAATTTTATGCAATGAAATACGTTCTGGGAAGTCAGTATATGGCGCTGACCCCATTTTAAAATTTGTGGTTCCCAATTGAGACAACCAACTAGCAGGCCCTTGCGCATTTGCAACCATATGCTCATTATCAAATGAAATTGCATTTCAATTCCCCCTCTCACCATTGCCCCCTATGCCCCTAACCACCCTTTCTGGGCCATAGTAGATAAAGGGCGCAAGATCTGCCCCATTTATTTAGATCTGGACCACTCAAAGCTGTGCTGCCCCACCATAGCCCGAGATAAAGCCCACAAGCTTGACTCCCCCCATGATGCTCCTATAGCCAACATAAAAATTTTATGAATGGAGTACAATCCTCCCTCCCCCTCCACCCAAAAATGGTAGATGCAACTGACATGGAATCAACCAATGAGGAACCAAAATGCCAAACCACCACTATAACTCAAACCAATCAGGTGCCAGCATGGACCCCAGTAATTTTCAAAAAAATCTCACCCAGCCACCCAATCCAGCCCACCCATATGCCAATCAACCTATCGTCTTCAACCAGAATCCCTGTTATTATTTGGAGGAAGTTGATCTAAGAAATCAAATTCTCAACTCAGTCAAGGCCCAAGGCCTCAAATTGTACCTAAACGCAGAATATGCAGCTCAATTCTCAACTTTCCGCTATGCGCTACACTCAGATGCTGATGAATTCTGAAGTGACCACCAACTCACCAAAGAGGCTGTTGCCTCCCCCAATTGTCACCCCCTCCAAAAGACCATAGTGAAATCAGTCGCAGTCTTGGCCAAGGGTGTACCCATCACTGTCCTTCCCCCATGCAACAAATTATATAAAAATTAATTCCTCCAATTCCAACAAGTTGCCCACAAGGTAATCCTAAAAGTAGCGAAAGTCACAAAATTTGGCCCCAAAACCCACATTACCAGCAACAACATTGCCACATTAACATGCTACCCAAAGCTCGCCTTGAGGCTGAATAAGCCCTTTCCAAATATATCACAACCCTCCTCTTAGCTAAAGTTGAGCTTCTAAGCCACTTTGCTAACTTGACCCCATTTTGAGGATGCACCCACATCCATGCTCTCAGCACTCTGCCATACACTGTCCAACACAGAGGAGGAAGATGAGCCTTCTGAGAGCTAGGTAGGGTAAGCTGGGACCTTCACGTGGCATGGCCAAGAAAATCTTGTGGATACATGGGTAAGTAGCTAACACCAGAACCCAGAGAGGCGCCCTGGAAGGGTCCTGTAGTGGCCTGGATGGGGAGTGGGATGGAAGATAATTACTGTAACCCAACTTGTTCTTGTGGGTTCTTCTACTCTCCTTTGGAGGGAATATGGGAAGTAAGGGGAGGCAAGAGTCAGGCGTATCATCTGTCACACTTGTTTCTATGAGGTGGGGCACTGCAGTAGCAGGTCTCAGTGACAAGGGTGGGGCAATCCTGATTGGCTGAGCTTTGACTCACCTTTTTACAATAATCACCGCGGTTTTCTAGGTTGCCTGAAACCTGGATAGCGGCCAGTAGCTTACTTGGGCTTACACTGGTGCAGCAAAAGGCGAGAGAACTCATGTACCAAAATGACAGAAAGATTAAAAAGGGCTGTGATGGTTCCTGCAAAAAAGGGGCCCAGAGAGCAAACTTTGTCACAAAAACAAACCGGAGAGATCAACTCCAATGACAAATCAACAGCAGGGGTGGCCTCTGCTGCAAGGGGCTTTAGTCTCTTTTGCAGCGGCAGATGCTAATGGATTTGGTGTCAGAACCAAGCTTTTTGAAGCGAGGAACTCCGGCCCATCCAAGGATCTTATGGCGAGCATGGTGGAGAGCCTCAAGCGGTTCAAGCCGTGGAAGTGAAGAATGGGTGGTCTAAGGAGATGCTCATGGTCAGGGTATTGAAGTGTGTGGGTTCGCCCCACTCCATATTTAACGTTTGGCTCCTGGATTGAAACTTATGATCTTTCAGTCTAAGCTTCAAAAGGAACATGTTTTTGGCTGCCAGTTTGAGCACAAAGAAGGAGGAGGCCATATGTCTTTATATAGCCACTGAGATCAGAAGCTTCATTTTGAGGGACGTACAACCTGTGATTACTAGAGGGGCTATGATGTCTCAGCTGAAAGGCTTTGGCAGAGTAACCTCTTTTAATGAAAACAAGCTGATAAAGAACTTGAAGCAGAAGAACAGTAGCTTGAAAAAGTTCACCGTAGGATCTGAGGACTGGGTTTTTGAAGGTTGAACTTTCAAAATCATATGGGGAGTTACTTTTTACAGTCGCTGTGCGGACCTGGAATGTCCCTAAGGTACCGCTGGACAGGTGCTTCTTGTGTGGTGCAAAGGGGCAAGTCAGAGCCAAATGTCCTCAGGTTCAACCTCCTGCAACAGTGGCCAAGCCTAGCAGTCCTAGCATGGAGATATCAGTAATGGAACCTTATGAGAAGGACAAGTTGGCTCTCCAAAAGGTGTTGGAGAAGTTAACTGAGATGTTGGCCAAAGCTGGGAGGAGGCTGCGGCTGGCATCACTTTGGAGGCGGTTACTGGAGTGCTGAAAAGTGCGAGGAAGGTCAACAAGGAGTCAAAGAGGACCCAGAAGGCGCAGGATGGTGGTAGACTCCAAATCAAGCTAAATGGCGATTTTTCCCAATCTGCAAAGGTCATTTTGGAAATGGCTGCACCCCAAACGGATGAGGTTCCTCATATCACTCAATTGTGTAAGAGGCAGGTGACCATTTGTGATGTAGGTGGTACAGAACGCGAAAGGCCCATAGGGGAAGAGGCAGAGGTGAGGGAGGTGTTGCCTGCTAGCAATAGTAAGCCAATGCCTTCTAACCCGATGCATCCAACTGAAGTGGATGGGTCTATCGAGGACCCTGGCAATGTGAAAAATCCGGAGGCAGATGTGACCTAGCAGCATCCACCCCTGGCCCAGTATAGTACTGGAAAGGGGAGAAAAAACGTGGTCCTGCTAAAACAGCTGAGGTAGAAGAGGATGGGGACCCCCCGGATCTTAACACTGAGGCCTCTTCAGTTTCAAACCTATGGCGATCAGGGTTGAATTTTCTAATGCGCAGGATCTTAATGGACTCAAGCAGCGGCAGCAGGTGAAACTTTAATTGCAACAACACTGGATAGATATGGCTTCCTCACTGAGACTAAGTCCAAACCTGGGGTGGAAGAGGTCTGGGATTTCCAGTATCCTCTAAAACAATTATTTTACTCTCACTTGGTGGATCAACCAAACTCAGACTCACCCTTAGGGGAGGGAAAGAGGGAGGGGGAGAATCCAAAGGGTGGTATCTTAGTCTGGTGGGCGTACAAGGTTAAGGTGTTGGATAAAAGGATATTGGTTCCTGGAAGAGCAGTGGAAGTGGTGTCACTGTTTTAGGAATCAATTTGGTTTAATGGCATTTACGCACCTAATTCTGGATCTGAAAGGAAGGCCTTCTTCCAGAAGGTCGGCCTGGGGATCCAGGAGGAAGGCATCGGGGGGTCAGTAGTGCTGGGGGTAGACATGAACTGTGTCTGCTTTAGGGATGAAAGGTTTGGGACTTCAGGTAACTGGAGTTCTGATCCTGGAGCCCACGAGTTGGCCAGTTTAATGATTGACTCAGCCTACTGGATGTGTAAAGAGCTGGCCGTGGTGAGGAGGGGGAGACTGGGTAAACTCATCCAGGGGGCTCACTTCTCCCACATTGACTTTGTGTCAGTGTCCTAACCTCTCCAGAGTCGCTGCAAGTTGATCCTTCAGAATCACGATCCATGTGCTTCAGACCACAGGCCCCAGGAACTGCAGATCAGTAATCCTCAGGTTGCTTATATGGGGAAAGGGATTTGGAGATTGAAAGCTCAACTCCTAAAGTGGAGCCCACTTTAGGATATCATGTGGAAGAAAGGTGAGGTGGTGGAAAAGCCAGATTGTGGGGAAGCCTGATGTGCTAACTAATGGTTGTGATGAAGGCTGATCTCAAGATGGCTTGTGAAATCTTTGGGGGCAGCTAGGGGCCATGCATCCGAGGTATGAAACCTTGGAGATGACTTCAAGAGTACCTGCAAGCAGGCCATGGTCGTGGGGGCATCTGCCTACACGGCCAAGGCTGAACTGTATGCGAAATCAATGAGAGCCTTCATGGTGGATCGCCTTAAACAAAAGAAATCTAGATGGGATTGGGATTTTAACAGCAATGTGCCCTATTCTGCAAGGCAGGTGGGGCATTCAGATCTTCAGCGAGAATCTTATCACTTTGTGATGGGGGAGTTGAGGTGAAGGATGCTGACCGCATGGCTGAGGTGGCCAAATCCTACTATGAGGACCTTTATGGCCCCTTTAAGATGATCCGGAGGCATCCAAAGTACTCTCAAGCGGACTGGGGGTACTGCCAAAGGAGACTTAGATGCACTTATGTAGTAAGATCTGCAAATTGGAGGTGTTGGACGCCATCCGCAAAGGCAAGAATGGCAAGGCCTGGGGAGGATAGTTGGCCTTGGAGCACTTCAAGTCATTTCAGGCAGAAATGTCTTAGATGCTTGCTGAGCTTTACAACCAACTCCTATCCTCCGGTATAATCAAGATGGCGTTTTCAAAGGGTATGGTGGTGGTGTTATATAAAAAGGCTGATCCCTCCCTCATGGGGAACTATCAGCCTTTAACTCTGCTTAATGTTGACGTTAAGATCTTAATGAAGATCTTAACTAATCAACTAAAGGGGGTTGTGGCAGACGTTGTTGGGAAAGAGCAGAATGGGTTTATCCTAAGACGCTCAATTACTGACAACTTATTGCTGCTTCACCTGATAGAAGAGTGGGCAAGTAAACAATATGACCAGAAGGGGTGGCTACTGTTTCTTGATCAAGAGAAGGCGTATGATCAGTTGAATCATGAGTTTCTTTGGGAAGTGTTAAGTAGGGTTGGAATTAAGGGACATTTGTTGAGACTGATTAAAGCGATTTATGAGAAGGCCTCATCAGTTGTCAATATCAATGGAGTCCTCTCCCACCCCTTTAAGGTGTTTAGGGGCGTGCGTCAAGGAGACCCTCTATCTCCCTTGATATTTGTCTTTGCAATAGATACCCTTTCAGTGGCTCTCAGAAAGTCAGACCAGAGGATACTCACCATCAACGGCGAGGAGTACTCTCATTCAATGTTTGTGGATGATACGTGGAATTATGTTTCGTCAGAGAAGGAGGAGAAGGTGGTGATGAATATTCTGAGGATGTACCAGAATGCAAGCAACGGTATGGTCAATCTGTTAAAATCCAGGGCTTGGACCATCAGCAGAATGGTGACGTTGGGTGTGACACCAAAGAGCTCAATCCTCTGGATGGCAACAGGGGAGGAGTTTCTGTACCTTGGGTGTCACATCCCTGGTGTTGAGAATTTTTCATTCTCAATAATAGGTGACTCCATTAGTGTGCCAGGCCAAACAGTATGAAGACTGCTGGCACTTGCTTTTTCACAATCATTGGCGACCTTTTATCTAGAATTCGCAGGGCAACCCACCAATCCTACAGACCAACAACTTCTCCTTCTGAGGCTTAACCACTTGTTATAGCTCAGAGGTCCTCTTTGAATTTGTTCAACAATTGTGGTTCAGCGGCCTCTATTGACTCCCTCAGGGTTTCTCCCCTTCAATCTTTCCAGTTCATCATTGTGGCTGCTAGTTGATTAGGTTCCCATGGGGTTTCCATCTAGTTTAAGGTTGGGAGTTGGTTGCGCTGACCACTCTAGGTTTTTTAAACCAGCACCTAATGACTGGGATCTTGAGTCCCATTTCTATAAGATAAGCTAACTACTGTTAACTAAAAACTTAATAAATATGGGAAGACAGAAGATAGATTTATTAAGAGGGAGATCAAACTATTTATAGGCATTACTTGCATGTCCACATCATTGGCATTTATGCCAGCATCATCAGTACTCATTGGTGATTCTCCCTGCTTAGTATTCATCAGCACTCTCACTGGCAATACTTGTCATCCTCAAATGTCCATGATTATGTTGATCCTTGATTCATCATATTCTGAATTAAATAAATATATTGACATCCTTGGCATAAGTTGCCAGTGCCAATTTAAACCTGGAATACTGTCAGGGATTCCGCCTGATACTCTCACAAAGTCGAAATACAAATTGACTTTATCTAATTAATATTAATTGGTTCAGTATCCTTGGTATAAGTTAACAGACCTCCGAGATTTGACTTTCTGCCAGAAATTCCACAATCATTTTTCATATGAAATTGTTGCGGGGATAAAAGCTGAGCTTGGCCAAATTATTATTAATTGGTTCAACATCCTCAGCATAAGTTGCCGGTGTCAAAATTAGCTGACACTATTGGGATTATATCCCAATACTTTTTTGATGTCGAATTAAAGCAATTTATCATCTTAATTGATAATATTAATTATCTCAACATCCTCAGCCTCAGTCACCGGTGTTGAGACCCACCAATTTTCTATCGGGCATGATGCATGATACTTTCTTGATCCTGCAGATCAAGACAGCTCAACCCAACTGAATGGGGAGCAAAAATTGAGGGTATTATCATTGATTATTTAACAAAATTAGAAAACTAATTTGCAATCATCTTCAATTAATTATTATACTAATTTCTTTAATATGTGATTAATATCATCTGGTTAATAATCCAATACCTGGGCAGGCGTCACCACACAAAATTTGGCTCAAACTTAAAGTGAACTTAAAACTGGCATGGAAGTAGCAATGGCTCAACTTATCTTATCAGGGCAGGGCCATTGTCATGAACACTTTAATTCTTTCCTGACTATGGTACATCTCCAGATTTGTTCCACTGCTGGCATCTTCCATCAGGAGAATACAGAGTTCAATCATCCAGTTCATTTGGCAAGGGCGAGTGTCAAAAAGCAGTTTCTCTAACTTACGTCAGGAGGTGAAGAAGGGGCATCAGTCTGATTACCTTTGGGAGTATGATCAAAGCACTTGTAAGTCCTGGGGAATGTCCCCTGGGTGATGACCGGGCCATTTTCCCATTTCTGAGTAAAAAGGCACCTAAGAGGATGGCTGTACCCCTCATTATTCAGGGCGATCTCACTCACATAGTAGATGAGCGCTGGGTAACAGCTCTCCCACTTCAGATCCTGTTTCAAGTACCCACACTAACCTCAGCAGAACTGTTACAAGGAATCTGTGAAATCTGCACTGAGATTGCCAAAATAAATTAATTATAACCAATTCGAGTGGCAATACACCTGATGCTCAGATTTTAAATGGTCAGAAAGGTATAAAGACTGATCTATTGGCTGGAATGCCCAACAGTTGTGATTTAATTAACATGACGATTGGAAAAATCTCTCCCCACCCAAATCCGTCAGGCATCACCCCTGATGGGCAGCTTCCTGCTAACAAATCAGGTGTTGCGCCTGATGCAATGCCATTGACTGAACTAATGACCCAGTGACTGAGCATGGGTGAATTGGGCATCCCGAACCCATTCTAAACCAAAAGGGCCCACCCCTATGTAGGGTGGCCTTGGGGGATTCCCACCGCTCATTGGGCTAGATGCTGTCACACCAACCATCAGAAATGTAGTTGAGTCTTGGTTCAGGCATTCGAGGTTGAACCAACAGCAACTTGGCCCACTGCTGAATTTTGTGATGATGGTTCCCAAGAAACTAACCCGCCCATTTCTAATAATTTTCCAGTTAGGTCAAGTTGGGGGACCTGATCCTGGCTTTGTTTTCCCCCAAATTGACTACTATCTAATCAGTCACATCGCACTGAGAAAATTGTTGGTCAATTTTTCTTTCCTAAATTTCCTTTAAAAATTCTTCCTAAAAATTAGTTTTACATGTTAAAAATTAAGCCACCTTATCCACTGACACTCTCGTACCCCTCAGGGTTAACGGCCATGTCCATCTAATACTTTATTTTGTGCCTATATGAAATTCTGGCTCACCAGCAGATATTGGTGGAACTCCTTTCTGGTTCCATATCCATCATATCAGCAGCAGTGCCTCGGGCATTCTGGTTTGCTGTTCAGATGCTCTGGGATCTGGTATGGCAGGCCAGTCTAATTCTTACTTGCTGTCCGTCTGACATAATTAACCAACCATTTTTCTTAAACATTTCCGCCTTTCTCACATATATAGGCGCAGCAATGGTCCCTTATTTCCAACTGATCCAGATTGTGAAGAAGATTATCTCTGACCACATTAGACCAACCACACTTGGGCCTCCAAAACTATACCCCATAGTTGCTGCAGCTATTTGCCCATTGGTTTCCCCCAGATCCCACCACCATCTCTTTGGTATTGCTGGATTAATCCATAACTACCAAAAAAGTGAACTACGCTTACTTCTTAGTACTCATGAAGATTAGCGTTGGTTCTCATCACGTCTCCTTTGAGGCCCTGGTGGACACTGAAGCTGCGGGAAATTTTATGAGTGTTGAATTGGTGCAACAATTAAAACTGGAAATGGATGCAGGCTCCTCAGTGATGGTGGCCTCATCTGCTTATCAGCCCTCATATATCATTCACTAACCGGTACCTTTTTCAATCTACCAGTTCAGCTTCTGTGATCACTTTTCAGCTATGCTGGACTTGGTATTTCCGGTGATCTTAGGGGTGGGGTGGTGGCGTTGACAACATGTGAAGATTAATTTAGAGTTTAATACATTGTTATTTACAATGATTAATCAGAGGGAGAACTCCCTTTGATTGACACCCTCAAGAAGGTACAAGGTACTTACTCTATCACTACCCTAGTCACTTCTGCGGGCATTCTAGACAATTTCCCTGAAAACTTAATGTGCTATCAGAGAACCTTTGATATTGAAAAGGTGGATCATCTATCTAAACACACCAGGTATGATTGTGGGTTTTGAACAACCATGGAGTTGGTGAACATCAACTGTTCGTTGAATCCCCATACAGTGGAGGAAGAAGTTGCACTCAATACCTGGTTGGACGATATGTTGAAAAAAGGTTGGCTGTTCAAGGAAAACTCACCGTCACCTCCCCCATCATCTTTGCCAAAAAAATGGATGGTTCTCTCCGTCCCTGCATGGATTACGGCCATTTGAATACATTAACAGTTACTGATCCCTATCCATTGCCTCTGGAGCAGACATTCAGTCAGGCAATTGCCAAATCCCATGTGTTCTCTAAGCTGGATCTGGTGAACACTTTCAATCAAATTTGGGTGATGGAAGGGCAGGAATAGTTAACACGATCTGGATGAAGCGCGGCAATTTTCCAATTTCAGGTAATGCCTTTCAGGCTGAAGAATTCTCCTGCTACGTTTCAACAGATGATCAATAATGTACTGGGTGACCTCTGGTTCATCTGTGCTGTTGCATACATCAATGACATTCTGGTTCTTTTCTGACTCCCAAACAACATGCTATCGACTTGGAAGCGGTGGTGGTCACCTTGCATGAGGCAGGGTTGTTCCTCAAACCGTCCAAGTGTGAGTTTTATAAGGAGGAGGTCACTTTCCTCTGTAACCTGGTTCTTAGTGATGGTGTCACAATCCCTCCTAATAGGTTGGATGCTATCCGGGAATGGCCAACTCTGACTACCCAGAAACAACTTCGGAGCCTCTTGGGAACCATCATTTTCTTAAAAAAAGTTCTCCCCCACACTCTCTCAGCTCGCCTCCCCACTCCACCCACTCACAGGGAAAAACGTACCTTTTTGTTGGACAGACAAATGCCAACAGGCATTCAAATTGATTAAAGAGGTTTTTGTATCCCCTTCCATTTTAAAACATGCTGATCCCACCAAGCCATATATCATTGCATGCGACGCGTCATCGGTAGCTGTTGGAGCAGTGTTGCTCCAGGAGCATGATGGTTTGGAACACCCAGTCGCCTACTTTTCTCAAAAGTTTACCTCCATGAAGCAGACTTGGGCTATTTATGACAAGGAGTTGGCAGCTGTTGCATGGGCCTTAACTCATTGGCGAAACTTGTTACAGTGTGCTCAATATGAATTAATGGTTTGCATGGATCACCAGGCTTTGTTGTACTTTCATTAACCCCAAAAATTTGTACACCGGCAAGCCTGAACCTACTGGGACCTGTGCAGTTTCAATTTCAAATATGAATTTGTAGAAGGGGCACTAAATGTAAATCCCAATTTTCTCAGCCACAACCCCACCCACAGTTTAATGGAACCAGAGGAAGTGGACCTCGTTATTGTGATTTCTACCACCCAAATCTTGTCAATTGTTCCCCCTGTCATTTCTTCCGCCGCTCTGGCCCCCAACGCTCTATTAGTTGCTCAGGTCTTAGCCAGTCAAATGACCTGCCCTGTGGGCGTGGAGTTGATAGAGCAGTTATCTCACCAGAAGCATAAACTTTTTCTATATCACTGAAGGAGGGTCTTATTTATTTTAGATCTTGCGTTTGGGTTCCCCCCTCTTTCCAAAATGAGGTATTTCTCGCCCATCACAACCCCCCCACGGTTAGTCACCCTAGTTCTAAGAAATGCATCAATTTGATCAAACATACCTACAATTGGGCAGGTTTGACAAAATAAGTTCCAGGATGGATCACTGATTGTGTTACTTGTGCCAGGGCCAAGTCAGATTGCTCAGGCAAAAATGGCCTCCTGCACCCCTTACAGCAGGCGGAGGGTCCATGGATATCAGTGTCTGTGGATTTTATCATTGAGCTCCCCTGCTCTAATGGGTTCACAGCGGTGATGGTAGTGGTGGATCGCTTTATGAAATTCTCCCTTTTTATCCCCTGAACTTCCAATATTATGTCTAAAGAAACTGCCCACCTTTTTGTACGCCATGTGTTTTTGATGTTTGGTTTCCCCCAGGAAATCATCAGTGACCGTGGTTCACAGTTCACCCCACAGTTTTGGAGTGAACTCCTATCAATCCTGAAAATATCCCCTTTCACTTCACGGCGTTTCATCCTCAGTCTGACAGCCATACTGAGCAGGTCAATCAAGTTCTTGAACAGTACCTGCGTTGTTATGCTACAGCTGTGCAGGATACTTGGGCTGATGATCTCCCCTCACCCAATTTTTGTACAATAATGGCACCCACACATCCACGGGGTTTTCCCCTTATGAAGCAACGTTGGGTTATAATCCTTCATTTTTGGTCAGACCAAGCTTGCAGCCAGAGGTTCAAGCTGCTGTGAACCATGCTGCTCATATTAGATCAATTCAAGGCCTAGTGTGGGAACACCTCACCAAAGCTATATATGACTACAAGTGGTTCACGGAATGGAAGCATCTTCCAGGTCACAAGTTTATGAAGGGATCTTACATTATGCTCGATACCTGTCACTTAAAAATCCAGGCCCCTTCCCACAAATTCGCCAGCAAATGTTTGGGACCTCATTAGGTGGAGGAGGTATTTGGTAATGGGGCATTGTGACTGAAGCTCCCCACGCATTGGAAGCAGCATCCCATTTTCCATGTTTATCAGCTGTCGCCCTTCAAGGGTGCAATTCCCTTGGAACCAGAACTGATCATCATCGAAAATGATAAAGAGGCTGAGGTAGAGGCTATCCTGGCATCCCAGAAATCCTAACGTTCTGTACAATATTTCATGGCCTGGAAAGGGTATCCAGCTTAAGAAAACATTTGGGTCAAGGCGCGCAATTGCACGAATTGCATGGAACTGGTTGATGCGTTCCACACGTCTCACCCTGAAGCTCCCCACCCCCCCCAAAAAAAAGTTATGCCAATTATGGCAATCAAGTTACCCAAGGCGCACAAGAATGTGGCTCTTGTGCAATTTTCCGGTGGTGGGGCCCTTCCTTTGGAAAAAGGAAAAAGTTATGTAAGTCCTGGGGAATGTCCCCTGGGTGATGACCGGGCCATTTTCCCATTTCTGAGTAAAAAGGCACCTAAGGGATGGCTGTACCCCTCATTATTCAGGGCGATCTCACTCACATAGTAGATGAGCGCTGGGTAACAGCTCCCCCACTTCAGATCCTGTTTTAAGTACCCACAATTACCTCAGCAGAACTTCTTTGGAAATTTAGTGAAATCTGCACTGAGATCGCTAAAATGAAATTAATTGTAACCAATTCGAGTGGCAATACACCTGATGCTCAGATTTTAAATGGTCAGAAAGGTATGAAGACTGATCTATTGGCTGGAATGCCTGACTATTGCAATTTGATTAACATGATGATCGGAAAAAGCTCATCCTTCCCAAATCCATCAGGCATCACCCCCAATGGGCAGCTTCCTGATATCAATTTAGGTCTTGCACCTGATGCAATTCCATTGACCGAATGAATGACCCAGTGACCAACCATGGGTGGGTTGGGCATCCTGAACCCGTTCCCAACCAAATGGGCCCACTCCTATGTGGGGTAGCCTTGGGGATTCCCACCGCTCGTCAGGCTAAACGCAATTGCGCTAACCATCAAGATTGTAGTCAAGTCTTGGTTCAGGTGTTTGAGGTCAAACTGATAGTGACTCGGCCTACCGCCAAATTTTGCAATGATGGTTCCAAAGGAACTAACCCGCCCATTTCTAAATAATTTTCCGGTTAGGTCAAGTTGGGGGGACCTGATCCTGGCTTTGTTTTCCCCCAAATTGACTAATATCTAATCAGTCACATCGCACTGAGAAAATTGTTGGTCAATTTTTCTTTCCTAAATTTCCATTAAAATTCTTCCTAAAAATTAGTTTTACATGTTAAAAATTAAGCCACCTTATCTGCCAACGTTATCATACCCCTCGGGGTTAACGGCTGTGTGCATCTGGTACTTTACTTTGTGCCTATATGAAATTCTGGCTCACCAGCAGATATTGGTGGAACTCCTTTCCAGTTCCATATCTGTCATATCAGCAGCAGTGCCTCGAGCGTTCTGGTTTTCTGTTCAGATGCTCTGGCACCTTGGATGGCAGGCCAGTCTAATTTTTACTTGCTGTCCGCCTGACAACACTGCAGCAGAAATGGATTGCATGGGTTGCCCGGGAGGGAAAATCCATCTTTTGGTCTTCAATACTGGAGGACTACCTCTCTAAGGCTTGCAAGGACTTTTCGAACAAGGATCTTGGTGTCAATTGGGGCATCAATCAAGGGGCCATTTCAAGCACTAGGAACCTACCAGGATACTGGAAGGAATACTTTAGAGCTTGGGCGGGCAGCAAAGGTAGATTGGAGGGTGGAGAGTGGACCATCAAAAGGATCCAGGCAATTCCCCTTTGGGGAGGAGCTTGGGGACTGGAGATTGAACCTCATCTGCGCAAGGCCTTCAAGCACTTTATTGGGGTGGTTCGCTGGGGGACCTCCTTGATGGTGATGGCCGGAGGGCGCTTAGGGTGGAAGCAGCTAATAATGTTGTCAGTACCTGCAAGGTTCTGGTAAGGAAAGCAGAGGATGTTGTGGAATCAACTGAACTGCCTTCTTGCTGGAGGGAAGCAATTCCTTCTCTGGCTGCATTAGAGGCTGGGCAAGCCTATTCAGAAGGTCGTGGAGGGCAGACTTGGCGGGTGTTCTCATGAGGAAGAGAAGCCTTAAGATACTTCATATGGGAATGCCTCTTCGTCATTCAGGACTGGCTCAAGGTGGGTGGAGGTAGCAGTGTCTGCCTCTCAGATTTCACAACTGCCAGGTTCCGGAAGCTACAAGACAGTGAGATTTGCTCAATGTACTTGTCCCAGATCACTTGCAAAATGCGACCTGGTCTGATGGACCTGTGGGGGAGCAGGGTTAATGTATGCTGGTCTTTACCAGATCAGAACTTTCTCTTCCCACTCCGCAGCAACATCTTGTTCACTGGGGTGACTCTGCATAAGTAGAGTAAGCATAAGTAGACTGACCTTCTGTATGCCTGTAAGGTATGTGGAGGGGAGGAGATGGCAAAGCACATCTTTATAGAGTTTCCAGCAGCAGATGTTGTGTGGAGTAGTATTCTCCTTTGGTATGAAGCATACCAACCAGGGTGTAAGTTATCCTCTGGTTATCTTGCATGGCCAGAGATCTTGACTGCGTATGCCCCACCAAGTCTACATGCAGACAAGGAGGGGTTCAGGGTCTGGTGCACAATATTGGGGAAGGTGATGTATGGTCTATGGCTTGCCAGAAACCAGCGTTGCTTCCCTTCAGAAGGAATCCCAGCAACAAGCTCCCTGGCCATAGTCAAGCGACGGCTAGAAATAGCTGTAGAAAGCTATGGCAATCCTCTTTCCCCAAGTAAGTCCAACTTGGGGGTCAGTCTGGTCTCATTCCTCGCAGTAAGGGATGGGAGGCATATTTATGAACTGGCTGGGTAGCTTTTGCTACCTGGTATACCAAACAGTGAATAATATGTCAGTTTAGGGGTGGTGTGAGCCACCCCATCTGCAGTTGGACCCACTTCAGTGGTGCTTAGATTTGCGCAGCACCCAGTGCAATGGGGGGCAGTACCCCGGGTTTCATCACACAAAGTTGCCTGCACTGAGTGCCCTAACGGGCAAACAAAAACTCAAAGATGAACCTCCTGATCCTGACTCACCCCCACCATGGACGCATAGTGGTTTACCGCATCCAACCTGGTTGGTTAATTTTTAATTTTATTTTCTTGATTCAGTTTGAATGATATACTCGTCTCTTTCTATCTAAATAAATTCTAGCGTAGTACAAGTTTTTCTCTTAGAGCTCAGTATTGTCTGTACCCTGGTCAGCTTTCCTCAGTTAAATAATAGATCAACTTGACTTAAAATACGTTACTATATGAAAATGTTCATGGTGGTTGTAATTTCTGACTACTTGACACTTTAGATAAAGCGCGGGGCAGGGGTACCATTTTCACACTTGATACACCCATGGACTTGCCTCCTGATTTCCCCCATCTCTGATGGTGTATAAAAATCTTTAATATAGAAAAAGCTGCTCAAATTCTGCCACATTCATAGTTTTGCCTTGAATTTCACACAGCAGTGCAGGTGTTAACATCAATTGCCCACTATAACCCCATAAATTAGAAGAAACTGTGGCCTTGGATGCATGTATTGACGACATGCTTGCAAATGGATAGTTCTTCAAGGAGACCTCTCCAGCCATCTCTCCCATTGTGTTTGCAAAAAAGGCCGACGGCACACTGTGCCCATGGTTGAATTATGGTCCCTCAACAAATTCACAGTCCATGACTCCTACCCACTTCTGATGGAACAACCAATTGTTTAAGCAATTGCTCAATAAAAGTATTATCAAAACTCGATTTGATGAGTGCTTTCAATTTAAAAACGAGTAGCCAAAGTTCAGGAATTGCCTACCGCTATCTAGATGAGGCATAGTATATTCCATTTTTTTATCATGCCTTTTGGGCTAAAGAACGAAACTGCCACATTCCAGAGGATGATTTATGATGTGCTGGGTGATCTGTGCAAAATGTGCGCAATTGCTTACATTGATGATATCCTCATTCAATCCCTAACCTCTGACCAGCATTCCAAAGATTTGGAGGCTACGTTGGCCACTCTGCACAAGGCGGGCCTATTTGTAAAGCCATCAAATTGTAAATTCTTCCGTGATGAGGTTACCTTCTTGAGTAACTTAATTTTAAAAAATGGTTACCAGATTCTGCCCTGAAAACTTGAAGCCACCCTTGAGTGGTCCACCTTGACAACCCAGAAGCAGTTGCAGAGCTTTTTGGGCACTATCATTTTCCTGAAGAATTTTTCTCCCACTTTCTCACAATTGGCTGCACGTTGCACCCCCTCACCTTCAAAAATGTTCCTTTCTAGTGGAATGCAGAATTCCAGTAGACATTTGATGCTACCAAACAGGTATTTGCGTCTCCGCCTGTGCTCAAACATGCTGATGCCACCAAACCCTTCATTATCGCATGTTACGCTCTTCAGATGCAGTGGGAGAAGTTTTGTTGCAGGAACATGAGGGTATGAAGCATCCTGTAGCGTATTTTACCTGCAAGTTCACATCCACATTTCAGAACTGGGCTATTTATAAACAAAGAGCTTGCGGCTGTATTATGGGCATTAAACTATTGATGGTACTCCTGCAGGGTGCTTTTCATGAGATGACAGTGTGGACGGACCACAAAAGCCCTTATGTACTTCCGTAAGCTGCAAAAGCTGGCATACCATCAGGCCTGGACTTATCATGAACTATGCAGCTTTAACTTCAAGTACGAGTTTTTTAAGGCTCACTAAACTTCCTTCCTGATTCTTGAGCTGGAACCCCGCCTTATGTCCCACAGAGGAGAAGGAGCAAGAGCTCACCACAGTTATTCCACCAACCCAAATCTCAACCATTGCCCTACCTATTACTTTATCAGCAAATCTGGACCTGACCGCCCCCCTGTCAGCTAAGTCTTTGGCTCACCAGGTTACTTGCCTGAAGGATTGGAGCTGTCAGTGCAGCTTTCGGATCTGGAACATAAGCACTCCCACTACTTAATGGGGGTGAAAGAAATTATTTTTTGGTATCAGTTGTGGGTGCCTCCCCAGCTTTGCATTGAAGTGATCCAGGCTCATCATGATCCACTGGTGGTTGATCACCCAGCGTGAAAAAGTGACATGACATGATGAAATGAAAATACAATTGTCCTGAAATTTCCAAAGATATTATCACATGGATAGCAAGTTTCATGACCTGTGCACGTGCAAAATTGGACTGTTATGGGCAAAATGGACTTCTCCACCCGCTTTAACAGGCCTAAGGCCATGGACATTAGATTCAGTTGACTGTATAGTTGAGCTTTCTAACTCAAATGGTCACAATAAGATCATGATCATTGTAGACTGGCTCGCCAAATTATTTTTATCCCAAGATCAACTTCTATCATCTTGGAGGAAAAAGTCCCCAGTTTGTCCAACACAGTTTTTTAGGTTTGGTTACCGCAGGACACCATGAGTGATAGGGGCCTGCAGTTTACTGCATGCTTTTGGATGTCCCTTCTGGACATTCTGAAAATTCACCCATGCCAATTTATGGCATATCAACCCCAATTGGATGGCAGACAGAATGCGTTAATGAAATCTCTGAGAAGTACCTCCAGTGTTATGCCACCACTGCGCAGGAAACTTGTGCGGATGATCTTCCATTGGACCAGTTTGACTACAATAATGCTTCACACGCCTCCTTGGAGGTCTCTCCATATGAAGCAACCGTGGGGTACAACCCTTCCTTCTCCTGGTCTCTGTCTAGAGTCCTGAAATTCCTGCAGCAGCTGAGCATTTCAACAAATCTGGGATACTCGGTATCTGGTCTGCAGACACCTTACCAAAGCAATTTCTGACTATAAGCGATTTGCTGATCAAAAGCGCCTGACCACTACTAATTTCAGGATAGTCTCAGGTAATGCTCAACACCCACCACCTGCGCATCAAGGCCCCTCACGGTAATATTTTCAGCAAGAATTTTGTCCTCATGAGGCTGTTGAAGGTTTGGGTAAAGGCTCATTCTATTTGACACTCTCTCCCCACTAAAAACAGCACCCAGTTTTCCACGCCTCCCAATTTTCTCTCTTTACCAATACCACACCTAAGGATCCTAAGCCTTTCATTTTGGAGGAGTCAGACAAATCTGAGGTGGATGCAATTTTAGCATATTGCTGGTCTCGCCAATTAATTTAGTATTTTGTGGCTTGGAAGGGCTTCCCTCCATACAAAAACAGCTGGATCTGTGCTCATGATCGTGCCAAATATCATGAGTTGGTAGAAGAATTCCATATGTCTCATCCTGAAGCCCCTTGCCCATCTCCTAAGGTCGCTGTAAATATGGCCATCAAGCTCCCCAAGCCCTACAAGAATATTTTATTGGCTCAGTTCCGGGCGGCGGTGCTTCACCCTTCCCTTTGGGAAGGGTAATGCAACCATGGACATGAACCACTCCATTTGGATCAGGGGCAATTCCCGTTCTGCTCAAAAAAGGGGCGGAGGCTAGCACCTGTGCCTCTTCTCACCCAGGGCGATATGGCTCATGAGTGAATGAGAGGTGGGTCATAGCGTATCCCCTGAGAGTTGTAGTGCCTCTCCCAGCGTTATCCTCCACAAGCTTGTGGAAAACATTTGTAGGGTTTGCCAGGAGGTGTAACATTGTGCAAACAACCACAAACACACCAAGAGCCCACTATTATGTCAATGGCACACCCGTCCTCAACAGCCATGGGGGTGATAAATCCTTTTCCCACCAACTGGGTCCAGACTTATGTGGCTTGGCCCTGGGCACAACCTACCATCCATTTAAAACGCCTCCACCATAGCAAATGCATGTGCACGATGGAAAAATCAAATTTGAGCAAAAAGCCCCAATCAAATTTGGGTAAGCAGTCTGGACCCATGTTGATTGAAAATTAGGTCTGGGAATCCAATCTGAAAGCTTGGTTAAAATTAATTTCTAATGGTAGTTGTGCAAATGATGTAATATTCCCTAGTGAGCTTATAAACAGTGACACAACAGGTACCATTGTCGCTCAATTCTCTTAATTTCCCTCTTTATAAATAAAAACTTGATGGAGCCCTCTAATTCTGATCTAAAGTGCTTATTTTAAAATTAAAAAAAGTGATAATCTCTGGTCTAAGCACCCCCTGGCTGACCTTCATGTCTGGTTTACTTATTTTAGTACGTCAATTTGGACAGCTGTGTCAACGGCATTCATTCTCTGGTCTTGAATAGTAACTCACCCAGAGTTACAGGTCAATCTTATTAAAATAATCAGAATGCTCCATGACAGGCTACGCACAAAAGGTCAGATGCCTGTTGTTCATCTTTCTATTGAAATAATATTCCTTTCTTCAACTTTTATAATAATAAAATCAAAGTATTAGCAAATGGGAAATAAACTGGCGACAAGATCCTACACTCACCAAACAGCGTTGTACATCACATAGGAAAATTAGGGGGACATCTTAGATGTGGCCATAATTTTTTCATCCATTGGATAAATTCCAGCCTTACTTACCTTATAGCCTAAACAATTCATCTCGCCTTGTAAAAAACATTTGGATGGTTTTAACTTTAAGGAATCCTATCATAAACACTGGAAAACTACCTTAAGTGAGTGAGGGTTCTTTGTAAACATTTGAAAAAATGGTTATATCGTCAAGGTAAACTAACACACAAGACATTTTAAATCGCCTAATAGTCCATTTATGGCTCTTTAGAAGGTGGCAGGGGCATTTCACAACCTTGTAGCATTCAAGTAGGCTCAAATAATTCTTCACTAAAAATGAGGGCGCATTTTACTTGTTCTTCTGGGGAAATGTCAATCTGTCAATACCCACTAATTAGGTTCATTGTTGCAAATAATGTGATCCTGATACAAATTTTAAAAAATCATCTATTCATAGTAATGGATAACTATATTTCTGATTAATGAAAATTACACAGCAATACTTCTTTACAACTAAATGTCCACCTTCTTTTTTGCAAACCAATAAAAGTAGAGAATCCCATGGACTTTGGATGGCATTAGTAGCCCAGCGCTCAACAATTGTTTCAGTTCTAGGACGACTTGAGCTTCTTTGACTATAGTTTTTTGATAGGCTCGTTATTTTGAAGGGGTATGATCCTCAGTTTTAATTTGAACTACTCCCATCATTTTCCTAAAGTCATCAGGTCCTGAGGAAAAGATATCATTATACTCCATAAGGAGGGAATCCATATTTTTGCATTTATTGGGGTTGAAGCTTTCCCCAATCTTATTTTTGACCTGAGTTATTGTGGGTAGTGGATCAAACCTCTAAATTTTTGTAGAGAACTAATTTATTGAAATTGGTGCTATTTTTAATTGAAAAGAGTTTTTTTAGGCGATGATGGTTTTTGGGAAAATCAAAGAGTTTTATTTAATAGGTTTTGTGAATGAATGGAGATAGATTTCTTATAAGCGGGGTCTTTAATTCAAATACAGGTTTTAATTTTTTGTAATAGAAGGGTTAAGGTGTCCGTGTAACTCAAGAATGTGATAAGGCAGAATGTGGATCATAAGTAATTATCAACAATAACTTGATAGCTAGGTGGTATATCAATAGGATGGGGTCATATAGAAGAATAATATCTTCAGCGTCCACAACTTCTTATGGTAACTTAATTTTTCATCTCTAGTTTTATATAATTTTGCAAATAGAGGAAGGATATTTGAGGAGGCAGGTTCATTTTTTCAGGGCCCTTTACTTTTGACTAGGGGTAAGAACATTAATGCAAACCAAAACCCTAAGAGCAAACATCGATGAATCCCCCCCTTGGGTTGGGACCATCTAGTACTAAAAAAAATACCCTAAGAGCAAGAGGTATTTTTAAATATGATTAATAATATAATGAGCTCCCCAATCAAATGAATCTCCAATAAGCATATCATAGTCATTGTAACTAGAGAGAAACAGGAGTGGTGATACTTAACTATCCCAATTTAAGGGATAAGACAGAATATGCCTCAGTAACACTGGTAGACTTATACTCAGCCTTCCCATTTTCAGCGTCGTGGATTAAATCTAAGGCCATTTTGATAGTCTGAAAGAGTTGGGAGGATATAATATTAACGAGTGATCCAGTATCAATTATAGACAGGAGTTTGATCTTATTTCCAACGACTTCTGTAAGTACTACTGACGACCCAAATTAATAATCAACGGCTAATAAACATTTGTTAGGTAATTGTAATGAGGAAAGAGCGATTTTTCCGCAGCTAAGCTCAGGGTTATTGAACTTATTTGAAAGCTTTTTCAGCTAGTGCTTGAATCACACTTGAGGAGCTGATAGCGAGAATTCAGTCAGGTATTTGCAATATAAAAATAAAAAAATCTGAAAAGCTTTATTTCCTTGAATAGTAAGAGATACTTCGATTTCTGCAGGAGCAGCTAACATAAAAAACATCTGATTTATTGGGCATAAAACTAGAACTAGAGAATTGGGATACTTTATTTTTATAAGCAATGGAGCCTATTGCCCTATGTTGTCTGATCTTTTGCTGCTGAGGTGCGACAAGGTTTGTGCAGTGGTTGATGATGTGATAATTCTTCTTGCAATAATTGCATATTTGATCTAGAGTAGGCGATTTAGGGCAGTAGCGCCAAAAAATGAGCCCAAGGCTTATTGTTAAAACGGAGTGGACCAGTAGGTTTTAACAGATTGCAGGAAACTCTATAATGGTTTCTTTGACGTGTAGTCTATAAGTAAGGTTAGATTTTTACTGTTTTAAGGTAAAGAATGTGTTGGGCATATTTGTGAACGCCAAAAGAGAGGTGGTGATAGCATCATCCATTGAGAGATGATTCCCTGCAACCAAAGTTTGAGCCATAAGATAAAAATGGTGAGCAAACTCATTGACGTTTTCTCACCAATTAAGACTAATACCATAAATGTTTGTTTCTGGTTGTAAAAGGTTAAAGTCACTACCAAATTCCCAAAGCAAAGAAAACTTGGCTTCTTTAAAAGTATGGCAGTCCCTAAGGTGAAGTACTATGATGTCCTGGGCTATGCAGATAAGACAGTATGTTAGGTGCTTGAGTTGTTAGTTATCCATGGCTTCTTCCATAACACTTTTATAACAATATAAGTATGAGAAAACGCTTCCCTCACCTGGTACATAATTTTTAAACGAAGGTTTATTTGAGTTATTTTGAGGGGTTGGATGCTGAACAAGATGACTAACAAGGGAGCGCTCCTTCTCCCAAAGCTTATATGGTATCCCAAGCATATTCATGGTAATTAAGAGCATCCAACTGTCTTTTCAAGTCATTAATATTTTCAATAGCCAAATCCACTCGATAATAAATGGCCCAAAGAGCTGATTTGTGGCGAAAATCTGGTTTAACTACCAAATTTTCTTTTCAACTAGAATTTATATCACAAAGTTGATATTTCTCAGTGCAAGCATTTATTGCTCCAATTCATACAATACAGTGGGTAGGGTGGCCAAGTTTCTAATATGTTTATGGTGCTCATCCAGAGAAACTTCAGTGTGAAAAGAAACTACATCTTGAGTAATTTGCGTACCTTAGCCTAAACGTCATAGTTAGACATCATGATTTTGAATTTGTCAAATTAATAAATGAAGGCGATCCTTAAGACTTCAGTATCTGTACTAGGTCATGGAGAGGCAGGGGTTCTCAGTGGCTTAAAGGGTCCAGGAGAACCAAGTTGACCTACTTATTCGTCGTGACCAAGGACTCCTGGTTTTCAGGCATTCCAGAAGGGCCAGCGTTGCCCTGCATACCAGGAGGTCCGGAGAATTAAAATTGTCCTGAGAATCACATATTACATAAATTAAAACTTTAATAAAACGGAGCGTTCACTCACAGCAGCCATGAAATTATCATATTTGAGTTTGTACTCTGGTGGTAAAATCTCTGATCTGATTATGGATGATGACTTCTAATTGACTAAAAAGTTTGGAGAGTTTCAGTCAAATGAATCTCATAATGCCCTCATACAAACGTCTTAAAACAACTTGTATCTCATTGTTGAGCTGCCAATTTTCTCAATATCCAACATTTTTGTTTTCACTGCCAAAGAGAGAGGCAGATTGATAGAAAGGAGTTATAAAATGTAAAGTCCCTCAATAACTGTAAATGCCAATTTAGTTCCTGATGACGGAACACAGATACTTATGTTAGATAGTATAGAGTAAGGTGTACAAATTGATTCAAGTATCATTCCAAATGTCCTGCTCCGACCTGATCTTAATCAAGCAAGGACTGATGACTAAACTCATCATAAGAGCTGGTACTATGAAGGCAAATATTCTATATTCTTGACCTCCAGTGACAAAGGCCCCAGAAAAGAGGACCTGGAGAGCTTTGTTGAAGTCAGAGATTAGTAATTGGTATCTTTCCATGAAAGAGTGGGAGGTTTACCTCTAAAGATGTGGGAAATAAAAGGTTGCGAGTTGCTGCCATTTCTCCTATGTGCATAATGATTAGCCAGTCACTAAGAAAAAGGCGACAGTTCTGTGGATGTGTCTGACGCCAATCATTATTGTCCATTGTAAAAATAATTTTATGGAAACTTGGGGTAAACATGGCATGGAGCACCAGTTTTGTTGGGATGCAGGGGGTTAATCTATCTGCCCAATAAGAAGAGACCAGTGAACAAAAAGTCCTTTGTGAAGGATACATGGAAGGTTCACTTTTATATAAATTAAAGTCTTCAATTAAGGGAAAACCCCAAGGTTGGCATAGCTTAGATAATCATCACTAAATACTGTTGTAAAAGCCAAAACTATGCATTGAAAAGATTGATATTTTATATACTATAAGATGAATTATATAGTAATTTGCAGCAATTATTCTCAGAGAAAAAACCTAAGCACTTTTAAGCAAGATCTATAGTAATTTGGTTCATGTGACATTCTAGTTACTTCTGTCAAACAGGATTTGTTTGTTGCATAAGACTGGTTTTAACCCCAATATCAGGAGTTTTCTAATTTTGTTTGTTTACATAAGCCAGGCTTGAACCCTGATATTGGGAGGCCTTGCACATAGTTGGGGATTTTTCCCATCAATAATTTTGACTATATTGTCAGATCAAGTTAAGAGCTTGTCATCAGCTGTATTCAAATCCTTTTTTGTGCTGGAATCATGAAAGATCTTTAACCTTCATATCACATTAGCAATACTTTCTTAAGCATTCAAAAGTGTCCTTTTCCACTCCATGTCAACTATTGAATGTCCTTTAAGATGATTTAGGTACATAAAGAAGAACATATATATGGAAACCACTTTACATCTACTTTCTTGTATAGCTTACCTTCTCAGATCTGTGTTTAACTGGTGAGATTTTTAACTCAGCTTGGACCTCAATGGCCTCTAATTCCCGCCTCTTTGGTCAGCCCTTTTAAATTGTACAACTGAACTTTACCAGGGGTCAATATGGCAAGTACGGGCATCCTCAAGAGCCCATCTTCATTAGATGATTTGCACCAATGTGATGGAAAATGGTAAATATGTAACTAAGTAAGAATAAGTTCTATCTATCTGAGCTGCCATCAGGGTCCTTCATTTGTTTCAACCACCAGAGTGAGGAGTGTTCAGTGATGAACATGATATGAATTCCCAAAAAATATAGTCAGAAATGTATTATCATCAGTTCACCATTAACCACTCTCATTTGGTAACACTATAATTTTTTTGGCCTTATTTAAGGCTTTTTCTGTAGTAGGCCACGGATTGATTGACTTGATTTTTAGCCTTTTGAGCTAAGATGGCTCCAAATTCCATGTTGCATGTGTTGGTGAATAATAGAAATGAGGAAATAAGCTGCAGGTAAATTAGGGTATGCTTTGTACAGAGGGCAGTTATTAAAAAAAATTTTACTTCTCTGGTCATCATTAAAAATAACTTTTTGTAGAAGATAATCCAGAGGCCCAGCTAGGTCTGCAAACCAATGAATAAAGTGGCGATAGTAGCCCTGTAATCTAAGAGATACTTTGATTTTAAACTCTAGGGTTCAGCCTTCTCTGAATGGCTACGACAATTTTCAGGAATGGGTTGGACGCTTTATTTGAGACCTTTTTTATAATAATTACATTTTGAATAAGAAATAAGCATTTGAAAGTTCTATGTTTAAAAGAGGCCTCCCAAGGCAGCTAAACTCTTCCCTGAGATAGTCTAATGACCACTAATTATATTATTGAGGGTACTATAATGTTGTTGAGATAGATTAGGACACAGGACAGTTTTAAGTTTCTCAAAATCCCATCTATTGCTCGTTGTATTGTGGTATGCTCATAAAAAAGCCCTTGGGCATCCTGATTGGCTCAAGAAGTACTTTTCTTAGCAATAAGAGTACACTTGGAACAATTTTTGGGTGCCAGCTTAAATTGAAAGTACCTGCTAACGAGGTCCATTGAAGAGAAGTACTGGGACCCAGCAAGTAAGCGGAGCAATTAAATAATCAGTGGCAGTGGGTACTATCTTTTGTAGTGATAGAGTTTAGCCATCAGTAGTTCATCATCACCAAGTGATTACCATTTTTCCTTTTTTTACAAGCAGGTTAGTAGAGTTAAGAGGTTACAAGTGGGAACCAAGAGTACAACATCCAATAACTGCATAATTTCAACAACCAAATGAGCTTCTCTAACCTTGCTCTTTCAATAGGGATGGGACTGGATTGATTTAGCATCCCCAGTCTCCACATGCTGTAAGACATCTATTTTTCCAAAATCATAAGTTGAACTTAAGAAAAAGGTCAAGTATTCTTCTGACAGCTTGAATTTGGACCATTGTTCATTGGTCAATTAGCTATCAGTAGATTATATATATGGGCTATCAAAGGATGGTACTCCAGCTTAAATGCCCAAAAACTCCCAAATATACTTAAATCATCAGTATTTATATATTTTCAAGTAAATATAAGCATCTGGAGTATTAGTAACACTGTCTCTGGCTTATTAGTAAATTTGCAAATAATGGATATGGGCCTAGAATAAACTGGTTATAAGATCCCTGAGAAGGTCAAGACTTTTTTCACTGAGGTACTATCCACCCTCTGAATCTCTAAAAGACTCCCTTGAGGAACATTAATATTATTCCAAGTGTTGGCTACAACCTGGGACTTGGTTGATATGATGGCTGACCTGGGTAAATAAAGCGGCATACTCACTGGCCTATTTACTACAGGAAGGGGTATTTGCTCTTGCAAACACCTCAAAAAAGCTTTTTCTGATAAACACATTCTTCATACTCCAAAGTGAATGCTCAAAAATCAATATCCATCTTAGTGTCACAAGAGGTCTCAAACAGTGGGACTCTAGTCCCATTAGATGTATAAATCCTTTGTAAATGCACTATGTCAGGGTAGTAATGGTTAAACTGGGTTCAGTAGAAGGTCATAGATGAGGTTATTCAGGGCGGCACCCAAGGCACTCAGTATTAATTTGCAAGAAAGGGTAGCCAATGATGAGTAGGCCCTCATAGTTCAAATACCTTTTGGTCCAGCTGTGCTGTACTCCATAAAGTGGTGTAAGTCATGAGCAATCTCAGTCATTTCATTACCTTTGGCAAGATAACATTAAAAAGGGAGCCGTTATTAATAATAGCGTGAACAGTGATCTTATGAAACAAAAAGTGACCCATATCTCCAAGATATCAAAATTAGATAAGTGAGAAACATAGGAGAGCAATGAAAAAAGAGTAAGAAGTAATGGAATTTTTATAAAAAGGTACCAATTTGTCATCTAGGAAGAATAATGTTGAATTCAATAGGAGAAGTTAAGGTATGTGTAACGATTGAGTTCATCTTGATTGTTACCTTTTGACTCAGATACAGATTTTCTGAACCTGAGTTGTCTCACTTGAAAATGATTTTGGTTCAGTCATTTAGGACGCTGGGTTGTGCCACACGAAAGTTGTAGATTAGGCTTGTGCAAGCCTAATCAATGACTCAGGTGAGACCCCAAGAGGCGGCTTATATAAGGCGCTCCTGCCCATTATGAAGTTCACTTAGGATTCTTATCTAGCATTCCCTTCCTGGGGAGAATTGTCAGTTTCTCCCAAGATGAGCTCTGGTTAGTGGGCCATCTTTATTATCCCAAATAAAAATAAATTTTGTTTTGGGGTTTGCATACCTCAATTACATGTTTGTCTTTTTTTGGGTGTCCAATCATTAAGGGAGCTTTTTGGGTGGGTAGGGTTGGAACAACCCACCAGAGGACTTTGCATAACCAACCAATGAGTAGCAGAATCCCTACTTGGCTAGGTAGCTTTGGTTGCTTTTCAGTGCGCCAAAGAAACATTTAATATAGACTATCAGAACTGGTATTTTTCCATCTGTTACATTATGTTTAGGCGTTATAGGAAATTCAGTGTGTAGCTCTTGTCTTTCATGCTGGCTTCACTTTATCACATCTTTGGAAGTTCTCTTCCAGCAGTTTTTAGCATTATGGAGTAATGTATTAAAGTAACTTTCATCAAGGCCTTTACTTTTCTAGCTTATAATCATGTGAGCACAAGGTCAGTTGGTGGAGGTTGAGGTAGATGACTTAAGATCAAGGCGGAAGATGGTATCTTTTTAAGGGCCTCATAGATCTCTCAAATGTATCTTAAATTACTCATGTGGCCAATCATAATTAATTGAACTTTATGATTAGATCATAGGCAGTAACAAAATGATTATAGCGTCATATAGGGCGACTTAGCTAGTAGTTACCAAGGGCCAAGCCTGATTTTAAACCAACTTGAAAGTTCTTAGTAGTCTTTCCATTGTTCATATGGATAACATATAATGCCTTATTTTATATTCAGGGTCTGGTTGCTGCCAAACCCTGAATTAATGCAGAACAAACCCGATCCCAAATATGACTGTCCTTCAGATAAGGGTCATTATTTTCAAGCTGTCTATTCATAATAAAGAAAGTATTGTTCACTTTTTAGCAGTAAGTCTCTTCCTCCATAGAGCTCTTGTAAGCTTACAGGAAGTAGATTATACATTCTTGGCATGTGGTGAATCTCTTGTTAAAACTAGATCTAAAGTTAGCTATAATAGGAGTAGAGAGTATTGATGATGGGGACAGGAGCAGGCTCAGAAATCTAATTCTTCACATAGGCTATATGATCTAGTTGGTCCAATTATCGGCACAATCCTTCCAAGTCATCTTAACTTCTTTCCTAATGTTGGTTTACGGAAGCTTAGAAAATTTCTGTTAAATTCTACTTCTGGGCTTGAATATTAGCATTTTAAAGAATGGTTCAGTTCTCACAATCACCCAGTCATTTTTCATAATTGTAACAGGTGTATTTAGTTGAGTACACAAATATTAGTTCCCCTGGCAAGTGTGATACGGTTATTCAACTATCTGACACATCATTGAGCATAACTCTGGGATTAATGGGACTTATCATAGCGGATCTTAAAACCTAGGCTACATATCTTATCTGATCTCATAAAGATGCAATTGCAGTCTGAACATCTTGCTAGAAAGACTCATTTGGTTCTTCAGGAACTTGTTTTTGGGACCATATGGCCCTTAGGGCCTTCAGGCCCTTCAGTCCTAGGGGCGTTTTATATGTGGCTAATTCTTGATAGCTTTTTTGTAGCACCCAAGAAAGGCTTTTATTTGGTCAAGATATTACCCTAATAAGCTTCATGGAGTAGTATGTTCTGATGGAGCTGGTCCTCAAGGTAGCCAAAAAATCATATTATTCAACATAACAAGATGGGTTTGAATCTCATTGATTAGCCAGCTATTGTCTACAATGTCATCCCGTTTATCAGAAAGACATAATTGGCTTTATAGAAATCTATAAAATTTAAATGCAAGGTTGTTGTTGCAATTGTTTTACCCACTGTTGGAAATTTTTTGCTCACATTTCCAGCTGTCTAGATTACCATGGGTCACTTGGGGATAATTCCCTATAGTGAGTAAATTTAATAGTGCTTGACCCCAATTTCAGACTAACACTGTTTGTGATTTTAGGTAATCCGCCTAATTCATATCTGCCAGGGATAGATCCAGGTGAATGCTCAAGATCTCATCAACCAGAGTTGCTGACAAAATGGGGGCAACTAATAGTTTTTTAAGATTTAGTTATCAAGTGTATCAATCGGGATTAATCAGATTTCATCACTGACTTGTTGGGAAATTTTAGGATCAAGTTGTGAGGCGAGTGATGACACCTGCAACTAGAAAATTGATCAGTTGGTTTAAAATCTGCCTTATTGAGTAACAAGTCCCATTACCTAAGAATGTCTCTCACCAAATATGGTTGATTTTATGGGGTTGAGAGGAAAACATTAGGGACACATTTTCCGGCTCTTTCTGTTTTAGGTCTTGAGGATGTCCAAAAAGAATCCTAACTATGATGGGGAAGACCATAACTGATGAGATGATTAAAGGTAAATAAATGGCAACAGCTGCCATTTCATCGCTGAGGTGCCAACTGGGGGTTGGGCGCCAAATTCCTACTATAAATTCCCTTAAGAAAACAACTAATAAAAAACAAAAAAACAGTAATTAGTATCTTATAATCTAGCAGAGTTCATTTTTAATTCTATTCATCATCAAGAAAATTATTGCTTTGTGCTTTAATTGGAGACTCTTTAGGATAAAGAGTAATGATTGGGGTCGAATAAGAGAAACTAAGCTGATATGGGAATTGCTGCCAACTGTGTGTCACCAGAGAGAGGCCGTAAACTAGAATCTGAGCATGAATCAAGCTAGATGGATAAAGAACAATTCCCTAATGTAGACATCTTAATTATCTCTAGAAAGAATAATGGTCAAGCGTTGAAACCAACACTAGTGATCTATTAACTTATGGACTAATAGTACTATACTTATATCAATAAAATAAATATATAATCAGACAACACAAAGGATTGTACAACATTAAACCTGTGCATTTAACCAACCGGGGAAAAATCAATTGGTGAAGTACCCAGGATTTTAATAATTATTGCTCATTACAGGGGTTGCAGTTGAGTAAGATACTAGGACAAGATGTCATACAAGGATGAATTAAGAAATCTCTGGACAGAGTTGGCAACCATCAACAAGAACGCATTGAATTCTGAAGATCATCTTTAATTTGCTGCCTTAAGGAGAGAGTCACCAAGATCTAGGAAGGATTCAAAAATGTTGCTAGTTTCAGCTATGAGTTACTAGGGAAAGTAACGTCATTTAAGAATAAGGAAAGAGATTTAGTTTAATTAATATTATTCTTGAAAATGGAATGTGAAACGGATCACATTTGATTATGGGCATTCAGCGCAGATATAGAGCAGCTTTCTAAAAAAGTCAGGGAGTTGAAGACTCAAAATGTGTATGTGAGCCAGTATGCGGCGACTGACGCTGAATAAAGAACTCCATGAACTCCGGTTGGAAAGACAAATATTCCATGAAATATGCCACCCGCATTCACAGCTATTTTAAAGATGACTCTCAAAGTTATTCCTCAAGTTAGTTGAATAGCTGAACCAAGAGTAGTGGCTAGAGAAACTTCTGAAGAATTTAAAGCTACAAAAAAGTTACCTACTTTACTTCAGGACAACGCCCCTGCATTTTTCTGATTATTTGACATGACAATGTTCAGCATGGTGATCATCAAAAGGCTTTGACAGTGATAAATTGCTTTAATACCGATTTTCAAAACCTAGTGTCACCCCATCTAGAGGGGGACAGCTGGTCATACTTAGAGGCCAAAATGGCTATTATGAAGTAATTTGGAAGTCTCACACACATGTTGAAGTGCAAGTAATAATGTATGGGAATTCAATTACAGAAGGACAAATTCTTAGCAAGTTTTACTGATCAGTTTCTACCAGGAATCGCAGATTTTGCTGGAGAAAAAGTGCTGGGTGATTACAATGAATGGATCACACTGTAAGCAGCCCTTCGGCCCTATTGCAATCTACATCAAATGATGTCTGCTGTGTTTGCAACAGAGATTACACCTTTCAGATGGTGGATCAAAACTTGGAAGCTACCTTTGATACACCCAATAAAAGTTTCAAACCAAATCCAGCACAAAATACAAATCATACAAAGGGGACTGAGGGCACTAAGGAGTTTAATAATGAACTGTGCCAGGAAATAAGCCTAAAGAGATTAAGCGGATCAATAAAAAAGAAAAAAAAAATCTGTTATCGTTATAGAGGGAAAGGACAGTTTGCTGTAAACTGCAAAAGATCTAAATAACAAATTAACTTGGTCCAAGAAAAAGAGTCTTAACCTTCACAGGACTGGGAAAAGATCCTGAGGCCTAGACAGGGAACAGTCTAGAGCTGCGGAAAAACCTGTTCCTCCCAATCTTTTGCACAAAGAAATTTATATTAATGATCTGTTCATTGCTGATGACGCATATGATCAGCTATATCAAGTGGTCAATCTATATATGAACGCGGAAACAAGATCTGGAGAAAAGGAGAATGACCCCAAAATAATTAAAAACGCTTCTTGGCCATATGTGTGACAACAGGTAGACAAGATTCGAGCCACAAATAATCTGAAAGACATGACTGAAGTCAAATTAGATGAGGCAAATCCTGTCAATCCCCCTTAGTGTGATCAAGTATCGTTTCTTGATCTATCAATGCAAATAGTTCACACCCTTGATTCTTCAAATAATGCCGCTATACACTCAATAAATACAATCTTACACTACTCTGAGTGTACATATATAAATATACTAGTTAATCAAATATGGTTGAGGGAGATAATTGACATTGGAGCGCCCATCAATATTGTCTCAACTAATCTGGTGAAGAGTATGAAGATCTCGTCCAATTTAAACACAAGAAAGAATATGGGACAGCTGGGATGAATACCACCATATACTGTGGAGCGTATAGCGCACTACCAATTTAATTTAGATCCTTAGTGGTATCCGCCCCAGCAATAGTTTTGCCAACCAAAACTAAAATGTTCTGATTGGGATGGAGTTTCTACAAAAATAAAGAGTTAAATGTAACTTCATGGAAAATATATTAACCATATTGGGTCAGACGTTACCATTAGTTTATCAGAAAGATGAGGAAGCTTACTGACTTTGAAGAAATAACTTATCAATCTGATCTAAAATGATGCATTGTACTGATTCAATACCAACTAGTTTGCCGGAAGCAACAAGAAATGCCAATGGAAATATCTAGAAAATTGGGAAATTTCACTGAGGATTAAGAGTGCGAGAACTATACCGCCAGGATCATAGATAACAGTTAACACAGGGTTGACATTGGAGAAACTGGAGCTGCTGTATGGGGAGGTTGGAAGCCCCTGTAAGAAGTCCAGAGTAGAGCCTTGGGTGTCTCCTGGAATAATTATGCCGGGCCATGGAGAATTGCAAGTTCTCATGGCAAATTTAAGTGAAAAAATGATGAAGCTTGAGAAAAATCAGGTCATCGCATTTGTTCATTAAATCCTGAAAGCTGAATTGAGGAAATTTCACGATTTTGGGACCCTTGATGAAATCAGGAATATTGGCAGGGGTGACCAGAAGCATCAATTTAATTATCAATCATGAGCAACTCGCTGATCTATTAAAAAGACAGCAGGAGGAGTTGCTCTAATTATTTGGCAAGTATCAGGAAGTATTTGCCCAGGATAGCACCAATTTTGGATGTGCAAGGAATGTGATCTACAAGGTTGACACCGGAGAAATTTGCTGATAAGACAGAAATTGATTTGACAGTCAAAGGCAGCTGAAGCGGTATTGGAGGAAAAATTAATTAACTAGTGAAGCATGAGCATCTAGTTCTGCCGTTGAGTCCCTGGGTGAGCCCTATCCCTATTATTAAGGAGAAGGATGGCTCTAATTGAGTGGTGATTGATTATCAGAAGATAAATAAGATTACGAAGAAGGATTTGTACCCACTATCAAGAATTGACAATGCGCTAGATCTCTTGGGAGAAGCGAAGTATATCTTTACTTTGAATCTAATATTAAGATATTGGCAAATTGATTTGCCAAGACTAGACCAAGAAAAATGTTTGATTATCATTGCACAGGGTTTTATCAACCTATTAGGATGCCCCAGGGTCTATGCAATGCGCCTGCAACGTTCCAGAGGGCCATGGACGCCATATTTAATGACCTGAAGTGTCATGCGTTCTGGTGTAGTTGGATGATATAAATGTGTTCAGTGGGACATTTACTGACCATTTACACATTTAAAGGAAGTTTTCAAAAGACTATCCGCGGCCAACATTGTTGAATTTTCAGTAATATTAAGGATGGCTGGATCTTCTTATGTGGTTAGACGGAGTTTCAAACATCTATTGTATGAAGACAACAGACCAGATGGTGACTATAGTTAAGGTACAACTCCTTGGTAATTCTACTTGGAGTTGTATTCTTCTGTCATTACTTAGACGATGGCACGCTGCCATGATCTTCCTGATCCCAAGTAAAACCTCAACTTAATACAATGTAAAGTATTAATACTAAAAGCTTATAAATTAAACTATAGAACTGTAGGAATATTGATGATCAATATTTTATTATTTTATTAATAAAACTTGGGATAATTTATAGGGTTTGATGTTCACCACATCTTACCCATGATGCCTCAATTTCAATGGCACTTGGCCAGAGAAAGTAACAAGTTTGTTTAAGGGTCTACAATCCATTCAACTCAAGACATCCTAAACATCTCAGACTCGGTCTTAAACTTGGAAATATACTCAAGACAGTGTTTCTAACGCGTCTGCAAATAGCTGAACCAATACTCATCTCAATCAATTGGCAGTACATACCAAGGCGATTTGTACCACTAATTAGTAATTAAATCAATTGGAAACTTTATCAATATTAAAAACTAATTATGACATAGACCAAAAAAGCCCACGTGCCTGGGTTATATAGTCAGCTATTATTTTAAGTCCAACTAAACCAATAAAGCCCACATGCTCATCTCATCATAGTCAAATATTATTAAGTGGAATCGCTAGGCCACAAATCCCAAGTTTGGCTATACTTAGTATATTTTCAATTTATAATTACCAATGATTTATATCCAGTCAACCATTCAACACTTCCCCCTCCTTGACTGGATAAAAGTGGAGGTATTCATTTTCTCTTGGTCACAACATCCATTTTTTTCTCAACCTTCAGAATAGGATGCTACGTTAATAGCTGAATGCTACCATTAGTTCATATATCTGCCTTCGTTTCTTCTATGCCTGCTGAGGCTCTAGCAATCTTTGGCAATCTTAAACTAGCCCCCTTGGCTTCAATTTCACTCTTCTCCCCCTCCCAAAAATGAGTTTCTTTTTTTAATGAAGACGAGGCCACATTTTCAAATAAATACTTATCATTTACTTATTTCTTAACTTTTCTATATTCTTAATTTATTTGAGGTATGCTGACCAGGGGATGGACTGTACCAATCACAACACTCAAAACGACAAAACAAACTACTAACCAGGTGGGAAGCAGAAACTGCTAACCCACCATAGCAGAGGGTGAGGAGGGGTTGGGGGTTGGTTTTCAGAAAGACCCACCTCAATCAAGGGATGTTGGTTACAGTACCAGATCAGAGCAGAGAGCCAAGGTGTTGGGGCATCCGCATAGTGTGGGTTGAGGTCAGCGTAGTAGGAGTTTTCCTCTTCCACATCAAGATAAAGACAGGAAAGTGTTTCAACAAAAGCTGTGAGGAGAACTTCAGCTTAATTGTGGGCTTCAGGAAGTTGGGTGAAAAGGGAGATACTGTGGTGGGTGATTTTGGCTGAGGGGTTGAATGAAGCAAGCGTTGCGACATTCATAACAGCGATTTCAGCATCATCAAATAGTTTTGAGATGTCACTGCAGGGAGATTCAGGGAAGTCGGGGGGAAGAAGATGGTGGGCAGGCCATGCTGGAGCTGAGCCACTGACTGGGCCACCGTGGTGCGTATTTTTTGGCAATGAGGAGAGGCCACCGCAGCTAAGGTGAGCTGGTGATCACTTTGGAAGGGGGCTGTATTGGACAGAGGAGCAAAATGGTGAGAGGTAGGGGTTTCATCAAAGTTGGGAAGGAAAAATTCTGCCCGACCATAATCGCCATGGCAGAGAGGTTGACCTGTATGCTTACTAATGAAGACATTACCTGATTTGTCAGTTTCAGCCAATAGAACCCATGGATTTTGGTTCACTGGAATAGTGGCGTTCGAATTTGGGTGGGTGGGATTGGGCGAATGGCAGCTGCTTGGGTGCGAATGGTGGTCCAAGCATTGCTCTGATTGGCTGGTGTAGATTTAGGTGGGAGAGTGAGGATAAAGGTTTTGGGGGGGCTGATTTTCCATGTGGGCCCACTGAACGAGATTGGAGGGTGGGAGGGGGCAGCAAAGCTCCCCATACTGAACCTCCAGAGGGGGCTCAGAAGCCGCAGCAGCGGATTTGGCCTTAGGGAACGCTCTTTTTGCATGGCCGAGGCCAAAGCAGAGGGAACAAATCTGCCTACCATTATCAACCCAAGCCCAAAAGAAATGATCAGGCGCTGCAGCCACACTAGCGTGGGGTGGGATTTGTTGGGCTATGGTAGGGTGGTGTGGTATGATGGTGGCTGTTGCACAAGGAGCAGCAAGGCGTTCTGCACCAGATGGAATGGCAAAGATGAGGTTGGGCTGAGTGCCATAAGCCATGAGCCCCACGACCAACTGGTCATACAAAACCTGGGGTGGAAGGTGGGATGGGAGATTTGCAAAGGATACCACCAGCGTGGTGTCTGAAGGGAGCCAAGTACGGGTTGTGGGAATGGGGTTTTTTTTATAAATTAGAGGAGTTTGTGCTGCCGCTTCAGCATCCTCCTCAGATTGGAACCCAACTTCAAAGTAGCCCTTAAAAGGGCGGAAGTCTATAAAGCCCGCTGGCGCAAAGGCTGCAGTGGCTAGGTATATAATTGCCTTATCGCATATGGGAACAAACGCCCATAGTCCACTCTGAGGCGATAGCGAATAGCAGAGCGAGGGAGGGCGAGAGGATGGGGGCGAGAAGGGTGGACGCGCGCCAGGTGGAGCGCTAAGTCCCATGGAGGGACAAAACGGTTGGAAGCAGTGGGCGGGCTGTTTGAGCCCGTCCAAATGCGCTTGCCTGTAGGGCGGAAAACGCTAGGTGGGGGTGCACTGCTGCCCCACACTGGGGTGGCAGGCGGCTGAGCCAAGGACATCAAAGAATAGGTTTGGGCAGATGGCTGTGGATAAATAAACTTAAATTTGAAATCGCTCAAAAGTGACTTTGAGCGGTCAAAGAGAGTTAACTTTTCTATATTCTTACTGTTTTATTATTAATTTTAAATTTTAAATTTTAAATTTATTGTGGGGAAGGCTGACCATGGGACGGACACTTCCGAATATGACTCAGGAAAGGTAAACTTAGTACCAGGGGAGGCACCCCAGAGAGGCGATGCTATCTCTTGTTGCCAGCGGGAACGCCACTTATGGGGAGGGGGAGGGACCATGTGAAGGGGCCGTAGCCACTATTGAGCACGTGTGGAGGAAGGGGTCTAATTTGATGAACCAAACTGGGAACCATGAGGAGACTAGCTGTCAGCGGCATGGTGGGAGGTATCCAAACATCCACGCTTGAAAGTGGTCCACCAAATGAGACCAGAATCTGTGGACAGCTTCTGGGAGGGTGGGGATGGATC
This sequence comes from Massospora cicadina, assembly GCA_022478985.1. Taxonomy (NCBI): domain Eukaryota; kingdom Fungi; phylum Entomophthoromycota; class Entomophthoromycetes; order Entomophthorales; family Entomophthoraceae; genus Massospora; species Massospora cicadina. Next base: position 240,800 of record JAKSZP010013162.1, read on the forward strand.
CGGCGATGGCATCCAAGACAATCGTGTGGATAGTCCACATGGCGATTGCAACCACCAGAGCATGGAGGGAGGGTGGAAGGGGGAGGCCATTGATGAAGCAAACATATCTCTTGACAGACTGAAGGGATGCGTTCGATCCTGGCCCTGTAGACGTTGGACTTCGCGCCATATCACTTTTGAGGTGGGGCACTTCTCCAGGCGGTGGAACAGCGTTCCATACTGGCCACACACGACACGGATGAGTGTAAAGCGTTAGAGCGCTCAGCTGTATGATACACCCGCCTCAGGCAGTGCCACACATGGGAGCGGACTTGAGGCTGCAACAGAGGATGGTGTGCGTATTTCCAGATAGTCTTTTGGGTCTCAGTGGAATAAGGGATGTCCATCATGTCCAGGTAGTCCACCCTGGATAGGACATGGGGTCGAATGGGGATCACGCCATCATGGATGGGTAGCCCCTGTACCTCTTGTGTGAACTGAGGAGAGGGGCAGCCTCTTTGGGTTGTATGTCCGCTAATACGAATTCTCCACTCTGCGCTTCGCATGGATAGTAGGATTCGTTTGTAATGGGTTTTAGTCCCATGAGGACCTGTGGCCGATGTGTGTGATGCGAGGTATTTCATCAGGGAGTGGGGGTTTGATGGATTGTTGAGGCCCAAGGCTCGGGAGAAGTTGGAGTGGGCCGCGCGGGACCAGTGTTGGGATGGGAGTGTAGGAGCGGTGATGGCCGCGATACAGGTGCCCAGGATCTTGGCAGCATGGGCTTTGAAGTCAAGCAGGCCCATGCCAAAAAGATGATTAGGGCCAAACATGACCTCTAGCCAAACTGGTGGAGGGCGGCCTGACCAAAGCCATCCTTGCAGCAAAGCATACAGGGATTTGAAGAAGCTTGGGGAGAAGGGTATGGCGTGGGCTCCGAACCAGACTTTGGATAGGAGCATAGAGTTGGCAAGAACAACCCTGCCAGTGAGGGTAGTAGGGTGGGTTCTGAGAGAGGCGATTCGCTTCGTCGCGTTGTCCAGTATATGGCACTCCATTACTGCTGACGCATATCCGCCTGCCTCCATCCACATACCCAGATGGCGCACCAGTCCTATGGTAGGACGTGGCATGAAGGGGAGCACCAGTGGAGCGGTGTGTGTTGAGTTAGTAAGGCGTGGACGTGGGCGAGCAGATGGGCTAGGTTGGGAACTAATTGCTGGGGCCCAGCAGTTCTAAAACCGACCAAGGAGGATGATTTCGGTTTTGGAGGTGTATAGTGCCACATTGCTTACCCGGGAATATTCCTGGATGAGGGCTTCAAGCGCGCGTGCATCTTTGTTATTAAACACTCCCACCACGCAATCATCTGAAAATGCCATCATCTTGACTGGGGTTTGGCCTGGCACATGGACCCCAGTGAGTTGGGCATTCACATCTTGCAGTAGTGGGTCAAGGCTGAAGTTGTATAAGAGTGGGCTGAGGGGGTCCCCTTGTCGCAGGCCCCCTTGAGGGTGGACTACTTCTGTTAGGAAGCCTGGGCCACGCACTGCCATTGTCGCAGATTCCATGAGCAGCATCACCCAGTTTATGAAGCGGGGGTAGGCGGAATTGATGGAGGCAGGCCCTAAGGTATTCCCAGTTTACTCTATCATAGGCCTTTTGTTGGTCCAAGAATACAAGTGCCCCAGAGGCTGTGGACTGACATACATTAGCCACAGAGTGCACGTTATCCCAAATCAACCTTCTGGGTATGAAACCAAATTGTTCTGGGGAGTTGGTGGCAGATGCTACAGTCCCTAAACGGTTAGCCATTTTTTTTGTTGAAATTTTGGTGTCTGTGTTTGTTAGAGAAATGGGGCGCCAGTTGGCTAAGTCAAGCTTATCCCCCTTCTTGAAGAGAGTGACAGTAAAGGCCTCATGTCCTCCTGGTTGGAGGCGCGTTTCCAACAGGCTTTGGTTAAGTGAGGCTAGCAGCAATGGGGATATATTTTTAAAATATTTTTTGTAGAACTCATATGGAATGCCATCTGGGCCTGGGCATTTTTGGTTTGGCGCACCGCGAATGGCTGTCCATAATTCATTCAGAGTAATTAAATTTCATTATCTTCGGGTATCAGAAAATGGTGCAGATATGAGCTCAGTTGAGAAATTCCGCCATTTCAGCTGGCTGAATTGGTTCAGCTTGGTATAACTCAGAGTATATTTTTGTGTTTCGATTGCCACTTCAGCTGGCGTGTCCGCAATGGAATTATCCGATCTTTGCACCTGTGTGCAGGCCACACTCTGGCGTGGTGCAAAATTTTTTTTTAAAGAAGTATGCGGTGCACTTGTTGCCTTTAGTGATGTGTGTGGCCCTGTATTGAACACAAACCAATGTTTGTGTTGCCTTTCAAGTGCATTACGGTGGGCGGCTGCCTCCGCCCACTTCCAGCCCCATACAGGGCTGTATCCTGTGGCTGAAATGTTGGACTCCAAGTGGGCCAATTCCGCCAGAGCGCACGAGATAACTGCCGATGTGGCTCGTGAGCATCTGGAGGAGAGATGGCAATAGTGGCGGATGGTGTCTTCTTTGAAAGTTGCCCATGTGGAAGTGGGGTCCGCGCAAAATGGTGCAACAAACAATTTTGCCAAAGTTGCTTCTTCCACCCACGTGGAAAATCCTGGTGACACGAGCTCGGGGGGCGGATTTTGCACCAATGTGGGGCCTTTGCAACTGTACGGGTAAGTGGTAGGTTATCAAGACCAGTTGGTGGTTGGAGAATTCCATTTTCATTGTCTTGAAGTGGGAGATGTGGGGTTGGAATCTCGCCGGCGTTAGAATAAGGTCGATGTGGGTCATGGACCTAAATTGGCTGTTGTGGATGTGGGGACGCGTCATGTTTTTGAGCAGTGGGGCATGTTGTGGCAGCGCATCCATTAACCCAAGGATGGCTTTTAGAACACGTAGTTCTACGTGACCCTGTGGGGCGTGGGGTGAGGGCGGCCACCGGTCCATTGGTGAGGTTAGCCAACAGTTCATGTCGCCAACTAGGAAAGAATCAGGGGGTAGCGGGAGGGATTTGACCAATGAGAAAAATTCCTGACGCTCGTGTGCACCATTTGGTGTATTGATGTTGACGATTGCATGTGCAACATCGGTCCATGAGAAGGTGATGACAAGCACTCAGCCATTTAGGAATGTTTTTGAGGATGTAAATTTGAAAAAATTGTTTTTCTGAATTAGCACCCCACAGTGCTTTGACCAAAAGGATAGGGATGGGAGGAGCATTGTTTTCCAAGCTTCCTCGGAACCTCATGGACAGTGGGACTCCTGGATGACCAGGATATCCACGGGTAAATTGTGTTGTAAAAAACTCAGTCTCCTAGCCCGGGACAGGGAGGCCTTGAGTCTGGCGATATTCAGCGTCCCTAGAGTGAAGGTTTCCCCCATCACACCTTAGGTGCGAGGGGGTGGGCACCTGGGCCCACCAGCCTCTTCAAGGTCCCCACGGGCTTTCACACCAGCGCGGGTGTTAGCAGCAATGCTGTCGGGGTTTTTGTTAATTTTTTCAGAAAGAGTTGCATTGGCTTTGGCCTTCGCTTTTTGTTTTCCCAACGTCAGACAAATTTTTTGTGGTGCGGATAAGTTTGGTGCACCATCAAGCAGGTCAAAATTTTTTTTTCAGTTGGGATAGGTCCCAAGTCAGTTTCAACTGGAGCTTGGGTGCAGCAATTGGGTGAGATTGAATCTACCATCAGATCCTCGGATTGAGTGGCTTGCTCAGCATGTGCTTCCCAATCTGATTAGGTGATGGATTCCCGAGTTGCTTCTGCCGCAAAGGTCTCCATGTCCTCCTGGTGTTGTGAGTGTGGGATGGTGGTGGTGGCCTTGGCCGCTTCCTTGGCCATGGCCCTATGGGCCTGCTTGGCCTTCTTCCACTCCTGCGGGGAGATGGGCTTTACCAATAGGTAGCAGCCTTGTGCTCCCCATGGGAAAGCCTCCTTAGTGCTTGCAGATTGGTTTGTAGTGCGCCTCTCCACTGGCCATGGTCGCCGAGGGGTGCTCTTGGAATGTGACGCCCTCCTTGATGGGGCATGCATGTGCCTTATGGCCGAATGTGTCACAGTGGGTGCAAATGGGGGTGCGCTATCCATGGTTACCCGGAATGGGTGGGTGGTATGCCCTGCGATGTCAATAAAGGTGGAGTGCAGGATCTGGGTTAGGTCCTTCATGATCTCCTCAGTTGGGGTCAGAACTGCAATGGCTTTGCTGGTGCACAGGTGTGGCATCAGCGTGAAATGTTTCATTTTGAAAGATTGTATTTTGCCATATACAGCGAGACCATCTTTCAGGTGTTGCTCCAAAGTGTCACGTTTTACCGTAGTAGGCAAAAAGTCAAACGTGAGGAAAATTTGGTTTGATTTTGTCCATCTGGTGCATTTGGTTTTGATGACCCATTGCCCTTCGGGGAGGTTGACCACTATGCGCACCACTGCAGCCTCATCTGCTGCTATTTTACTTTTGAAATTTAGGTCCAGCCAACCATGCGACATGGAGTGAGGTGCAACGTACACCGCGGTCAGGAAAATTTTGTGTACATCTTCACAAAATTTTTCCCATAAGGCCGTTTTTTGGATGTCCAGATACACACAGACTCCAAATTCCACCAATGAAAGTGGCTGGGAATGTGGCGTGTTGATGTACTGGTTGCATTGTGCTTGCCACGCGAGTATCTCTGGGGAAATTGTGACCGCCAGTTTTTTGAGATTTTTATCTATTCCGCCGGATTCTCCAGGGCGTTTTCAAACGTTGGAGGCCGCGGGCCTTCTGCCTGCTCCTCTTGCCTTGCTTGCCCAACTGCTCCCAGACATGGGCGCAGACTAATCTCCTCTGTGAGATTATCAAACTAGAATCAGTCTTGAATTGAATAGGTTGCAAAAGTGTTTGCAACGAAAAAAAAATTGTTTTATTATTATTAATATTATTATACATTATTTCTTATACCTTTCTCTTATTTTAATTTTTCTTTTTTACTTTTTTATTATTATTATATTTTTTTATTCTTTATGATATAGATGAAGGAACTTAGCGTGTACTCAATTCACAACCCAACCTTGATCCTTTATGGCTTATATGTCTTTGGAAAATTTCTCCAATACAATTAATGGACCTTTCCAAAGCGTGGCAAGATTGTGCGCGCGGCCTGCACTATGAGTATCACAATATACTGCTAAGTTTCCCTTTTTAAATTTAGTCACTGATGCTTGTTTAGTAATGTCATAGCTCTTTTGACTAGTTTTTCAACTAATCACATTTTGATAAGCTTCAGATTGCAACCTGATTAAGGTCTTCGCTAGCTGCTCAACATAATTATTTGGGCTAATTGCTTTGGTTGAACTGAGTACTGAATATAATAATGGAAGCAGAGATGGCTGTCTACCATACAGAATTCAAAACAGAGAGTGACCAGTACTGCTGTGGTATCCAATATTGTACGCAAACATGGTAGCACTAATAGAGGTAGCCCATTGCAAAGGCGCTAAGGCAGCGTTTTTGTCTAAAATGCTGACTAGAGTGCCATTCACTCGCTCTACCATACCATTAGTCTCAGGATGGTATAGTTTAATAACACTCCTTTGATAGACGTCAACTCATTTAACCGTTGTACCATCTGAGCAGTAAAATTTGTGCCATTATCCGTCAAGATCTTCTAGGGCATCCATCCTTGTAAGTTATATTATCCATAATGAACTTGCAGTAGTTAAGGCCCTGACGTCTCAAATTTCTTTTGCTTCCACCCATTTCATTAGATGGTCAATAGCAACAATTATGTATTTGTTGCCTAGGCTGCTCACAGGCAAAGGGTTATCTACATCTATTGATACAGTATGACAATCTCAGTCAGGTTTGATTAAACAATACTTTACATCCAACTTCATAGGTCTTGTAATTTGGCAAGAATGACATTTGTTGAGTACATCTTGAATATCAAATTTGTATTGAATCCCAGTAGTAATTTGACCAAATCAATTCTAGCATTTTGGTTAATCCTCTGTGCCCCACGGCCTTGCGTGCTTGTGTAATATTTTTCATTTAGTTGGAAGGTTTTGGGAAAATTTGACGCTACCCATTAGGCCTGAGCTTGTATAAAACTCCATTCCAATACTTAGTGTCAGTTAAACTTTTTTGATCACTTTTTTTACTTCAGTTGGCTCATCTTCATATTGCCAGTTAATCATCTTTTCATGAAGTTCATTAGCCAAACTGCTCAGGACAGCTACAATAGGAAGTCTTGATAATTCATCTGCATTTTGATGGGCCGCTTAAGCTCTATGAATAATTTCATAATCATATGCTTGTAAATTTAAAGCTCAGCGGGCTTATCGTCCTTCAGGTTCCTTGAGGTTGTGGAGCCATCTTAACAAGCTGTGATCCGTTACTACTTGGAATTTGGTGCCATGAATTTAAACCTGAAATTGTTTACATGCGTAGATTACGGCTAAACAATCTCATTTGATCACTGTATAATTACGCTCATGCTTATTCAGCGTCCTGCTGCAATAAGCGACTGGATTCTCCTCATCATCATCCCCATTCTGAGTTAGCACTCCCTCAATCGCAGTCAACAAGGCGTAAGTTTGTATGATAATAGGCCTACTGAAATCTGGATATTGAAGGATAGGTGCTGTGCTCATTCTGGTTTTTGAAGCCTCAAAGGCCTGTTGGCATTCTTCTGCCCAGCAAAATCGAACTCCTCCTTGCAGCAAATGTAATAGGGGCTCAGCAATCCTCACAAACCCTACTACAAATCTTCAATAGTATCCTACCATGCCTAAGAACACTTGAACATCCTTCATACTTGTCAGAGGTTGCACCTTGTTAATTGCCTCCACCTTATGAGGTTGAGGCCACAAGCCTTTGGTGTCAATAACAAACCTGAGGTATTCCAATTGTTCTTTAAAGAATTGGCTTTTTCTAGGTTTTATCTTCTAGATTAGCCTTCAACTTTCATTCAAACACTTGTTCAAGGTGCTCCAAATATTCAGAAAACGTTCATGAAAAGACATTGATATCATCCAATAAACCAGTATGCAGGATAATTTAAGATCCCCCAAAATTGTTTTATCGCTCATTAAAAAGTTGCTGGTGCATTGCACAGCCCCTGTGGCATGCGCGTTGGTTGAAATAGTCCTTGAGTAGCAATCATTGCGCACTTCTCCTGCTCCTCTTGAGGCAGTTCAATTTGCCAATATCCTGAGATAAGGTCCATTTCAGTAAAGTATTTCGCCCCTCCCAGACAATTCAAAGCATCATCAATTCTAGGCAAAGAATAGAAATCCTTTTTCATAATGGCATTTAGGCATAAGTAATCAATCACAACTCAATTGCTGCCATCTTTTTTCTTTACAATTAAATCTGGACTGGCCCATGGGCTCTTAGATGGCACTATCATTCCGCTTTTTAACAATTTTTCTAGCTTTTATCTGACTATTTCATTTCTAGCCCTGGGGCACCAAATTAGCCTCATTCTAATAGGTACATGGTCCCCAGTGTCAACAAAATGCTGGACTCCTTTTGCATAACCTAAATCTTGATCATCTTTGGTGAAAATTTTGGAATATCTTTTAAACAACTCCATTGTTTCATCCTTTTATTGTTCTGATAATCCGGTAAACAATTCTCATGGGATTACAGTATGTGCCCCAAGGGTTTTGTTTGGTAAGCCTATCTCGGATAAATTGCTAAATTTGATGGCTGATTTTAATTTGTCCCTTGGAAACAGATGCACGAATGCAACCACTTGACATTTCTTGACCTTAATAATTCAGCTGGTCAAATTTGCTAATAGGACATCAATTTCCCCCATGCCCTGGTATAAGTATTCCAGGCGCCACACAAGGTTCCATATGAGAACAATGCCATGGGGACAGAACCTCACCATATAGTCCTTCTGGAATATCTAGCATGGTCCCAGTCTTCATAACCAGTTGATGGCCTGGAGCTAATGTTGCATCCTTATTCATACGTAGGGGTAATTCTCAATTTTTATTTATAGCAGTTGGCATAGAATGGCTTCAATTTCCCCGCTGAATATATCCTATGGGTATTATTCCATCGGTATAAGATATATTAATAAAGTTTTAACAATGGCTTGTGGGCTTTGTATTGTCACGAGAGTAATAAATCAGAAGCGATTGGCCAAATATCGTTAAGAAGTTTTCTTTAAAATTGCATGAGATCCCATAGGTTTTTAAAAACTCATTCCAATTAAGATGTCATAATTAAGTGTTTGGAAGCACTATTGCGGGTGCTTCTAATACTAAAGCTCCATATTGCAGTGGCAAGGCGCTGTAAGCTCCGTCACTCTTAGTGCTGTTGAGGCCTGCAGTTCCATATTCCCAATGATGGTCAATGTCCAGCGCAATTTTCAGTTTCTTCACAAACTCCATGGAAACAATGTTTACAGGTGCTCCGCTATCGATAATAGCAACAACTTTGATCTTGTTGACCAGAATATCCACATAAGTGCACTCAGAGTAGCAGGAATCAATAGAATTAACTAAGTGAATATGTAAAGAATCCAGAGACTTAAGAGTGTTCTTCAGAGTATTCCAATACTAGGACATTCATGGATAATTTGACAATAGGCATTGCTATATTGACCCCTTTCAGACTTGGGGTATCAGATGCATTGCTCAGACCTTCTGCTGGAATATTTTCAATTATTTGTTGCACATAAGGTTTAGCAACTACTTCAGAGGCCTCTGGTATGACAACCTTACTCTGAGAGCTAGTTACTGTATGTACATTTGTAAATCTTCATTAGGTACTAGAATGGAATCATTTTATTGTTAAGCAAGGCCCCGTGGCCTGAATTTTCTTTACTGATCAGGCGGGACTGGTTTTTCTGGCATAATAGAGCATCCCGCATTAATTGTGCTTGTTCTTTTCCCTTCTCCTGCACATTATCAGGAAGGACTACATTGACGTTGCACTGATGGCATCAAGAGGCAAAGTGCCCTTTACAGTTGCATTTATAGCAAGTAATATCATTCATTGAGCGTGTGGGCTTTGTATTTTAGTTCTTCTCATTTTTACAGGTGAATTATTTTCAATCTTATTATTGACTTAAATGGGTTTCCCAACAGAGGCAGGTCCTGATTTGTACCCAGTAATTGGAGGGCCATAATTCTGTGAACATTTGCAAAGATAGTCAACTAGTTCATATGTTGTAAGATTTTGTACAAAGGCAGGAATTAAAACGTTCAACAAATTTTGGTAAGGTTGTACTGCATGTTCTAATGCAATCTTAGCATCAAAATCGACCATAGCTTTGGCGCCTAGGATAATTTGCACTTCATAATAGAATTGATCCACAAATTTGTCAATGGCTTCATCTTTTTTAAATCGAATATTCATAAATTTAGATTTTCTGGTCAACATCTGTTCTGGACCTCCGAATTTGTAAAGCACAGCCTCTTTGACTTCAGCATAAGTTGAGTTTTCATTGATATAGGGCATAATCAACTCAATGCTCCACGATTCAAGCAGTTAATCATAGTAGCTGCTTTGTTGCAGTCGCTGGCCCCATACATAGCCAATTTGAAGCATTTGACAAATGTGGTGATACTTTCATTCTTATCAAAAGCAGGCAGGTTCGCTGGTTTTTAATTATTGCTTTCCCACCCATAGTTATCAAAATTGCTTCTTTGATGGCTTGGGCCAGATGCACTAGGGCGTTGAGGCACTGCACCATGATTTAAGGTATTGGAGTTGGCCAAATCAACCATATCACTGGGCATCTGTTGACATGGTACAGCATCTACTTCAGTGGCTACTTCCAAAGCTTCATCATCATAGTATTTGGAAGCATTTTCAGTTGAATGGTTTGTAGCACATTGGCAACGCCCATCATACAACTTTTGAATTTGATGATTAATTTCATTTTCCCAATTAACATGATTTTGAATTTTTAACTTTAACTTTGCAATTTCCTCATTCAAAGTGGTGGCTTGTAATTGCAAAGTGGAAATCACTTGGTCTTTTTCCTAAATTGTCTTCTTGCACTGATTTACCTCTCCATGAAGAAGATTGTTTGACTCATTAATATTGGTGACCTTCTCATTAATAATAACAATCTGCAATTGTGACAATCAATAGAATCTTGATTTTTTTTTCTGCCCGTTGTCCTTCAAATTGTGTTTGCCAGTAATTGATTTTTTCAGAATATTCATCCTTCATCTGCAAAATTTGGGTGCACAGTTGTCAATGCTGATTACAAAATTCATCATTAGTTTAGCTGTGCCTCTTGAGCTTTGTGATTAAGCCTCATGAACTCTGAAGCATTAATAGAAGTCTGTGTGATATTGTTAACCCAAGTTTCAGTAATTCCTCTTTCTTTTAAGAAATTTCCAAAAATAGGATGCAATCTGTCATTTAGCTCTTGTGCTAATTCTGCCACTCTGTCATTAGCCCAAGTAGCTAGATTATAATTCGCTTCCAAGCTAGAACAGACTTCAGCAAAGTTGGCCTCTAAACGCTCTTTTGAAATTTTGGCCGCCTGGCTGGAGTTGCGTGAGAAGTTAACCAACTAAGTAATGGCCGCGTGATGGTGAGCAATTGTCATCTGAGGATTTCTAGAGGTGGGATGTACAAATTTGAATAAATACTGAGCAATATTCTCTATCCTAATTAAACTATTTCTGACTTGAGCTACACTCAATTGATGATGAGCTAGATAACTCATCCACAACACATCTTGCTGTCGTTGATAATAAAAAGGATTACTGCTGTTGTTAGCAGGCCCTTGTCCCATTTGGTACCCTCTTAACAACTGATGCTCAAGTTGTTCAAGTTCTTCATGTGAAATGGGCTCATCAGGGTAGGTAATGATAGGTATGTTATTCAAATTAAATTTGGGACACAGTCATTTCTGTATTCCCATTAGGTCTGATAATAGTTCTAAATAAATGATTGGGATTACTCCCATACTCAACGCAGTCACCATCTGCATTCCCAGTCATGAGCGCCACTTGTTTAATTTTCAGTTTATAAAGGATGGCTGGATCTTCTTATGTGGTATGGTGGAGTTTCGAACATCTATTGTTTGAAGACAACAGACCAGATGGTGACTATAGTTAAGGTACAACTCCTTGGTAAAATCTACTTGAAGTTGTATTATTCTGTCATTACTTAGATGATGGCACGCTGCCCTGATCTTCCTGATCCCAAGTAAAACCTCAACTTAATACAATGTAAAGTATTAATACTAAAAGCTTATAAATTAAACTATAGAACTGTAGGAATATTGATGATCAATATTTTATTATTTTATTAGTATTAATTGGGATAATTTTTAAGGTTTGATGTTCACCACATCTTACCCATGACGCCTCAATTTCAATGGCACTTGGCCAGAGAAAGTAACAAGTTTGTTTGAGGGTCTACAATCCATTTAACTCAAGACATCCTAAACATCTCAGATTCAGTCTCAAACTTGGAAATATACTCAAGACAGTGTTTCTAACGCGTCTGCAAATAGCTGAACCAATACTCATCTCAATCAATTGGCAGTACATACCAAGGCGATTTGTACCACTAATTAGTAATTAAATCAATTCAAACTTGATCAATATTAAAAACTAATTATGACATAGACCAAAAAGCCCACGTGCCTGGGTTATATAGTCAGCTACTATTATAAGTCCAACTAAACCAATAAAGCCCCTGTGCCCATGTCATCATAGTCAAATATTATTAAGTGGAATCGCTAGGCCACAAATCCCAAGTTTGGCTATACTTATGATATTTTTGAATTATAATTACCAACGATTTAAATCCAGTCAACCATTCAACAAACCTGAAGATCAGGCTGAGGAAAGTGTCTTTTCCCCAAGAAAGAGTTAAATTTATATAAGATTTATTATCAACTCTTTTGGACTGCAGCTGCAAGCCCAGAAAATCGAAGCCATAGAGCGAATGGCTGTACCAAGGAGTGTCTTATATTCTAAGTGTTACATGGAATGGTAGTATAATATAGAAAAACATTTGGGATTTTGAAAGAATTGCTAAGCCCCCTTCCATTTTTTTAAAAAAGGATTCAATTGGAATGAAGAGGCCCAGAGTTCCTAAAATGATTTACGCCAGTATTTAATAGATTCTCTAATTTTGGAATATCCAAATTTTGATCCAGAATTTATAATAAAAACTAATGCTTCGTTAACATCAATCAGCACCATACTGAGCCAAATAGATTAACTTGGGGATGAACATCTGTTGGTTTATGTGAGCTGGACACCCTCAGCGGCTGAGAGGAAAAACGCCATAACTGAGCTGAATGCCTTATGGTCATTTATGCTTGTAAACTGTTTTGGATGTATATTCAAGGAACGCACTTCAAAATGGTAACAGCCCACTTCTAGTTACATTGGCTACACAATTCAAGAGAACCAGAAGGATGACTGGCCTATGAGCCTAAAGCTACAGGCTAATGATTATGAGATAGTTCACTGAGCTAAAGCTTCCTATCAGAATGTGGATGGCTTGTCGTGGTTACCAATGGTCCAGGTGGTATACCAGCAAGTGGATGAGCTATTCCAGAGAATGGTCAAAGGAAGAATTGAGGATGAGCCTCATGAAATCCAAGGAGCGCTTCAAAAATCAATGGAAAACATTGAGACTATGGATGGACAAGTATTCAAGATGATCAATGGGAAATGGATATTATTTCCAAAACCATCAGAACAAGGAGCTATTGTAAATGCTCATAAGGTTGTCAAACTTGGAGGCCTAAGGAAGATGACTGATCATATTTGCCAGTATTAACACTGGGAGTCCATCAACTATGATGTTGCAAGTTATCTGGCTTGCTCTGTGTTTTGCCAGTTGCACAAGCCTCACTAGAACATGACTGGATATAGCTGGTCTGCCCTGGATTTGCTTGGCATATGGTATCTGTCAACGTGATGGACCATTAACCATGAGTATTGGGGAGTCAAATACATCATTGCCTTGATCAACCATCTGATGAGAATGGTTGAGACAATAACTCTGGTAAAAGTAGATGCCATCTGCACTGTGAAGTTTATCCTGGATAAAGTAGAATATTGGCATGGATTCTCGCAGGTCTTGCTGAACAATAATGGAATAAATTCAAATCTCATGTGATCCCGCGATTGGATCTAATATTGGGGTTCAGAGGAGTCATGTCTATACCATACCTGCAGAGTCAAACGGACTAGTAAAACGGGTCAATGGAACGCTGGTCCTGACGCTGAGTAAGCTGGTCACAGGGAGAAATTTCATGTAGGGAAATACCTTAGTCTGATGACGTTTGCTTGTAACGTAAGTCATCATACAGTAACAGGAAAACGCCGTTAGAATTGTCATATGGAAGGAAGGCCGCTTTGATGCCAATTTTATATTCTGTGGTAGAGCCTACATTGGGTATGAGTGCTGAGCAGTACCTGAACTGATTGTCAAATATTCTGATTGGTATACAATCACAAGTATTTGATTTTGACTTTAAAGAAAAAAATTTGATCAAAAACAATGGATGATAAGAACTGACTGGCTTTATTCGAATACAAATAGTAAAAGAAATTCCTATTATTTTACACATGGTTTCAGGAGAAGAAACATATTGGATGCATTGTGGTTAGGTCCATTTGAGATTATTGCCAAGACAGCGAAGGACGCCTGTTCCATCAAGAACCTTGTTAGGGTTCCCATCTGAACAGCTAATTTTGGATGTGTTGGATAACAAGAATTGATCCCAAACAATCCAAAAACCTAAAATTTGGTAGGGGTTTAAACCCAAGCTATGGGAAAAGCTCAATCAGATCAACTAAATTAAGTGAATTTTTGTATTTAATCCCAAATTTCTTTATTTAGTAGATCTAGTCTTGGGATGCTTAGATTTTGGCTGATTAAAATCCCTGATTCCCTTTAATAAGCAACTATTAAATAAAAAATGTTACACTTTTTCTCCTTTTCGCAATTTAAAGTGAAAGTTGAATTAAATTTGGAATTTATCTTAGTAGACTAGATATCTGGAATTAATAAGAATTCTTGACCAGGAGAAGTAACAAAGGTAAGAATCCAGCACCCTCAAGCTTCAGGTCACTGGTCCAACAACAAAGGATCCATGACATCAACCTAGGAACCCAACTAAACTGGTGCTCCCTACCAGGTTGCACCCCATGTTTGCGGTGAAAATCATTAAAATAAATAATAAGCAAAAATGGACAATAATGATTCAGTTTCAGAAAATCCTCAGATCGTGAAACTGACTGTCTCAGCAACTGGGCAATCAATATGCATGTCAGTGATACTGCAACTAACAGCGATATTCTCTTCCCTCCTTCTATGGAAGTGATCCTTCATGCTCCATACGTCAAAAAATACAGCTTACATCTCTCCGACTTTGCTGAAGCTCTTCATCTCCTCTTGTCTGGGGCTTTCATCCTGGGGGTCTGAGTTAATAGAAGGAGAGCTCTTGCCATGCCAGCCCCATGACAAACTTAGTTCAAAGTTCTTCACTCAATGTAGAACAAGTCAGAGCTGGTAATATGGAACGCTATATGCGTCACTTTTTTCATTCCACTTTATATCATTTACTTCAAGTAGCAGTATTTTACCATCATGTATTACTCCTCCACTTGCAGGTATCAGAGACTATGCACATGCAGCTCATTCAACTCTATCAATCTGCCACTAAATTTTGCCATGAAAACTGAAATGCAATTATAGAAAATTGGAAGTTTATTAATGAGATACAAGATGTGCTTACCTGCTTGGATTAAAGAGTCATGGGTTTCATTAAGCCAGAACTCACTTCTCAAATTAACCAACTAGAGATTGTTACCCATAAACAAGTTGTAGAAAGTACCCATGAAGTATGCTCAGAATTTGATAAATTTATCACCTCTGTTGATGAACGCCTCTAAACCTTGGAGGAAATGATCTATGAATTAAGGGAAGGCCAGAATAATTTTTATAACTCTGGATTTCAAGGAGGACCTAGAATGCGTGGACCTCCCAGTTATGATGGATGTGAAGATGAATGAGGCCCCCTGGCTATGATGGAAAGGATGGTGAAAGAGGACCCCTGGTCGTGATGGACAAGATTGATGAAGGGGACCCCTGGGGCCTAGAGGTCCTCCAGGACCCAGTGATGACCATGGAATCCCCAAAGAGCTCCTCCAGACATTAATCCAACAAATAAAAACCTTTATGTTTAATTAGGACGCGTTGCCCAAGGGGCTTAACTTACTTGATGTAGAGTTCCCCTCTCTCCCAAAGTTTCTTTACTTGTTCATCATGAACGCTTTGGGGCTTTGGCCACCATACCTGCCCTGGTTTGTGGATTATAGCAAAGAGTGCTCACCAATGAACAACATCAACTTGACCTCCAAGATGCCAATATCGCACTAAAAAATGAAGTACGCCAATTGGACCAACTTTTTGCCACAAAATTAGCTCTCAGTGCCGCTCATGAAAGATTAGATTTTAGAGTTGATGACCTAAACAATCTTCAGAGACAAGTAGATGCGCTTCAACCTCAAGCATCTTTTCTGATATATGGCCTATTCAGTTAGATGAAAGCGTTGTTCTCATATCCAAACATGTCGTTCATCCTCCAACTCCCCCAAGTGGTACATTTAAATCTTTGTTCAAGGAAAAATATTTCCCTAGATAGGGAATTAATTTCTCTTTCTTGTATTGCTATGAAAGCTCAATGGAGGAAGTGACTGACCATCAATAGCTTAAGAACTTGATTAACTGTCTTAACTGTATGGCTCAAGACATTATGGTCCCCCATCTGATGAAGTTCATACTTGGACTGATGCTATTACTGCCTTGCTCCATGAATTTGGGAGTGACTTAGCCCTAACCAACCAAAAACAGACCTTTATAGGTATCAGCCTAAATCTGTGGGAAACTATCAGCAAATTCGCTCACTGTTTTTATCTCAAAGCACAAACTCTGGTTGCAGGGAATCATATCATATTAGACAATGCCATCCCTGCTGCCTTTTTAGCATTTCAAATATGCCTAACATCTTACTTTATCTTAAAGCATTGAAGTTAAACTGAACATCTGTTGGGATTTTTTCCCATATTCCCAGCCTGCTAGATTACCTGGTATCGCTAGGGAAAGTTCCCTAAGGCAAAGTGAATCGGAAATCAGTTGGCCCAAGTTTTGGAGGAACTACATTCGGGGGATTTTGGGATATTCACCTGGTCATATCCATCGGGGATTGATCTGGATGAATACCTAAGAACTCATTGGGCGGAGTGGCCAACGAAATAGAGGCATCTGATAGTGATTAACTATCAGGTGCAACAATTGGGATCAGTCAGGTTTCATCACCAACTGATTGGGAATGAATAGTGAGTTGAGAGGCGAGTGATGTCACCTGCAACTAGCAAATCGATTAGTTGGTGAAGTGACATTCCATAATGGTAAATAAGTTCCATTACCTAAGCAGGTCGCTAGCCAATTATGGTTGGGTTTGCTTGGATTAAGAGTAAAACGTTAGGGACACGTTTTCTGACTCTTTCCATTTGAGGTCTTAAGGATGTCCTACAACGGAATCCTAGCCAGGATGGGGAAGACCATCGCTGCCAAGATGAGGAAGGGTGATTCAATGGCAACGGCTGCCATTTTATTAAAGAGGTGTCAACCAAGGGTTAGACAGCTGAATCCCCTACTATATAATTCCCCTAGGATTTACTATAATAAACTTTATATAACATTATTATTATCTATGAAAGCATTATAAATCTAAAGTTAAATTAGCAATTTGGTGTATAGTTAAACTGTCAGCTTCTATTGTGTCATTCTATCTCAATGATATTATTGCAGAAGGCAATAGATGGAAGACTTTCAGAGAGAAGAGTAAAGATCTGAATGGGGATCTAGAGACAAAGGAACCACAATCAGGGATAGCTGCTGACTGTGTTGGGTCGAGAGAGACTGTCACTGGGGTATCTTAACAAAGATCATGTGGACAAGTGTATAGGGAATGAATCCCTATGAGTATGACTTACAGAGTATTTAATTAGAAATACTGGCCAAGTGTTGGGCCAAATAATAGTTCAATTTCAACCATGGATAATAGTCTCCATACTATTACCGATCTATACATTCTACACAACATGATGAAGTGCATGAGAAAATTGAACCTGTGCAGTAAAAAGGTTACTGGGTTGATGGCCGATAATCAACCTCTAAGTAAATTTTTACAAGTTGGTGCGCACTACAAGGGTAGTTGAGTGAAGATTTTGGATAATGATGTCCTATGAAAATGTTTCCAATTTTGGAAATATGTTACTCAAGGAAGTAACGAAGATAGAACGTGAAGAGGATCACGTTCATTGGCATTACCCAGCTCAGCAGTGGAGTTTTTGAGTGAAGCCAAATGAAGATATCAAGTTCATGGAAAAGGACTTGCAGCATATATATGGAACTATCTAGTGTTGCAAGGAAACCAGTTCCACTGGATATCTACTTGAGTTGAAGAGTATCAGCAGGGCCAACTTGGGTTGGAATTAGGCCCGTGTGAAATATTCCAAAAATCAGCAGGATCAACTCAGGTGAATTTGGGTCCGCTTTAAATAGTCCTAAGGAGTGAGTGTTTAGAAGAGGCATTGGATGAAATAAGAAGCAATTAATCTGGAGAATTAGGTTTTCATACTAATGAAGAGATAAAGGAAAAATAGGAAAAGATTGATCCAAGATAGTGGAGGAAATCGTTTGACTTAATAACACTCAATCACAGATCAGAAGTTGCTGGAGACGAGTTCATCAATTCAGGAAAGATTGGATGAAGCTAACGAGGCCAGAACGACCTGTGTAATTAAGGATAAACATGTAGGCTGAAAATCATTTTCAGGAGAAAAACGAGCTGGACAATCGGACAAAACTGTTGACTGATGAGATACAAAGATCCAAATGCATCAGTTGCCAAATAAGAAATGAAATTAGGGCCTATTGGACGATTTTCCAGTCGTAATTAAAGGCCTAATATTCAGGAGAATTTCCCAAAGTTGGCAAGTATAAACTATATGTGAAGAGACAGCGCTGCTGGTCATATAGGGAGAAAGATAAAACTAATCAGTAGTATTGAGCCTAATAAAAATAGTTGCAATGTTCCCAGAGGACCACTGAACCATCAAATGGTTCTGTCCTGAGATTTTGATCAAGTCCTAGAACAGGACCACTGAACCAAATGATTGGTTAAATCTTAATAAGATAAGATTTTGAAACATGATAACTGGTAGGTTTAAGTACTCAGGACCCAGTTTGGATGAAGGGGAAAAGAAGGACCTTTGAGCCTTTTTGTAGGTTGCAAGTCCCATTGCAAAATAAAAATTATAAAAAAATATATATAATATTAAAATATCGATTTTTTATGGTCTATGAGTCCAGACCTATGAAGTGAAAAGAAATTTGGATGGCCAAACAGAGAAAATTCACAACCTTGATGAGTTTTAAATATTAGCCAGGGTATCTGAAAGCATCAATATGTTGGTTGATTGGGAGCAGCTCACTGATCTTCCAGAAGGCCAGCAGGAGGAGGTGCTCAAATGATTCGAGAAATATTGGGAAGTGTTCACTCAGGATGACCACAATTTGGAATGCAGACAAGATGTATTTCACAAGGTCGACACCAGGGAAAATCTACCAATAAGGATGAGACTGATAAAAAGATTGAAAACCTTTGAAGCAGTAGTGGAGGATGAGATCAGCAAACTATTGAAGCATGGGCTTCTAGTTCCATCATCAAGTCCCTGGGCGAGTCCAATTTTGATCGTGAAGAAGAAAGATGGATCATTATGGGTGGTGATTGACTACTGGAGGCTGAGCAAAATTATAAAAAAGGATTTTTATCCCCTACTGAGGATTGACAATGCGCTAGATTGTTTAGGAGAAGCGAAGTATTTCTCTACAATGGATCTAATCTCAGGAGATTAGCAGATCGACTTGCCAGAAGAAGACCAAGGAAAAATGTGCAATTATTGCCGCACAGAGTTTAACCAGTAGATGAGGATGCCCTAGGGTCTCTGCAACGCGCCTGCGACGTTCCAGAGGGCCATGGACGTGTTATTAAGCGACCTGAAGTTGTCGTGCATCTTGGTATATCTGTACAATACTAATATGTTCAGTAGAATATTTACTGATCACTTGTACCACTTGGAAGAAGTTTTTAAGCAATTGTCCGTGGCTAACCTGAAGATCAAGCCAAGGAAGTGCCACTTCTTCAAGAAAGAGTTGAAATACCTGGGATTTGTGAATAACTTAAGTGGATTGCAGCCACAAACCCAGATGATAGCAGCTATAGAGCGTATGGCTGAACTGAAAAGTGTCTGAGACATCCAAGTATTCCTTGGGATGGTCAGATACTATAGAAAATTTATTCAGGACTTCGCCTGAATAGCTAAGCCATTATTCCATTTATTAAAGGATCCAAAAAATGGATTCATATGGAATGAAGAGACCCAGGCCACCTTTTATGAGCTACGCTGATATTTGATAGACTAGTTATTTTCTGAAATATTCTAATTTTGATTGGGAGTTTATCATTCAAACTGATGCTTTTTTGATGGCAATTGGCGCCATACTGAGCCAAGTAGACAAACTTGGGGATGAGCATCTGGTGGCATATGTGAGCTGGACACTCTCAGCCGCTGAGAGGAACTACACCATTACTGAGTGGTAATCCCTTGCATATATATGTGCATGTAAGCAGTTTCAGGTGTATATCCACGGAACGCACTTTAAGGTGGTGACAGACCACTCATCGCTGCATTGGCTGCACAATCTAAGGGAACCATAAGGACAACTGGACTGATGGGCGCTTAAGCTTCAGGCAACAATTATGAGTTAGTCCACCAAGGGGGCTCTCATCAGAACGCGGATGGCTTATCATGGTTTCCAATGGTCCAGTTGGTATACCTGCAGGTGGATGAGCTATTCCAGAGAATGGTCAAAGGAAGGATTGGGTATGAGCCTTAAGAAATCCAAGGTGCGCTTCAAAAAGTGATGGAAAACACCAAGACTATGGATGGACAAATATTTAAGAAAATCTATGGAAAGTGGCTATTATTCCCAAAACCATCAGAAAGAGCAGCAATAGTACAAACAGCTCACAAGGTTGTCGGGCATGGAGGCCTGAGGAAAACAACTGATCATATCTGCCAGTATTAATGGGAATCGATCAACTATGATGTTGCAGATCATCTGGCTTGTTGCGTGGAGTGCCAGCTGCACAAACCACACAAGAATCAACTGGATACCGACTGGTCTGCCCTGGATTCAACTAGCACATGGTTCCATTGATGTGATGGGACTGCTGATGATGAGCACAGGGGGAGTCAAGTACATCATAGATGCCATCGACCATCTGATGAGATGGGTCAAAAATAAAGGCCCTAACCAGAGTAGATGCTACCAGTACTGCGAGATTAATCCTGGATAAGTATTATACCAGCATGGATGTCCAAAAGTCCTGCTGAGTGACAATGGGACCAATTTCACGTCACATGTGATCCTGAGGTTAAACAAAATAATGGGGATCTGAGGAGTCATGTCAATACCATACCAGCTGGAGATGAACGGACTGGTAGAACAAGTCAATGGGATGCTGGCCGCAACGCTGAGGAAGCTAGTAACAGGGAGAACTTCTGCGTGGAGAACGTACCTGAGTTCAGTGACATTTGCCTACAACATTAGTCATCATATGGCGATGGAAAAGACGCCATTAGAATTATTATACTGAAGAAAGGCCGCGTTGCTGCCAATTTTATATTCAGTGGTGGAACCTACATTGGGGATGAGTACCGAGCAATACTTAAACCAAATGATGAGTATCCTGATCAATATGCAATTGCAAGCATTTGATACAACCTTAAAGAAAAGGATACTAGTGAAATTGACGGATGATAAAAATTGACTGATATTAGAAGGATACGAAATAGGGGAAAGAGTCGCCTATTGTGATATACATGGTTTCAGCTGAAGAAACAAATTAGATGTGTTGTGGTCAGGTCCATTCAAAGTAATTGCCAAGAAGGTGATCAATGCTTACTCAATTAAGAATCTCTTGGATGAAGAGTTGTAAATTGAGCCTATGCTAAGTATCTAAAGTATTTTTAGGAAAAAAATAAAAGAGTTCCCAAAGGACAATGAACCATTAGGTTGATCATGTCCTGATTCTTAGGAAAGTCCAAAAAAGGACCTCTGAGCCAATCTAGATGGTTAAGTCCGAAAAAAGGACCTCTGAACTATGGAAAACTGGTAGGTTTAAGTGCCCAGGACCAAGTTTGGGGGAAAAGATAGACCTCTGAACTGAAACAAGGTCAAGTACCATAGTGAAAAAAGAAGAATAAAGATAGAGAAATTGATAAAAGATATTGGAAAAAAAGATAATAAAACGCATAGATAAAAAAGCTGATATATTTTTAGAATTTTTTTTTAATTATTGTCCTCAGTATGGAAATGATTCTGCTTATGTCACCTCTTGGGTATGGGAGGATGGATCTCTGTATGAATGAATAGCCCTTCAAAATCAAAGCAATTGGATGCTAGCAAGGGCGAGACCTACACAAAACCATGTTTGTTGAGCAGATGCTGAGCCATGAGAAAAAGCAACTAGGGGAAGGGAAATTGAGATGTCGGAGGATGCCAATTGCAAAAACTCAGAGCGGGGAGGAAAGCAGCAGTATAAAAAGATGCAATTGGTGAATAACCCCAAGTAATCCAGATATTGCACAGGAGCTGGAAGATTTGTCCTGAGCGCCTGCTGACAGGCTTCATCAAGAACACTGGGCATGTGGGCTGGCAACAAAGAAGGAATACTCGACGGGATTGCCAAATCATGCCCCCTATCAACACCATCAGTGGAAGATACCGATGGGAAGCTCCAAAGAAAAGATTACTGTGCAGAGAGCGGATTGCATCCTGCAAGCGGTGACTACAGGCTTCACAGAAGCTAAAGCTGAACAAAAGGTGGAACCCAGGCGAGGCTGGAAGCTTTGTGAATCAACTTCTAAGAACTTGGACAGCAAAGTGAAGAGCATAAGTGGCAGTATCCCGATTAAAAGGTTAACAAGATCAGAGGAAATCAGCACTAATATCAAAGCCTCAGTGACTTGAGTACGGAGTTCAGTATAGGGGAGCTCAAAGTGTATGCTGTTACCAATTGAGAGCTCGGAAACCAGAATAGCAGGTTTGTAAATTTGACCAATTCTGATGAGGAACTCAGGGAGCAGGTCCGACCCATCCAGAAATGAACGATCCAGAGCAATCAGCATAATCTCTGGAGCATCTATGATGTTCAGAAAATCAGCAAAAGGAGCTGAATCCAGGAGGGTTTCAAAGTGCAAAATTAGAATTGACTCCAGAGATAGAGTCAGCTGAGAATTGTTTGAAATGATGGACAGTCTGGTTTCAGAGGGATTAGTTAACGTTTCTGCTAATTTGATGGAAGGACTAGTTGCTTGCGCCAGACTAGGCGTATGAGTCCTGGAAGGACTATAGAAGAGGTTCCGTTGAGCATCCTGGCTCATCTGCCGGAAGAGATGGACGTCTGGATCAGACATACTATTGAGGAGCTGCTGGTAGCGAGATTCATAATTTGACATATGAGCTGGACAAGAGGGGGATGTTGGACTTATATAGAAGTTGACATTATGTACTCTATAATCCAATAGGCTCCAATTCAGGGAAATTAATCTCAAAATCAATGATATAAGCTCTCCAAGAGAAGAATTAGGAATGACTTATAGCCAAGATGTTATGAGCGAAATAACAAGGGCGAATAAGAAATAAGTTTTCTTAATTAAGCCGCGAAAAGAACATCAATGGCAAGAGTCTCCTGTATAGGATGAGGAGAAAATCAAGAAATCAAGGATGCCAGACCAAGAATCCTGAATATGACAGCGGGTTGTATACCCTGATGGGGGGAAAACTGGATCCCAGGATTAATACATCATGAGTAAATTGATAAGCCCTGCATGATAGAAGGTCGTGGGGACCACGCTCTGAAAAGGCGGCAGCAAGGAGGAAGAGAAAGAACGCCATATGCTGAAGGTCATCCTGAGCATTGAGTATTGATGAGTGTACTCCGCTTGAACCAATGAGGTATTTGACCAGGTGTCCAAAGCAGTGTTCTCATGCCCCTGTCCTTTTCTCTCTGAAAATCTAGGCAAGAGGGGGGATTTGTTGAGATTTTTGCCCATATTTCCAGCCTGCTAGATTACCTGGTATGGCTAGGGGAAAATTCCCTAAGGTGAAGTGAATCGACAATCAGTTGGCCCAAGTTTTGGAGGAACTACATTTGGGGGGTTTGGGATATTCACCTAGTCATATCCATCGAGGATTGATCTGGATGAATACCTAAGATCTCATTGGGCTGAGTGGCCAACGAAATAGGGGCATCTGATAGTGATTGACTATCAGGTGTACCAATTGTGATCAGTCAGGTTTCATCACCAACTGATTTGGAATGAATAGTGAGTTGTGAGGCAAGTTATGCCACATGAAACTAGCGAATCAATAGGTTGGTGAAGTGACCTGCCATAATGGGTATTAAGTCCCATTACCTAAGCAGGTTGCTAGCCAATTATGGTTGGTTTACTTGGATCAAGAGTAAAACATTAGGGACATGTTTTCCGACTCTTTCTGTTTGAGCTCTTGAGGATGTCCAACGACAGAATCCTAGCCAGAATGGGGAAGACCATCGCTGCTGAGACGAGGATTGGTGATTCAATGGCAATGGCTGCCATTTCATTGAAGATTTGTCTACCAAGGGTTAGACAGCCAAATCCCATACTATATAATTCCCTAGGATTTACTATAATAAACTTTATTTAACATTATTATTATCTATGAAAGCATTTTAAATCTAAAGTTAAATTAGCAATTTGGTGTATAGTTAGACTATCAGCTTCTATTGTGTCATTCTATCTCTAGGATATTATTGCAGAAGGCAATAATTGGAAGACTCTCAGAGAGAAGAGTAAAGATCTGAGTGGTGATCTAGAGATGAAGGAACCACAATCAGGGATAGCTGCCGACTGTGTGTTGGGCTGAGAGAGACTGTCACTGGGGTATCTTAACAAAGAGTGGGTGGACAAGAGTATAGGGAATGAATCCTATGAGTACAGCTTACAGAGTATTTAATCGGAAATACTGGTCAAGCGTTGGACCAAATAATAGTTCAATCTCAACTATTGATAATAGTCTCCATACTATTATTGATGAATACATTCTACATAACGTGATGAAGGCACGAGACTTTGAACCTGTGCAGTAAAAAGTTTACTGGGTTGACGGCAAACAATCAAACCTAAGTAAATTTTTACAACATCTCTCCTCCATTTTAAAGAGGCTGTATTGGAAAACCGCCTGAGCTACATAAACCTGTCAGGCCACCTCAGTTTAAAACCAACAAGCTCGCATACCAATTATAGTCTGTTACTCCCTTGATACACTTATCCCTGAATTATATTGCTCCCATAGCAGTAGAAAAAACCCACTGTAGCCAAATGCCGCATCCTTAAATGTAAGTTAGCAAAAAAAGATCAGTCAGCATAGGGTGGGAGAGTCCCTAGGCTGACGAAAAACAAGTGTCTCAAGACCCTTGTTCTATTTCTAGCTGTAACCCCAGTACTTCCAGTTGTTTTGTGTTAGCTGCCCCGGCAGAAGTTGAAGCTCCTCTATCTATTAAAAAAAATAAAAGCATCCAGCTTTCTTACTTCCATGTCGGACAGTTATCCAAACAAATTTTGATGGTCAGCTCTTCTATAGAAAGCCAAGCCTTGGCAGATAAAATTTTTTAATGTAATGAACAACCCCAAGCTTGGCCATGGCAGAATTTCTACGCTTGCTTCACTGCAAATCCCTAGTGATAGTATATAGCTATTTATTCCCAAATTGGTTCTTTGGTGGTTTGAGTCAATATAGTAGTCCATAAGTGTTGAAGTTCTGGCGATAATTGACACTGGTTCTCCATTTAACGTTATCTCCTCCTGGATTATCCAAAGAATAAAAATGGCGTCAGACATGGTTCATAAAGCTGAATATGGGACAGCAGGTAGTCAGTCTACTAAAGTTATAGGAGCCTATTATTCTTACCCTTTCGTTTTGGGAAGCTATTAATTACTTCCCCCATCGTAAAGTTAGAAAATGACAGCTATGAGTTGCTTATTGGGGTCTAGCTGATGCAGGAGTTTAATTGTACTATCAACCACAAGGCAAAAACCTGTCTCTACTAGGGTATTGTATTCCATTAATATTTGAACTCCCATCAAAAATAAAGGAGCCCCTAAAAATGGGCATGCCTCCTAGAATACCCATCCTCCATTTTCAAATTTGAGTAGTAAGTCTTATGGGACAAAACCATGTTACCTTCAGAGGCTGTGGTTGCTGAAGAAGTGATCCCTCTGTATGCCCCTCATCCCATCACAATATCCTCAAGCTCACAAGTCATTGCGGATACAGGAATTAAGATTTTTATCCCGCCTGATCAAATTTTATAGTTTAGTGGCCGCCCAAACACTTCCATCAAGTAAGCGTTGAATTGCCCAAAGAATATGGATCCAGCCTATGGTGAATCTATCTCTATTTTATTAAAGAATTTAACCACTGTACCTCTTTAGGTCCCACAACATGCCCCTATCACCTATGTAAAACTATGTTTTTATTAATTATATTACCGATGTGAGTTGTTTTGGCTTGTTACAGGATTTAGGTTTAATCCCCCACTGACCATTGCTTTGGTTGACAGTAAAATTGGGGATAATCTTACCACAAACATACGCTAAGAGTTAAAAATATTCTTGAGGTTTATGGCGATATTTTTTCCTATGGACTAAGTGACTATGGAAAAATGTCTGGTGTTATTCATCAAATCAAAACTGTAGACCACCCTCCATCTAAATACCGTCCATATAAAAAATGAAAGTAGAGGAAGCTTAAGTGGCATTAGAGTTACAGCAACTGTTAGAGGCCATCTTACTTGTGCCCTCCAAAGGCCATGGGCTTCTCCACTCTTATTAATTAGGAAAAAGGATGGTGGACACATGGTGGCTATGGATATTGCCACCAACTCTATCACTCGCAAAGGTAGCTACCCCTAAAGCATATAGATGTCTCTTCATGCTTGATATTAGGTTACCACTATTTCTCTGCTATGGATCTCGCCAGTGGATTCTGGAAAATAGATTTGTCACCCATAGATTGGGCAAAATGTGCTTTTGTCACAAGTGAAAGATTATACGAGCCCACTTGAATGCCGCAGGGGTTATGTAATGCAACTGCTACCTTCTAACGCGCTATAGATGGATTAATAGGAGATTTAATACGCTCTTGCGTACTAAAATCTAAATTATATTGCTGTTTTCTCAAGAACCTTTACTAAACATCTAAAACACCTCATGCAAGACTTTCAGCAGTTACAGCATGTTTTGTAAAACTAAAGAAAGTCAAAATGCTCTTTCTTCCAGAGTGAGATGGATGTTTTGGGTCATGAGGTCAGAAAATCTGGAATATCCCCGATGGATGATAAGATCTTGGCTATTGCTAAGGTGACCCCCCTAAACCCTTACGAGATGTACAAGTTTTCCTAGGAATGGTGAGATATTATCGCCAATTTTCCCCCACTTTGCAGACACCTCTGAGCCTATGGTGTATCTATTGAAGAAAAGGATACTCTTTCAGTGGAACGGAGAGCAAAAGCAGGCCTTCAACTTGGTATGTGTCTCTCTACCCATTCTCAAGTATTTATCCATCCAAATTTTATAAAAATTCCTTTCCTTCTCTATACTGATGATAGTGATTTTGCATTTGGTGCCATACTATCTCAGCATTATGAGGACTTAATGGACCATCCCATCGCCTACTACACCAAGACCTTATTTAAAGCAAAACGTAATTATAGCATTACTGAGTTCAAATTCTTGTAAGTATTATTGGTTATTAAGCATTTCCAACCCTATTTAAATGAGAAAGAATTTTTCATCATAACTGATCATGCTTCCTTGAGATGGCTACAGCAAATGAAGGTTAGTGAAGTTAGGTTAGCTCAGTGAGCGTTAAAGCTTCAAAATTTAGACTTTTCTATTATGCACCAGCCAGGGACAATCCATCAAAACGTGGATTACTTATCTCAGCTTCCCCTCTTAGCTATAACTTACCCTAAAAAGGATTGACTCTACGACCTTCTAACCCAACCACATCTATAAAAGGATGAATCCCTTTTTCAAAAGGAACTAGCAAAAATATTGGCAAATCTCTAAGTCAAGAATGGACATTTGTGCAAACTTGTTTCTAAACAATGTGTGCCTTATAAAAGTTTTTTGACTTGAACTAACATCATATTAGAAGGACATTAGCAAGTCGGCCATGGGTAAATTTGGGAAACCTACCAGGGGCCTAAAACTCAAGGCTATTGGGAGGGAATGCTTGTTTCTATCCAGGATGTATTAGAGTCCTGTTTGGTATGCAAAAGCCAAGCTGTACCAAATCCTTGCTCTCAACATCCAGTGGTCCCACCATGTGAACCATTCCATACTATTAGCAATGATGTTGTGGATCTCTTCCTTGAGCCGCTGATGGACATCAGTTCATCCTACTAGCTTTAAAATATCTAACAAAGTGGATCAAAACCGTATCACTCCCCACCACTTCAGCAAAGGCTACCGCCACCTTTTTGTATAACTGGATTATCACCCAGCATGGGTGCCATAACATCATTTTTCTGATAATAGACAAAATTTCCGCTCAACGCTGGTAAAATATTTAGTTGACCTAATGGGAACCACATAAGTATCTCTACCCCCTACCATCTTGCAACCAATGGAACGGTAGAGTGGTAAATGGCACTTTAACTTCAACCCTCCAAAAAATGGCTATGAATGACCCCCTCCATTGGCCCCAATATTAGGCTAGCAGTATTCTGACTTATTGGATTACTTCCATAAATTATTAATATGTCACCATTCCAAGTGTTGTATGGAAGAATTCCCTATCTGCCTTCCAAAGTACAGGAAATGCTAAACCAAGATTCTCCTAGAGCAACTGAAGACTCTATGCGAAGTATTGCAAATGAGATCATAAGTATCCAGGCCCTGGCTGCTGAGAAATGTCCTCCACCACCAATAGAGAAACTGCGCACTTCAACGATAAGCATGATACCCTACACACCTTCCATCCAAGTGACCTCATCCTATTCTACCATCACTGGCCTGGAGATTATGATCACAAACTAGGCACCAACTGGGAAAGCCCTTAATGATTTATATATAGGCGGGGCAATGAACAGTTGATTGTAGAGGTTGTTCAGGGCACAGTTGTAAATCATGTGAATAGCCACTTTCCTCGTCTGTTTTCCCCCTAAGCCAAGATCTAGAGAGGGTATTGTTGGTATTCCCATACAAACGGCCAATTTGTATGTGTTGGCTAATGAGAATCAATCCTGAACCATCCAAAAAACCCAAATTTGGTAGAGGTTCAAACCCAAGCTATGAAAAAAATCTCAGTCAGACCAACTGTATAAAGTGAGGTTTGTATAAAATCCCCAAAATCTTTATCTAGCAGATCTAGGCTTGGGAGGCTTAGATTTTGACTGATTAACCTCCCCAATTCCCTTTAAAAAGTGATTATTAATAAATGTTAATCTTTTTCTCACCTTTTCACAATTTTAAGTACAATTTTGTATTAGTTTAAAATTTACCATACCAGACTTGATATCTGGAATTAATAAGACTTCTTGACTTTAAGAGGTAACAAAGTTAATAATACAGCACCTTTGAGCTTTAGGTCACTGGCCCAACAATAAATGATGCGTGGCATCAACTCAGGATCCTCACAAACCTCTTGGATGGAAATATAGTAAATTATGTCCATGCTAAGTATATAAAGCAGTGGATCTATGAAAAAAAATAATGAAAAAAGAGTTTCCAAGGGACTGCTGAAACATTAAATAGTTATGCCCTGATGATTTGGTTAAGTCTGAAAAAAGACCTCTGAACCAAACTAGATGGCTAAGTCTTAAAAAACAAGTCCTCTGAATCATAGAAAAGGGGTAGATCTAAGTATACTCAAGAACTAATTTGAGGAAAATTAAATAGATGGACCACTGAACTGAGTGAAGGTCTAGTCATGTATAAAAAAAGAAGAAAATATAAAATATTGATAACATATAACAAGAAACATTAAAAAATTCTTAGAAAAAAATTATTTTTAGGATTTTTATTGGTTATCCTCAACTCAGGGATGATTCCGCCTAGTTGCATCTTGAGGGATGTAGGATGGTTTGCAGTAGGAGTAAACAACCCATCAAAATTTATTTGAGTTTAGCAGCTAGTGAGGGCTAGACCTACTCAAAACCAAGTTTGTTGAGCGTAGGTTGATCCATTGAAAAAAGTGACTAGGGTTTAGAGAGATGGAAATGTTGGTACATGCCAAACGTGATATCCCAGATTGGGAAAGGAAGCAACAGAACATGAGGAAGCAGTCAGCAAATAACTTTGAGTGATCCAGATGTGGATCTGAGCTGGAAGATTATTCTTAAGCACTTGCTGATGGGCTTTGTCATGAACATTGGACATATGGGCTGACTTGGAGTAAGGGATAATAGGTTGGGGTTGCCAAATCATGCCCCCTATTGAAGCCATCTGAGAAAGATACCGATGGGACACGCCAGAAATAAGATAGTCATGCAGGAAACAAATGACATCCTAAAATGATGAATATGAGCTTCATGAAAGCGAAAGAAGAATGAGTGATGGAAGCCAGGAAAGGCAGGAAGCTTCTTGGCCCAACTTTGAATAACTTGGCTGGAAAAGCGAATAGAATAGGCGCAACATCTTGATCTAGGATATGTTTGAGATCAGATGGGTTCAGAGCTATGGAAAGAGCTTTGGTTACTTGGGTCCTCAGTTCTGTATAAGGAAGCTTGAATGTTTGCTGTTTTGATGGCTAGTTCGGTTGACAAAATAGCTGGCTTGTAATACTGGCTGAGTCAGAAAAGGAACTCTGGAAGTAAGTCCAATCCGGTGAGGAAAAGATAATTGAGAGTGGGGGTCATTGCTTCAGGAGATTCAACAATGATGGTAGGAGAATCTGCAAATAGAGCTAAATCCAGGAGAGTTTCAAAATCTAACTTTGAAATTGATGATATAGGAAGGGTTGATCATGAGTTTTTTGAGACCATTGCTAACCTGGTTTTGTTGGGGTTGGATACCATTTCCAGTAATTCCACAGAAGGACTGGCCACAGGTACTTGACTGGGAGTAAGAGTCCTGGAAGTATCATAGAAGTGATATCAATGTGCAGATTGACTCATCAGCTGGAAGAGCTGAAGGTTTATATCAGAAACGCTATTTAGCAGTTGTTGGCACTGAGACTCTGAATTTGACATATGAGATGGACAAAAGGGGGATGTTGGACTTATATGATAGTTAACATTATGAACTCTAAAAGTAATTACGCTCTGATTTAGAGAAATTATTCTCTAGATTAATGGGATAAGCTCTCCAGAGAAGAATCAAGAATGATATGAGCCAAGAGGTTATTATGAGAAAATAACGAGGCCAAATATTAATGAGCATTCTTAATTGTGCCGCAAAACAAACATTGATGGCAAGAATTACCAGTTGAGGATGAGGAGAAGAATCAGGAAAGTGAGGACGCCATACCAAGAATCCAGATTATGAAAGTGGGTCATAAGCCTTGATGGGGGAAAACTGGATCCCAGGATTATTATCATCATGAGTAAATTGATCATACAGAATGACAGAAGATCATGATGACTGCACTCTGAGTAGGTGGTAGTAAGGAGGAAGAGGAAGAGAGCTGCATGATGAAGGTTGTTCTGAGCAGCTTTGAGTACTGATTGACCATAAACCATTTGACCCAAGAAGTATTTAACCTGACATCTGAAGAGGTATTCTCCTGTCCCAATCCTTTTCTTGCTGGAAATCTAGGCAAGAGGAAAGATGTGTTGTGATTCTTGCCCACATTTCCAGCGCTAGATTACCATGGGTTGCTAGAAGATAATTCCCTATAGTGAGTTATTTGGATATTGGTTGACCCAATTTCAGGCTAACACTGTTAATGGGATTTTAGTTAACTCGCCTGGTTTGTATCCATTAAGATTGATATGGGTGAATGCTTAAGATCTTGTTGGGCAGAGTCACCAACGAAATGAGGCAGCTGATAGTTGATTGATGATTAACTATCAGGAGCACCAATTGTGATCAGTTGGGTTTCATCACTGAGCAATTTGGAATTTAAGGATCAAGTTGTGTGGTGAGTGATGCCGCCTGAAAATAGCAAATTAATTATTTGGTTTGATTGTAACTTGATAGGTAACAAGTACATTACCTAAGCAGGTAGCTTACCAAATATGGTTGGTTCGCTGGGATTGAGAGGAAAACGTTAAAAACATGTTTTCCAGATTTTTTATTTAGGGCTTGAGGATGTCCAATGATGGAATCCTAACCAGGATGGGGAAGACCATCGCCAATGAGACAATGAAGGGCAATTCAATGGCAATGGCTGCCGTTTCATTGCTGAGGCGCCAATTGGGGGTTAGGAACCATATTCCCACTATAAATTCCCTTAAGCATTCACTTAATAAAAACAGAAAACATTAATTAGTATAATATAATCTAGCATAGTTCATTTATAGTTCTATTCATCTTCAAGGAAATTATTGCTGTGTGCTTTAATTGGAGCCTCTTTTAGGATAAAGAATAAAGTTCAAGGATCTAGAGAAGAGAGGCTGAGATGAGATGGGAATTGCTGCCAACTGTGTTTTAACAGAGTGAGGCCATGAACTAGGATTTGAGCATGGATTGAGTTAGGTAAATAAGGGAAAAAATCCCTATTTATGACATCTTAAGTATTTTGAGGAGGAATGCTGGTCAACCGTTGGACCCAACACTAGTGATCTATTCAACTACAGATAATAGTCTTCATAATACTATCAATTGAATATATATTATTAGACAACTCAAATGATTGCACAACATTAAGCCTGTGCAGTTAACCAACCTGGGAACTATCAATTAGTGAAGAGCCCAGGTTTTTTACACCAACCAATTTGGGTTATGTTGTTCTTTTTTAACTTAATTCATATTTTATCTAATAAGTGGATCGCATATTTGATCTGTTCTTAGCACTTATTCCTCCCCATGACCCATTATTTTATGTGTTATGGCCTAACGTATCAATATACTATTAAAAAATCCTCAAATTCCACTGCTCATCTCTTATTCCCTTAATTTATGGCCATTGATGCCATGGCCAAGATTTCTATATCACCTCCTAATTTATTTTATCATACTATTCCATATTGCCTCAAAACAACATAGAACTTTATGGTAATAGGGTCCTATATTCATTATGGCCACCCTCCAGTAATTTGACTACATCCAGCACATTGCATTGTTTAAGGAAATTCTCAAGCCCTAGTTATTTAATTTCTGATTCAATTTAGTTATCACAATTTCACTATACCATTCTTGGGCGCTTATTACTAACCATTGAAAAGCCCTAATTAGAAATCTGGTAGAAAGTAGGATATATGGGTGGTATTGTCATGTGGAAGGGGTTTTTTCTGGAGAGGCTGAAAGAGCCAAATTACAAATAATACCAAAAGTGAGATTTGAGCAACAGACAGTATTTGTACTACAATGTTTTCTTTTATTTCCCTCAATAGAAACCCTATTTCTGGATATGGGGGTTTTGTTAGTTTTTGGTCAAGGTTACTGGCCTCATATAGTACCTTATACTTTTTGTGTGTATATCCCGTGCACTGAAAATATGACGCCTCTGCGCCAATTTCCAAGTTATTTAAGTCATAACAATCAAGATACTTTGTGATAGTGCATTTCTACTTAAATAATATATTAAAATGGCCAGATGGACCTAAGCTCCACAGGTAAATTTTGACTCCAATCGTCAGTTCTTATAAGGCAGTTTAGCTAACAAGTTAAGTCTCACATTGTAGAAGGTACAGTATTAGCTTGGTGAATTTAAAATGGACTCCAACAAAGTAGATTTCATTTATAGCTTCTGTATATATTATCGATATTAACATGATAAAGAGATACTGGGTTTGATCAACATAAGGTAAGGTAAACAAAAAAGTGGGCCAAAGATTTCAAGCTTTTGAACGGCAAGGGACTCACCTCATATTGTAAATTGTTGATTTATTGGGTCACAATCCTTGCAAAAATATGCAGTTTAATTCTCTTGAAAGAAAACTTTATCCAATTATTGTAAAAAACGTTTTCACTACAAAGAATAGATGCTCCTGTATTAAGTACCACTTTTGTTGGCTTATCAGTATTATAGACTGTAAGCTAAGGTTCAAAGGGGCTTAAAGCTAAAGATATGAAGAGCTGTTAAAGTAACCACAAAAAAGGAGTGTGTAGACTATCTTCTTTATTATATCAAAATGCCTTAATATCTATAGGTTGGCTTAATGCGTTGACAAAAAGATCTTCCTAATTCCTTCATTAAGATCTTCCAAGTTATTCCATGTCAACTACTTAATTAATGTCTTCTTTGTTCTTCATTGTTAATGACCTCATGACCTCATTGTTTGGAGACGCATTTTGTGAGGGGTTGGGCTGGGAAGTCAATCTAATAGTCATTTTAATAACTTTTGGTGCAAATGAGGATTTTGGTTCAGACTTTTTAGATCCATCTTATGAAGAGGGTTCCAATTGCAATCAAATATTGTTTGCCAACTTGTCAATATTCATTTTGGGAGTAGTAATCTCTAATTCTTTTTATTCTAAACTTTGACAATTATGTTATCTAAAGTTTGAAAAGTTTTATAGGTAACGTATATATAATTGTTTAGAACCCTTTTTTGTTATGTTTGCCATCTTACCTATATTTTACATCTTGAACTAGTACTTAAAATATGCATTAAGAAATCCAATAAATATTGTTTTTGTAATTTTTTTACCTGCAATAAAAATTTGTGGGCTTATTTATTTTTTTGCTTTGTAGGATAGGCTGGAGGCACTATAATATTTTGGCTATAGTAAGCCCTAATTATTTTTGACAACAGGAGCTATGTACATGATTATATATATATCTCAGTGGGCAGGCTGTATTTCTTTGTCATACATGAACATGGTAATACAACTTTGTAATAACTCAGCATGTATTCTGGCATTAAGAAACACTTTAGCCCCCAAAAGATACAAACTAAGGCAACAGCTTACACATATAATATGAAAAACCATCCCATGCTTGTATGTATCTATTAACTACTTCAGAAAATGTAAAGCTTAGTTTCAAATAAAATTCTATTCAAATAAGAAAACTACGTTAGTAAATTTCTATAAACTTTTTCCTTGCTAATTTAATAGTTTAACAAAAACTCTTGTTATATTATTTTATAAATGTGAAGCCTTGACCTTTTGCTTTTAATTCATTGATTTATATAGGGCAATATTGACCTGTTATTATATTATTGTTATACAATACTTTTTTTGGGATGAGGTTTGAATTTATCAATTAAAATTTAGTTACATAGTATTAAACAATTAATAACGCCAATTTTGCCACTTATAAATGTGGATAAATTGCTTTCTTAGCACTTCTTCTACTGATGCAACTTAGAAATTTATTCTCAACCCAGAAATCAAACAATATTGAATGAAAATCGCTATCAAAAATATCTCTCTTTCTGCTTAGTAACACAATATAAATAAAATTTAAATTAAGAAAAGTAATTTTACTACCCAGAGACTCATTAGCCAAACCCACCCAATATACTTGGATCCCCCACCATTTGCCTTATACTGGAGCAGCAACAAAACCCTCCTAACGTTTTCTGCTCTGCCAAAACTTGCAATTGGACTAGTTTGTCTAGTTCTACTAAATGAAACCGCTAAAATGTACCTCATATGGACATAAAACTCCACCTCATTTATGACCACCTGTTCCACCTCACCTTCTCGCTTTCCCTCGTTAAGCCACTAATTTTGCCTCCATGTCGACTATAACAGTTATTTTTGTAACCAACATGGCAAATATTGAGCCCACCTCTTGCTACTTTTAACGCAGATGTGGCCATTGACTTCTGCCCTTTTCAGACCTATTTGAAAGTTGGTTTTCTCCAATGAAGAGGAAACTGCCGAAGTGCAAAAAACAAAGTTAAACAATAAAAACACTCATATCTTCACAAGTTGTACTCAGATTCCCGTCAATACCACAATGGAGTTGAGTTTTGCCACACTCTCATCCCACCTCTCACCCCAGGTGGTGTATGAGGAGCTTATCTTGGTGCTCTCAGCCTATGGCTCAGACTCCATCCTCCAATGAACTGACTATAGCAATGCCAGGCTCCTTTCTACTCCCTGGGCTACTGCTACTATCACCCCTTTCCATTTGAGATCACCACCCAATTTTCTCCCATAGTCCCATGTTGCATCTAAATCCAAACATTCCTTCTGGGTGAGCATAAAAATAGACTCCAGCTTTGAGCAGTCTGTTTTAATCCTGACCACTCTAATAAAACCAGTCATTATTCTGCTAGAAATGCTTCTGAAGCCAGTTATGATGATGAAATCACTCTAGAAGAATATACCTGGTGTACATTGTGGCAGTATACCCACTAGCCTGTTAGGTCGTTGGGTCATCACCTCTGTCATGATTCTGATATGACTGGACAATAAGCCCTAAATAATTATGGCAGAATGGCTAAGATTGGCCAAACCAAGTAGTTTACTAATATAGATGAAGATCGCCTTGACAATGTGACTGGGTAATATGGAGCTTTTAATGAATATTTAGTGGATCACCTTCAAATCAGACAATAATGTGATGTTGATGTACGATGAAAAACTAGTAGATCACCTTGAACTAAGGTAATGGTGAACTTAGAGAATACTAGACTCTGCTAGAACCAATGAGAATATGGCGGAAACAAAAATAATATAAACAGATGGGTTGGTATCAACCAAAGTCGATGATATATAAGCAAGATGGGAAGATTGGATTAAGAGAAATATTAGTAGGGAAAGGAGAGCGGAGCATCGAGGATCCACTTTATATATTATATTAAGATAAAATTAGTATTATCAGGGCAATTGCTCCATATCTATTATTCTTATATAAGTGTGTTCTGAGGACTGGCAATCTCTATATAATCCGTTCTATTGCTCAGTGGGCTTGACCCAGTGCAAAACCTTTCCAGTTTATAGCAAATATATCATCCAAAATTGTAACAATGGTGCTCACTAAAGGGGGCCATTGGACAACCACTTAATTAGATATTCTCCTGTCGTCAGCTATGGCATATCAGGCCTGCAATAAAGAGAAATCTTCCCAATCCACCGTGCTTGAAGAAGCTGCAGAAATTAACCTTGTTATAGACATAGTGCTCAAAAAAAAGAGGAGCTCCTTAAGGAGTGTGACAATGTTAAAAAAACCAAAAAGATGCGGTTAGTCAGTTGTGGATACTTAAACAACAGAACAGGCAACTTGCTCTTCGCCTGGATGACGCTACTTAGTGGCTACACTGCATGAAGTGGGAGTTTAAAACTACCTATTACCCGCCTTGCACCCATTGGGAAGCAGAAGAACAAGGGGTCTCTTGAAAGGATCATTTTATGACAAATACAATAATGGATATTCTTATGAAGAGCTTTTCTCTGAGCATGCATGCAGCGTGAGCTGCTCAACTCTAGATGGAAGCTTTGTGGATGATTATGTCCAGAGCCAGAGAACCCCCTATGTGATGGCTGTCCTGCTCACCAAAGAACCCTAAGCACCCCTAGAGCAGCGACCAGCAGGTTTCCGTAAGGCCTTCCATGCCAGCTCCTTGCCATTATTCTAGCTACGTGTCTCAATCAAATCTCCAGTACAATCCCATGGCTCGCAGTTATGAGCGGTAGGAGGAGGTCTTCATCAAAAAGTTACCTCCATTAAACTGCAACAGAAACAACCATGGATTCATAAAACAATTTGAATTTGCAGTGGAAGGAGCCTTAGATTGGCTTAAGGCTAAATTACTGATATCTGTCCTGTCTGTTGAAAGTGACGACCAAGTTACTTGCTATCTTTTAAACAGCTCTGTTATATATCAGGAGGTCATGGAGATTGTGCTGCGGTTTTTCAGAGGCACTGCTAAGATGTTGCAGCGGAAGGCAATGTTTTTTACTATAAGTTTTTCATCATGTTGAGACTCTCACTGAGTTTGCAGACCGCTTGACAACAGAAGCTCATGTGTTTATAGGGGCAGGAATTCTAGCTGAAGCCAATGTGGGAATTGTGATGACCTTTGTGGTGAAGCAATACCATGAGCTTTACAATGTCATGGAACCACTTTTAGAGGACAACGTACCCCTGCTCAAAATTGTCAAATCTTTACGCTGTATATCTGCTAACTTTTACCACACCCATAAAGAGCGGAATTCTGCAGCAGCTGTCTCCAGATCTTTCTTATTTGAGGGGATTAACCCGACCTGTTCATAATCTGCCTAGTAACCCCCAGCTGTATTATCACTATGCACCTCGCTCTCAACTGAGTTGCCACCAGCAGTTCAACTCTTGGGAGCGGCCTGTTTACTCTGAGCGACTTCAGCCTAACTCTCAGCTTAGCTCAACTTAAAATAATCAAGGTCGCAGGACAAATATGATAAACTGTTTCAAATGTGGTCACCCTGGGCACCTTGCATGGAGTTGCCCCAATCATCAGGTCCATAATGTAAACAGGACAAGTATTACTAGGGAAGAGTCATAATTGAGTAGAGATTGGACTTTCTACCTCCACTATCCCAACCCCAAACATCCCTGTCAGACATTTATGAGTCTGTAACAATGAGGAAATTGATTTTAATAATAACAATTATATTGTCCAAAAGACCCTGGCCAATTCTTGTTGGAACCCCGAAAATTGGGATAACAGGAGTTTGGATACTTCACGGGCAATAATGATGAGATCAATCAGTTGGATTTATCTGACCACATGGTTGACCTTGGGGCGTCAATATGATGGTACTCCCCAGCCACAACCAGGTCCATACAAGCACCTATATGGAGACCACCCTCTTTAATAGGCTTGGTGGGGGTCCCCCAAGGTGCAAAATATTTAGCAAATGGGGATTGGCTGAAATCATAAAGTCATTACCTCACAGGTATGTTTTTACAAACATTATCTGCCCATCTATTGTGCAGCCAAAGTAAAGCTATTTTTCTGAGCTTCAATAGGCTACTTTTTCATATTACCTAATTTGGACCAGTATAAGCTATTCTAAGTGTCTCATTGAATTTCCCTCAAACTTGGTACAGTTTAAATACTGAAGGGTCCGATAATGAGGGGGTTTGGGTTCTATTCCATTATCAATACTAATAAATCCTTAAAACCCAGTTTTTTTGTATTAGTAATATTTGAATATATTTAAAATAAGTGGTGTTCATCCTTTTATTGTTGGGATTTAGGCATAACCAAGAACCAGCGAGCAGTAGCAAAACCAAAAATCAAACAAGTAGTGCTCACTACAGGGGAGCGTGTACACCACAATAATCCAACAAACACAACGGAAAGCAACTCTTGGGTTAGCCTCTATTAATTCCAGATAGCGAGTACATTGTCTTGACTTAAAAGGTTGGAGCAACTCTCATTGCAAGGCATTATGTGGCTCTCCTGGTATCCATAAAC
The DNA here is from genome assembly GCA_022478985.1 of Massospora cicadina. Taxonomy (NCBI): domain Eukaryota; kingdom Fungi; phylum Entomophthoromycota; class Entomophthoromycetes; order Entomophthorales; family Entomophthoraceae; genus Massospora; species Massospora cicadina. The sequence continues at coordinate 279,463 of JAKSZP010013162.1, forward strand.
CCCCTATTAGGGACAAGTTTACCCCAAGTTAGAGAAGTGTTGAACCTTTCCTCTTTATGTATGAAGTTGCCTTGGAAGGGGCAACGGACCATCTTAAAATCAAGTACCCTCTTCCCTGCTTGAGTTGTGGAGATCAATAGATATGGTTCCGCACATGGCCACCATCAGTACTGGCGGAGGTGAAGCAAGCACTCAATGATGAATTCATCTCCCTAAAAGTATAAATAGGCAAAAACAGGCCTTTATGTACCTTAGCTTACAACAGGGCGAAACCATCACTTATTTTGCTGAAAGCTTTTGCAATAAAGCTCAACCCGTATTGCTTGCTAAAATGCTACCCCTAGATGATGGTATTGCGGATATATTGGCTGGCTTGGCGTCCCATCCTTCATTGGAAATTCATCTCTTTCCCATAAAGCGCTCATTTAAAGCGTCAAGTTATCTAGGGAGCCTTGTTAGAGTTGGCGGATATCTATGAGCTTGACCCTATGCAGGGGTCTCTGAGCCAAGCGTCTACGCCGCCTAGTTTGGCCTCTGCTTTGTCTGTTTCCCTATTGAAACCTGCTACTGCGAAGTTGCCAGCACAAACTGCTTCTTCTTCCCATAACGAGAAGCAGATGGTAATGGCTGTGACAAGGCAGTGCTCCTATTCATCTTTAGCTCAAAAAGCTCAATTGGGTGAAAGCAGTTTACCATTTTCCTTGTCCATCGTTTTCTTCAGCGCGGCCTTCCCAAGTGGTTTCAAAGACTGTTCTTCATCCCAAACCCCTTTATTGGGTAACAATCACCCCTATTACTGATGGGTTAAATGACCTGGACACAAAATTGAAACTACTTGTTTCACCAAAGCACACAGACACAGCACGACCCAAAGCTGTTGAAGTTAAAGCATCCATCTCCACATCGTTACCTACCTCAACTTCTTATCCAGCTAACTCTATTCTGAAACCTATTTCCATGAATCATAATATTCCTCCTACTTTGAAGGTTGAAAATCGGGCTCTCATAATTGCAACGCCACCCCCAAAAGTTAATAAGGTAGAGGAACAACTCTGGACCTATCCTGCCATAAGGAAAGCCCCGATCCTACTTCACCTCCTATGGGCAAAAACTTGCATCAACAACCACTCTGATGATGAATCTGAAGGGAGTGGTGATGATGTGGGTCATTATATTCTAGAGGCCCCACGTGAATTGGAGGTACCCAACCAATATACCCAGAGAGAGTGTATTGGGTTAGGGTACCCTACTAGTCATATCTTTATAAGTTTTTGAGAGGCCTGGAGGTTATTGATACCGCCAGTAACGCTGATCAGCTTATTGCCACAATGATCTGGCACACTTAGAGTGTGTATACACTGCAGACTATACGGGATAAACTCCTTGAAACTGCCAAGCGCCTTGCTTTTACTATCCATCTATGGAGGTCCTCGCTCTTCCCCCCAACTTGGGAGGAAGTTTAACTAAAGTTGAAGTTGTTTTTAATGGAGTATGGGTTAAGGAAATTCTCAACGCTGGGTCCCCTGTGAACGTAATGGCATCAAAGCTTATGAAAAAAATTAATTTGGCCCCTGACCTCGACTACACACAAGTGTTTGGAACTGCTGGCCCAAACAAAACTCGCGCCATTGGGGCCTACTCATCTTCACCCATCCGATTTTAAAAAACTTCTCCTCTCAGCCTACAGCGGTGGCCTTGGATAACATAACCTATGATCTACTCATTTGCACCCAGTTCATGCTCAAATACGAAGGGGCTATTAACTTGTAGTAGGGTTATCTCTCCTTGCTCAACTATGAGGTTCCTCTGATTTTGATAGATGAAGAGCTGAATAAAAATGACATTGTCTGCACAGTTGAGTATCCCCTTTCCGCTCTATCCCTACACTATACCACAGCAGGACGACTTACAAAAATGTTGCCTCCATCAATGGACGCCCTAGAGGATTTCCTTTCTATGCCTCCAAAGAGGGAGTAATTAAAGCGGGTGAACAACGAATAATTGACACTAAGAATTTCCTACAAATTCCCGCAACTTCTTATTGCACCTGTCAGCTTTGATGGTTTTAATCCTTTGGAGCCCAGAGTTTTGCTGGGCGTGCTAGGCCCTGTCTACCAATGACTTATCAACCTTCTTCTAGGAAATCTCACCAAGAAGGATATGGATGTAAAAAAGCATCAAGAGATCGGAAGGGGTATGCTGATCCCCCTTGAAGAAATAAAACAATTTCACTGTATTGGGTCTATGGCTGATATGGGCTTAACCACAGAACAATCACTATTCATTCTTCCTACTATTCATAATTATGATAATCTGACCTCCGCTGAGCTTGATGATGTCCACACTATACTGGAGTCCTATAGTGACATATTCTCTACTTCTGACGCCAACTATGGGCAAATGAAAGTTAGGACTCATACAATGACATTGGAGATGCTAATCCTATCCGTTCCAAACCCTATCACAAATCAAAAGTTGAGGAGCTACGATGTGGACAGAGCTCAGACAGCTGCTGTACGCTGGCTTGTTGGCGCCTTCCCAAAAACCTTGGTCATCCCCGCCCCTATTAATAAAAAAGAAAAATGGAGGTCATTGGGTAGTGATGGACTACTGTAAGCTGAATAACCTTACCAACAAAGTACAGCTACCCTATCCCCCGCATTTATGACGTTCTGGCCCAACTCTCTGGGTCTAAATACTTTTACGCCTTAGATTTGGCTAGCGGGTATTGGCAGATGAACCTTTCTCCACAGGATCAGAGAAGTGTGCCCTTATCTGCAGTGAGAGTTTGGTCCAAGCCACTCGGTTACCTCATGGGTGTGTAATGCGCCTTCTACTTATCAGCAGGCAATAGATCACATTCTCCAGGATCTTAAGCTGAGCTCTGCGATCTTCTACCTTGATGACATCACAATATTATCCAAGACATTCAATGAGAATCTCACGCACCTAAAGGAGGTGTTTCAACGCTTGTGGGACTCTAACATAAAGCTGAAGCCTTTAAATGTTTTTTTCCAAAAGAAGTTATATTTACTTGGGCACGCCATCTCCCAAAATGGTATACAGCCTCTGCAAGATAAAGCCAAAGCAATATCTAAGATACCCTCTCCCAAAACCCTCCATGAAATCCAGGTATTCTTGGGCATGATGGGATATCACATCAGTTTATCCCCTTGTTCGCCAGCTTAGTGAGCCCCTTGTACGTCTCTTGGCCAAGAACACCACCTTCTATTGGTGTGCTTAACAAAAGTCCGCGTTTGAGACCCTGAAGGCCTTATTGCAAAAAAGGCCAATACTACGTCACCCTGACTATGGTGAGCCCTAGTGTTGTATACAGATGGCTCCGCTTAAGTTGTTGGATCTATCTTGGCTCAGTTGGATGAAAATGAAAATATTCACCCCTTATCTTACTTCATCAAGATGCTCTCAAAAGCTGAGCGAAACTACAGCGCACTTAAAATGAGTGCCTTGCTGTTCTATTTGTGGTCAAATGCTGTCAGCCTTTTCTTTAAGGGACATAATTCTAGGTAATTATGACTACGCCTCATTGAAGTGGTTTCAGAACATTAAAGATCCCACTGGGCGGTAGGCTCACTGGGCTCTTATTCTTCAGCATTATTATATGACCATTGAGCACAGAGCTGGGTCACGCCATATGAATGTTGATGAGCTGACACGGCTGCCATTCCTTCACCTTGACAATAGCAAAGCTGAGCGGTTGTATGATCTCCTAATGACCCCTGACGCTCGGGCTGATGAAGATGAACCATTACAGAAGATGCTCGCTCAGCACTCCCACAACATGAAGGTAGAGAATGGGAATTTATATAAGAAATTAGGAGTAAATTGGTTGCCCTATCTCCGGCCATCCTAGCGAGTGCCTATCATTTTATGTCCCACACTATCATGGGGCATGGTGGAATACGTAAAGCCTATGAGTGGATTAAAAGACAAACCCTTTTATAGGCTTCGTGGGGTCCCCCAGGGTGCAAAATATTTAGCAAATGGGGATTGGCTAGAATAAACTCATTACCTTGCGGGTATGTTTTTACAAACCATATCTCCCCATCTATTGTGCAGCCAAAGTGAATCAAATTTTCTGAACTTCAATAGGCTACTTTCTCATATTACTAAATTTAGACTAGTCTAAGCTATTCTGAATGTCCCATTAAATTTCCCTCGATCAATGATAGAGTTAAATACTGAAGGTTCCAATATTGAGGGGGCTCAGTTTCTATTCCATTATCAATACTAATAAAATTCCATAAAAACCCTTTTTTTAATATTAATAGTAATTGAATATATCTAATATAATTTTTGGTTTTCTTAATTGTTGGAGTTTATGCATAACCAAGCACTAGAGAGCTCTAGCAAACCCTTAAATCCAACAGTCCCACCTGAACCTATTAACATATATTCAGCAGAAGTTCCTCAGTATGAAGATGCATTCCTATATCGCAGCTGATTCATGGGTGACTGTATTGCCATGAATGTAATCCAAGGCTGTGGCGGGATAAGGACCTCAATTGCAACCAAAGCTGTATGCTTGGCAAATGTTCAACCAAGTCTACTGACAAGCTGGGCTCATCATCAGATGCACCTTCTTTGAGAGGAGTTGACGTTGCCCTTCCGGTATATGTTATTGTCAAACAATACCCCAAAGTTAGTGAGTAGAAAATGAGTTACTATTGGGAAAAAATTTTAATTAAATGTCCATGTATTTATCAGTCAAGACTCTTCATGTTTTGAATCCACATACTGTGACATTGTCTTAGCCAAAAAATGAGTAGTGTCATAATAGATATGGGCGCCCCAGTCAACATAGTTTCCACTAAGTTGGGGGCAAAGTTGACATTAACCTGATTTAGATAATCAGATGTTGATTGGGGTAGCTGGAGCTGAAAGCACGGTCTCAGCGGGAACGTAAAGTGCGCTACCCTTGCAATTTAGGTCAATTGTTTTTGTACCTCTGGTAATAGTGTTACCAAACAGCCATTACAATCTGCTAATTGGAACTGCTTTTATGTGACACTTTGGTGCTGTTGTTGACATGATTGAAAAGACGTTCAAAATTCTGGGGCAGCAGATCCCAAAACATCCTAACTCTAGTGGAATGCCAAAGGATTTGGTGCATATGGGACATATCAACTTAACATATAATGATGGAGTGATCCCAGTACGCAACCTTAAACTAAAGAACAAGACCTGGGCCCTTCCTCAGCAGATATATGATTATTAAGGGCTGTCTCTCAGAGCTTCCGGGCTTATATCCATCCCCTCTAGTCATCAAGTAATAATAAACACCAAATTGAAGGTGGAAGTGCCAGATGGACTCTATGTGGAAGTTATTGGCCATTATTGGAAATTGTGGCTTGATCCCCACGTGGCTCCCAGTATTATATTACCAGAACTCGGGGAGATCAAGGTTCTACTAGCAAATTATGAACGGAACGATTGCAAGTCCGCTGACATTAAATAGTGGCGTACTTACACTAGATCACTGTTGAGGTGGTCCTTCATGTTCAAGAGTTTGATTGTTGGATAAATTTGTTATATCCATTAATCCACATCCCAGCATTAAGACAGTGGTACCACGCAAAAACTTAGTTGGGTCTCTGGAAGAATAGAAAGATTAGGCTATATCTTTGTCTGAAAAAATAAGGAGAATTTTGCTGCCAACATCCATGATTTAGGGTGCTCTTAGGGGGGTGGTCTATTGGTTGGACACTGGGGATCATCCCCCATCAGGTCTCAGCTGTTATGCCAGTCTAAAGTAGCTGAGGAAGTAGTAACAGAAGAGATCAAAAAGCTTCTGGAGCAAAGGATTCTTAGACTATCAAAGAGTCCGTGGACTTCGCCCATTAATATTGTATAAAAGAAGAACAGCACCATCTGGGTAGTAATAGACTAACAGAAGCTCAACAGCATCACCAAGAAGGACTCGTATTCCTTTATCAGAATGATGATACTTTGGATTGGTTAGGAGCTCATTACTTCTCAGTGATGGATTTGATATCAGGTGTAGGGAAGTTGATATGACTGGACAATATGCTACCCATATCAGCGGATCAGAGGGGGGATCGTGATGAGTCTTAAGATTGATGGAAAAGGTATATGGATAATAATTGATTAAAATGTCAACTATTTGGCAAATCAAGGAGAAACCGAGATTTGATATAATTGAGAGCTTCTATAAAAGTGAAGACGAATAGAAGACTACTAAGCTGAGGATTCATCTAGCTTGGGGAACTGAGATATAAAGAGTCATATGGAGGATTGAAGGGGATCTTTTTCATGAGTAGGTTGCTGCAGATAAGTCTGCGATTAGCATAAAGATAATAAAGGTCAAATATGGGGCAATTGCTCTGTATATAGTTTATCAAGTTTATTAAAAGTCGGTGATCTTCATATCATCTGATTTGGTTTCTCAGTGGCTAATACCCTGTGTAAACCAACTTGGCGGAATCAAGCCTATATGCTGAAAATAAACAGTGATGCTCACTACAGGGGCCACTGGTCAACTGTAGTTCTTTGATGCTAGGATACGATGATGAGCCCTCATTCATTATGACAAAATTTGATTGGATTCCATGCGCGTTATGCTGAAGAAGCTTGGGAGAACCTAACAATGAACCAGTATTATTTACTGTAACCAAACCGGGTGATTATAAGGTTAAGGCTAATCTACAATTAGAAAACTGCCCTGAGTTGACAGCTGACCAAAAAGGACACTCCACAAATATGACCCCTCAGCAGCTGCAGGATACTATAAAGTGGTTGTTGCATGGATATTGACTATACGAAAATGAGGCGAGGAGTATAACTTAGTTTGTTTTATAACCAACAAGACCCAGAAAATTGCTATGCCCTGTATATGTCCTATATGGATGCAACTACAACGGGTTTGGCTCGCCGCCTTGGTAACCACAGAATTGAGGAGTATCTAGTCACTTATGTGCAACCATCTATTCGCCAGCTACTGCATTAGCTGGATTGCCACAATATGGAGATTGGAGATGTATTGCAGTTCACTTGAGCACAGCAAAATTATACTCACCTCCTGCTTGCCTGCCTCGATTTCTTTTTATTGGAGGTACAGGGGGCGCTGGTACAGATGGACCATTATGTTGGGGACATCCACCGTCAATTGGACATTTTGGTACCACAGTTAAATCAAGAATTACCCAGGTAATAGAGGAACTGTTGAATTGGCATGGCCAATTGGCAGAATGGATTCAGGACATGACAACGTTGGTAAACAATAATGAGCGCTTTATGATGTATCTAGCAGGTGGGCGGAAGTGCTTGAAGCCTTGATTGCTCTACTTAAGGAAAAATAATACTAATGGAACGGCATTTGGTGGATCAAGTCAGTTCCTTATCAGCTGAATTAACCCAACTTCATATCAAATGGAGTAGTCAGTGAATGACAGATAATGCGCTTATCCTTTAGTCAATAAATACTCTAGCTAATCCGTCATGTTACATAACTGGAGGTTGTCAGCCAGGCTGAGCACAGTCAAGCTTTTCCTCTTCTGATCAGTGAGACAAGAGAGTATGCGGACATGCAAGTACAGCTTGATATCCTTCAATGGGCCAAAAAGGAATTGCTATGGGAACAAGATGCCATTATTAACTAAATAAACGATGCTAATCAATAAGCGGTTAATTAATGCCTCTCAGCATGCACAAATGCAGAACATAGTTGAAGATGTCCTCTTTTGACTACAAGCAGTGAAGCAGAAAACTGAACGTTAAGTGGGATTCCCTCAGGAGTTGCAACATCAATATGAGACACTGCAACAGGAATTTCAGGATGGACGGTGTAAATGCTATTTGGTTAATACAGAGCAGTTAATCAACGAACATTTTGTGGAGCAAGCCAGAGCCAGGGGGAGTGGTGCAGTTAGTGGTCATTTGGGGAATAACGCTATGGATCTTCTAACAAATATCCCTTGGGTGTTGCAATGGACCCCCCCGCATAACACTACTTCTTCTGAATCCATTTTGACAGATTTGAGTTCATATGTTCAGCCATATGATAGTTCATGAGGGGGTGGTTCCCTTGGTCATCCAGAGCCAATTTGCCTGCTCCTTGCAGAAGGATCCTGGAGCAAGGCGAAGCGGTTCAAATCAAAAAATTACCTCCTTTTTAGTCATGACGGGAATGTTGCAATTCCAATATGAATGGACAATAAGCCCTAAGTTGATATGGAAGAATGTATGGAATCCGCTGGAATCAAATCAGTACTAGTAAATTTAAGCGCATTAAAATGAGGCATTTGGCAAATCGAGAGGATTTATGCTGAGAATTAATACAAATAAGAGTAAATAAAAAAAGGAAAGCAGAATAGAAGAGTACCAAGCTGAGGATGCATTCAGCTGAGGAACTGAGGTATAAAGAGTCTGATGGAAGATAAAAGGTTTAGAGGTTTTTACAAGAAGGGGAGTGCAAATAAAACCTACAATTATATTGTAATAAAAAGTGGAAATAAGGGGCGATAGCTCCATAAAATTTTTTTTAAGTTTATTATATAGTCGGAGATCTTCATATTGTCCAATTTGGTTGCTCAGGGATTCATACCCTGTGCAAAACCAACTCGGCAGAATCAAGACCCAACGCCGAGAATTAACAGTGGTGCTCACTACAGGGGGCCACTAAGCAACTATAGTTGAAAGAAACCAAAAAGCCAATTAGTCTACAATGATGAGTACTCCTCCATTCTGACTGCAAACCCGCATGCAGAATATAATCAAAGAAGTTCTTTTGCAAATACAAGCTGTGGAACAACACCTGAATGAAGAAAGGGAGTCTGCCAAAAATTGCAACAAAAATATGAAATGCTGCAACAGGAAAACCAGTTGATCAACAAACAGTTCGTGGAGCATACCAGAGCTGGGGGGAATGGTGCAGTCAGTGGCAATTTGGAGAATGAACGTTATGACTCCACCAACAAATATTCTTCCAGTGATGATGTGTATACCCCATGCAATTCTACTTCGTTTAAGTTTATCACGTCGGATTTGAGCTTAACCAGCTGGCGATCCAATGCACCTGGTCCCTGCTGTGGAAGTGTGGAGCAAGGAGAGGCCGTGCAATTGAGAACTTACCTTCTTTTAGTCATGATGGAAACCTACATGGGTATTTTAAGCGATTCAAATTCACCGCAGAAAGGTTTTCTGATTGACAGAAAGTAAAACTGTTGCTGTCTGCTCTTGATGTAGACAGCACCAATCAAGTTATTTGCTACCTCCCAAATTGTTTGCATCCTATGAAGAAATTAAGGCGATTATTATTTGTTTGTTTGGGGGTGAAACTAAAATTGCTCAACGAAAAGCCAATTTTATGACTATACAATTTCACCAAGATAAAACCCTGTCAGATTTTGCTGAATGTTTCTCAGCGTAAGCACATGTACTAACTGGAGACAACCTTTTATCCACTGAGGATATGGGTATTGCGATGATGGCAGCTATCAAACCATATTGGGAACTATCTAACGCTATGTCTCACATGTTGAACAAAGGAGCAGGACTTATTTGGATCATAAATACTTTACACCGACTATCAGCCACAAACAGCGCCCCTAATATAGCCCACCAATCTTCTGTTACCTCCACACCAAAGACATCCGAGTACGAGCTACAGTGGCTACGTTATCATCTGATGGAACATATTTGTTCACCATACCGTTCTGCAATTTTTTTTGACCTAGATATGATCTGCCAGCTCATTCCCAACCCTTGGAAACATACCATTAATCATTGCACTGGTCTTTCAGCTGCAGATTATATATGCAAACCCTTCATGAATACTTGCTTCGAATTCAACTGGGGGGCATTATGTGGCAAACTGCCCTAATAAAACAAAATTGGCTGTGTTATTGACCGAGGAGACCCCACAGGGAAAAGCTCAAGTGGAGTAGAGATGGGAAGCTTTATCTCCACTAAGTCTATATCACTTGTCCTCAACAATCCCCAAACATCTTTTCGGGTAGAAATTAACCCTAAACCAGATGATTTGTTATACCAGCAGCTTTCGTTGGATACCCCTGCTTCTGCTTCCATGAGTAAAGGCTCACCCCATCAGGCCGAGCTTTGACAGGATGTGAAGAAGCCATATGAATGGCAGATACTGGAACAGACTGCCATTAGCAAACCTAATCCTTCACTAAACGTCACTCCTTTAGTAGGGGTTACCATAGCCAATCCAGTAGAGAAAATTGCTAGTGAATATCCTCAAGTTGGCAAGGGCATTTCTTCTTTTTTCAGTAGCATAAAGACCATGAACGTACAAGCAATACACACCAATTATTCTTCATACTCAGAATGTACTTATTGCGCCAATTTCGTTCAAAACACGAAAATCCGCGCTATCATAGACATGGGAGCACCTGTGAAAGTCTCCACTCGGTTGGTGGCTAAACTTATGTTGAAACTGGATGTGGACCATCGCATAGTATATGGGACCGCAGGAACGCACAGCACTGTTTCAGAAGGAGCATATAGCGCGTTGTCTCTATGATTTGGGTCAGTTTAGGTGTCTGCTCCAGCGGTGGTTTTGCCAAATAACCACTATGATATGTTAATTAGACGGCTTTCATGAGGAAATTTGGCGTTGTGATAGATATGGCAGAAGAAACCCTTACCATATTTGGTCAAAAAATTCCAGTATATTTTTCCTCTGGTGGAATTCCATTAGATCCAGTCCACTCCTTCATATCAACATAGCATACAGTGATGGAGTAATCCCTGTTTGCTACCAACAACTGAGTCAGCGGATAAAGATCCTCCCCAACCAGATATATGAGTATAAGTGAATCCCACTTTGAGCAACGCGTCCTTTAAGCTTACCATCTGGACACTAGGGAATAATAGGGACTGGTCTCGAAATCAAAGTCCCTAAGGGGCTTTATGGAGAAATCCTAGCGCCTCATCAGCACTTGTGGCTCAAACAACACTTGGCTCCAGGATTATTGTTTCTTAGAAATGGGGAGGTGAAGGTGCTGCTCGCGAACCTACAGAAGGAGACAGTAACAATCAGGCGGCACCAAGTGGTGGCTTACCTATACTTTGTCCCTATCGGGAATTTCATCATATTCATGACTTTGGCTCATGGGAAGATCTCGGACTACCAGCTCACTCCTCGTTCAGCGTACTGATTGTGGTTTCACGGGAAGCACTCATGGGCTTATTGTCAGAACAACAAGATAAGGCTATGGCCTTATTTAAAAAATATTGGGATATTTTTGCTAATGATGATCATGACCTGGGGTGCGCTCAAGGGGTGGTACATTGGATAGATACAGGGGATCACCCTACCATTTGTTCACGACCTATTAGACGTTCAAAAGCAGTGTAAGAGGTTGTCTCCAATGAGTAGATAAACTTATTAAGCAAGGAATGTTAGTGCTGTCAAACAGTCTGTGGGCGTCACCTGTACTCATCGTCAAAAATAATGATGGCATGAACCAAGTGGTAATTGACTATTGTAAACTCAATAACATAACAAAGAAGGATTCTTACCCTCTTCGGTGGATTGATGATGCATTAGACTGATTGGGTGGTGCGAACTATTTTTCTGCCATGGATCTGATCTTGGGGTATTGACAGAACAAATTGCCATTAACAGAATGGGAGAAATGTGTGATTATCACCTCAAAAGGATTGTTCCAGCTGACGCACATGCCGCAAGGGTTGTGTAACACTCCGGCTATGTTCCAGCGTGCCATGGATATGCTTTTAGGTGATTTAAAGCTGTCCTGCATCTTATTTTACCTTGATGACATCAATGTGTTTTCATGGACATTTACAGAGCACCTAGACCACTTGGAGTAGTGTTTCAGCACCTCGCCACCGCTAATATCAAAATTAAGCCTCAAAAGTGCCATTTTTTAAGAAGCAATTAGATTACCTCGGGTTTGTTGTGGATTCACATGGGCTTAAACTGCAGCCGACTAAAGTGGAAGTGATAAGCAAGATGACTCGCCCAGTGAATAAGCAGGAAATACAAGTGTTTCTGGGAATGGTTGGGCATTACTGACAGTTCATTCCAAATTTCAGCTGCATTGGGGCCCTGCTTTTTCAAGTTATTAAACAAAAAATGCTTCTTTTGATTGGGTGGAATGAAGCCAGAATGCTTTCAATGTATTGCATACCGCGTTAGCAAGCGCACCCATTTTGCAATACCTCAACTTTAATAAGCCATTTATAGTGCAAACGGATGCCTCGCTCTCTGCTATAGGGGCAGTATTATCTCAGAAGGAAGATGATGGCGTGGAGCATCCTGTTGCCTTCTGTAGTCGAAGTTTGAACTGTCACAAATGGAACTACACCTTACTGAGCGAGAATGTTATTGGTAATTTTATGCTTATAAGCAGTTTCAAGTATATCTGCACGGTGTGAGATTTTTAAGTAGTGATGGATCAAGCTTCCTTGCGCTGGTTACGGAATCTTTGTGAAACCGGAGGGATGGCTCACACATTGGGCGTTGAAGCTGCAAGCATTAAATTTCAAGATTTTACATCAACCAGGAGCAAAACACCAAAATGCGGATTGTCTCTCTAGGCTGCTGACAGTTGCAATCACAGCTGATCTAGCTGACATAGTGTATGAGAAGATGATGGCAAACAAATACCAGGATGAGCCGCCGCATGTGATCAAGGTACTTGATGGACTTAGGGCAGATAATTTTCTACATGAGGGAGAACTATATAAGTGGGTTGGTGACCAGACGTTGATTTTTCCTAAGCCTTTGGCCTGACCTGCAATAATTATGGATGCTCATCGGGCTGTAGGCCATGGAGGGTTGCAGAAAACACTGGAAATGTTGCAATTCTGATACTACTGGGAGAGCATGCATTATGACATCTTGGAAACAATTAGTTGTTGTCATCAGTGTCAAGTAGAAAAACCTTTCTGCAAGAAAACCATCTACCAACTAGTGAAACCCTGGTTTGCTTGGCACACCGTTTCCATTGATGTAGTGGGACCTCTGCCAAATAGTGCCAATCAATCCAAGTATATAATTGTCACTATAGATCACTTGACCTGATGGGTGGAAGCCAGGGCTATTAGCGACTTGGGTGCGGTTACCACTGCCAAGTTCATTATGGAGTGCATTATACAGCGGCATGGCTGCCCGCAGTTCATTCTGACAGACAACGGAACCAACTTCACCTCACATATTCTGCTGAAGTTAAATGAGTTTTTTGGTGTTTTGCGGGATTTTGACCACACCCTATCATCCGGAATCAAATGGGATGGTGGAGTGAGTCAATGGAGCCCTAGTGAACATACTTCGCAAATTGATAATGGATTGGCCCTCATAATGGAGTGCCATTCTACCTACTGCTTTGTTTGCTTACAATATCAGCTATCATTCAGCCACTGGTAAGAGCCCGTTTCAACTGCTGTATGGTTGACATTCAGCTCTGCCTGCCTTGTTATATTCGTGTGTAGAGGACACTGGTGGGGTGAATCCTCAGCGATATCTGAATCAACTCATGGATACTTTGATAAAGTTGCAAACGGAAGCCTACTCCACCAGTCTAGCAAAGAAAACCCGCTACCAGGCAGCTTACCAGAAGTGATGGAGCGGACTTCCATTGTTTTCTGTAGGGGATTACGTTTTATTCCACGATCAGCATGGATTCAGACAAAAAAATAAGCTCTCTGACATTTGAGTCTGCCCGTTTGAGATTATTGAGAAGACTGGCACAGATGTCTACACAACTAAGGAACCCGCTGGGGACAGGTTATCAACTGAGTCCACACGAAGTTCTTTTGAGCATACAAACAGTAAGAACCTATCATCCATTCAAGGAGGGGTTAATGTCGCAATTCCAATATAACTGGACAAAAAAGCCTTAGGTTGATATGGTAGAATGTATGGAATCCGCTGGAATTGAACTGGTACTGGTAATTTAAGCGCATTAAAAATGATGCATTTGGCAAATCGAGAGGATTTATGCTGAGATTCAATACAAATAAGAGTAAGTCAAAAAGGAAAGTAGAATAGAAGAGTACCAAGCTGAGGATGCATTCAGTTGAGGAACTGAGGTATAAAGAGTCTAATGGAAGATATTAGGTTTAGAGGTTTTTACAAGAAGGGGAGTGCAAATAAAACCTGCAATTATATTATAATAAAAAAGTGGAAATAAGGGGCGATAGCTCCATAAATATTTTATAAAGTTTATTATATAGTCGGCGATCTTCATATCGTCCAATTTGGTTGCTCAGTGGCTCATACCCTGTGAAAAACCAACTCGGCGGAATTGAGACCCAACGTTGAGAATTAACAGAGATCTACATGGTTACTTTGAGCGATTTAAATCTTCTGTGGAAGGGGCTTCTGATTGGTAGAAAGCGAAACTGTTGCTGTCCGCTATAGATGTTGAAGGCGCTGATCAAGTTACCTGATACCTTCCAGATAAATCCGTATCCTACAAAGAAGTTAAAGCAATTGTTCTCCATCTGTTTGGAGGTGTGCCCAAGATGGCCCAATGGATGCTGACTTTCTGACTATACAGTTTCCCTGAAAAGAGACCCTGTTAGAATTAAGTGAATGTTTCTTGGCGGAAGCACATGTACTACTCAGAGCTAACATTTTGTCCACTGAGGATGTTGGTATAGTGATGACAGCAGCCATCAAACCATATTGGGAACTACATAACGCTATGTCTCACGTTTTTGGATGGAGACGGAGGACTTATTCAAATTGTAAACACCTTATGACTATTCTCTGCCACAATCAGCGCCCCTAATGTAGCCTGAAAACCCTTTTTTCTGTATCTTTACCAAACTCATCCAGATATGAGCCACAATGACCGATCTATCAACTATTAGAGCATATTCGTTTATCATACAAATCAATGGACCCTTTTTGGCCTATGTACGCTCCACCGGTTTGTCCACAACCCTGGAACCATACCATCAATTTTTGAACTGGTTCTTCTGCCGCAAGCTATATATGTGAACCTTTTATTAATACTTGCTTACAGTGCAGACAAAGAGGGCATTATGTGGACAATTGCCCTAGCAAACCACAATTATATGTGATGCCAACTGAGAAAAATAATTATGGAAAGGCTTTAGTGGAAAAGAGATGGGACTCTTTACCTCTGCTAAGTCCAATTCACTTGTCCCTAACGATTCCTAAGCTTCTCTTTGGATAGAGTTCAGAACTTAATTGGATGATTTGTTATACTAACAGCTTCCATCAGATTTTAATGCTTCTATTTCAGAGTGTAAAGATTTCCTCCAAGCCCTGAGTTCCACCAGGACGTGCAGAAATTATATGCGTGGCAGACCCTGGAACAGACTGGCACAAGCAACACGGATCCCTTGACGTACATTCCTCTTTAGTAGGGGTTAATGTAGCCATTCCAGTGGATAAAATTGCTAGTGAGTATCCTCAGGTTGGTAAGGGCATTTCCTCCTTTTTGAGTAACACAAAACCCTTGGACGTACATGTAATAAACACTTATGGTTCTTCTTACTCTGAAAGCACTTACTGTGACATTTTCATTCAAAACACAAAAATCCATGATATCATAGACATGGGAGCCCCTTTTAACATAGTCTCTACCAGGTTGGTGGCTTAGCTCCTGTTGAAACCAGATGTGGACCATTGAGTAGTATATGGGACAGCGGGGATGCATAGCACTGTGTCTGAAGGAGCATATAGCACATTGCCTTTATGATTTGGGTCAGTCCTGGCTTCCACTCCAGCAGTGGTCCTGCCAAATAACAACTACAACATTTTAATTGACGCAAAATTTATGAGGAAATTTAGTGTTGTGATAAATATGGCGGAGGAAACTCTATATATTTTAGGACAACAGATCCCCATTTTTTACCTCTTGTTGAATCCCAACGGATCCATTTTACTCTAGTCTAATCAATCTAGCATAAAGTGACAGAGTGATTCCTGTTTGTTATCAATGAATGTAGTGGCGAACCAGGGCCCTCCCCAACCAGATTTATGAGTACAAAGTGATCCTGCTTCAGGAAGCGAGCGCTTTGAGCCTACCATATGGACACCAGCGTATAGTAGGGACTGAGCTCGCAATCAATATCCCTAAAGGGCTTTATGGGGAATCTATGGCGCCTCACCAGCACTCATGGCTTGAACAACATGTGGCTCCAGGGCTATTACTACCTGGGAATGGGTAGGTGAGGGTGCTGCTATCAATTTTACAGAAGGAGACAATAACAATACAGCAGCACCAAGTGGTGGCTTACCTGCACTTAGTTCCTATAAAGGATGTTCACCATATTCATGATTTCGGCTTGTGGGAGGATCTCAGACTACTGACAAGCTTATTATTCGGCGTATTGACAGTGGTTCCACAGGAAGAACTTACTGGATTATTGGCAGAACAGTAAGGTAAGGCTATGGAGTTATTTTGAAAAGTATTGAGATATTTTTCACATGATGGTCATGATTTGGGGTGCGGTCAAGGGGTAGTACATTGGATAGATACAGGGGATCACTCTCCCATTTTGATTGCGACCTACTAGATGATCAAAAGTGGTGGAAGAGGTTGTCTCTGACGAGGTGGATAAACTTATTCTGCAAGGGATGCTAGAGCTTCCAAACAGTCCGTGGGCATCACCCAGGCTCATTGTAATGAAGAAAGATTGCTTGTTTTTTAGTGGTTATTGACTATCACAAACTAAATAATGTAACAAAAAAGTATTCTACCCTCTTCCACAGATTGACGACATGTTGTACCAATTGGGCAGGGAAAATTATCTTTCCACCATGGATCTGATCTTGGGGTACTGGCACATTGATTTGCCATCAGTGTAATGGGAGAAATGCGCTATCATCAATTTGAGAGGGTTATTCCAGTTGACGCGCATACCAAAAGGGTTGTGCAACGCCCCAGCTACGTTCCAGCGTGCCATGGATACAATTTTAGGTGATTTGAAGCTGTTCTTCATCTTAGTTTACCTATATGATATAAATGTGTCATTGCGGACAATTACAGAGCACCTTTCCCACTTGGAACAAGTGTTACGTCGCCTCTCTACTTCTAATATCGAAATTAATTCTTGAAAGTGCCATTTCTTTGAAGAACAATTAGAATACCTCAGGTTTGGTGTGGTTTCAAACAGGCTTAAACTGCAGCCAGCTAAGGTGGAAGCGATAAGCAAGATGACTCGCCCAGGTAATAAGCGGGATAAACAAGTGTTCATGAGGAAGGTTGGGTACTACCGATGGTTCATTCCAAATTTCAGTTGCATTGGGGCCCCACTTTTCGAGTTGTTAAAGAAAAATTCTTCTTTTGATTGGATGGAATGATGTTAGAACGCTTTTGATATGTTGCAAACTGCGTTAGCAAGTGCACCTATTTAGAAATATACCACCTTTGACAAACAGTTTATAGTACAGATGGACGCATCCCTCTCTGCTATAGGGGCAGTACTTTCCGAAAGGACGATGATGGTGTGGTTCATCCTGTCACTCTTTGTAGTCGAAGCTTGAACTGTCATGAACGAAACTCCACCATGACCGAGTGGGAGTGTTTAGTGGTGATCTACGCTTACAAACAATTTCAGGTATATCTACATGGGGTAAGATTCCAAGTAGTGATGGACCACGCTTCCTTGCGCTGTCTGCAGAATCCTTGCAAACTGGAAGGTTGGCTCACACATTTAGCACTAAAGCTCCAGGCATACGATTTTGAGATTATACACCATTTGGAAGCAAAACACTAAAATGAGGATTGTCTTTCCCAGCTGCCAATGGTTGCTATCATGGTGGATTTAGCCAACATAATGTATGAGAAAATGGTGGCAAACAAATACCAGGATGAGCCATCTCAGGTGATCAAGGTATTAGACAGGCTCAGGGAGGATACTTTTCTACATGGGGGAACTATATATAAGTATATTGGAGACTTAACGCTGAGTTTTCCTAAACCTTTGTCTAGACCTGCAATTATTATGGATGCTCATCAGGTTTTAGGACTTGGTGGATTGCGGAAAACGCCGGAGTTTTTGCAACCCTGTTACACTGGAAGAGTATGCATTATGACATATTGTAGGTAGTTAGTTTTTGCCATCAGTGTCAAGATGAAAAGCCATTCCACAAGAAGACCACATACCAGCTTGCTAAACCCCAGTTCTCATGGCACACCTTTTCCATTAATTAGAGAAATCCTCTGCCAACTAGCGCCATTTGATCCAAGTATATAATCATCGCTATTGATCATTTGACTCGATGGGTGGAGGCCAGGTCTATTAACAACTTGGGCTTAGCCACCACCACCAAGTTTATAATGCAGTGTGTTATACAGTGACACGGCTGCCCACAGTTCATTCTAACAGACAATGTAACCAATTTCACTTCGCAATCCTGCCAATGTTGAATGAGTTGATGCCGATCTGTGGGGTTTTGACCATCCCTTATCATCTGGAATCAAAATGGAATGGTGGAGCAGGTCAACGGAACTCTAGTGAACATACTCCATAAATTGGTAAAGGATCGACCCTCATAATGGAGTGCCCTTCTACCTTCAGCTGTTTTCGCATATAATATCAGCTATCATCTGTCCGCAGGTAAAAGCCATTTCCAACTGCTGTATGGTTGACATCCGGCTTTGCCCGCCTTGCTTTACTCATGTGTAGAGGACACTGGTGGTGTGGACCCTCAGCGACATTAGAAGAATCTTACAGATACATTGATAAAGCTGAAAATGGAAGCCTACTCTACCAGTTTGGCCAAGAAGATTCGTGATCAGGCAGCCAATCAGAAGAGATGTAGTGGACTCTCACTGTTAACTGTAGGAGACCATGTCTTATACCATGACCAGCACGGATTTGGGCGGAAAAACAAGCTCTATAACATCTGGGCCGGGCCATTTGAGATTATTGAGAAGACCGGCATGGATGTCTACACTATCAAGGAACCTGTGGGGGTCAAATTATCAACTGAGTTCACGCAAAGTTCCTTTGAGCATATAAGCAGTAAGAGCCTATCATCCAGTTAAAGGGGAGGGGTAAGGTTGGGAAGGTGATATGACTGGACAATATGCTACCCATACCAGCAGATTGGAGGGGGGGTCAAAATGAGTCCCAAGATTGACAGAAAAGGTATATGGATAATAATTGATCAAAATGTCAACTATTTGGAAAATCAAGGAGAATACACCGAGATTTGATATAATAAAGAGCTTCTATAAAAGTGAAGACGAATAGAAGACTACCAAGCCAAGGATGAATCCAGCTTGAGAACTGAGATATAAAGAGTCATACGGAGGATTGAAGGGAGATCTTTTTCATGAGTAGGTTGCTGCAGATAAGGCTTCAATTAGTATAAAGATAATAAAGGTCAAATAGGGGGCAAACACTCCTTATATAGTTTATCAATTTTTATCAAAAGTTGGCGATCCCCATATCATCTGATTTAGTTGCTCAGTAGCTAATACCCTGTACAAACCGCCTCTGTGTAATCAAGTCTATATGCCAAGAATCAACATCAGGCTGATAGCAAATTGAGTTGCCCATGGTGGAACAGGAGAAATGCACCATTATCACATCCAAGGGGCTTTTCCATCAGACCTTTATGCCACAAGCTATGTAATGCCCTGGCTTTGTTTTAATGGGCTATGAACACCATCTTCAGCGACCTGAAGCTGTCATGCGTTCTTGTATACCTAGAAAATATCAATGTCTTCTCTCAAAAAATCTCTTAGCATTTTACACATCTAGAGATGGTCTTCCACTGGCTTGCTGAGGCCTACATCAAGATCAAGCCCCATAAAAGTCACTTATTCAAAGATCGTTTTTAGTACCTAGGGTTTATAGTAGACGCAAAGTAGCTTAAACCTCAACTGGCCAAGGTGGAAATATTCAAAAAATGACTTCGCCAACCAGTAACCGGGACATCCAAGTATTCTTGGGGATGGTGGGTAACTACCGCCCTTTATCCCTGGTTTTAGTTGTTTTAGGGGCCGTTATTTGATCTACTAAAGAAGGATAATGTGTTCAAATTGACCAAACGCCAACAATGGTCCTTTAGCACCCTTTGAATGGTGATGGTCAGTGCGCTGGTGCTAAGATATCCAAATTATAGTAAAAGGTCATTGTTCAGACATATGTGTCTCTTTACAACGTTGGGGCAGTTCTATCCCAAGAATGATGATTAAGGGGATGAGCACCCTGTGGCTTATTGTGGTCAGAGTTTAGATGTCACAAACGTAATTATACCATAACTGAGTGGGAGTGCTTAGTGGTGATTTATGACTATAAGCAATTCAGGGTATACTTGCATAGGCAAAGTTCAAAGCCATAACAGATCAAGCGTCATTAGGCTTGATGCAGAATATCATGGAGCTGGAGGGGCGACTAGCCCAATGAGCTCTTAAGCTGCAGGCTTACTACCTTGAAATTCTTTACCAAACTTGAGAAAAACACCAAAACGCAGATTGCTTATCAAGATTGCCAACCATTGCTGTTATGCCAGATCTCAGTAATGTAATGTAAGACAAAATGCTCACCAGAAAAAATGATGAAAAACTGCCCCACGTATCAAGATTTTTGATGGAATAAGGGCCATTATGTTCTAGAAGAACAGTGAATTGTACAAGCAAATGGGGACACTACTGTGAATATTCCAATACCTTCCGCCCAACCCAATATAACTATGAGTGCACACCAAGAAGTTGGACATGGTGGAGTATGCAAGACCCTGAAATTGTTGCAACTTCAGTACTACTGGGAAAGCGTGGACATTGACGTACTTAAAACGATTTCTGGCTGCCACCAGTACCAAGTGAAGAAGCCATTCCGCCAAATGACTTTGTACCAGTTAAAGAAAGCTCACTTCGCTTGGCATACGGTTTGTATTGATGTGGTGGGGCCCCTGACGACCGGAGCAAACTAGTCCAAGTATATTCTGGTTGCAATTGACCACTTGACCAGGTGGGTTGAGGCAAGGTCAAAACACAATCTGGGGACGTATAGTGGGTTTGTTTGTGATGGAATGCATAAAATAGTGACACGGCTTTCCTCAGTTCATCCTTACTGATAATGAGACCAACTTAACATCTCATATTTTACCCAAGCTCAACAAATGGATGGCCATACGTAGGGTTTTGATAGCCCCATATCATCCAGATTTAATGGTATGGTCAAATGGGTCAATGGGAAATTAGTTAATATACTTCAGAATCTGGTAACAGATAGATCCTCTGATTGGAGTACCCTTCTTTTCCGCCGCTATCTTTGCCTAAAACATCAAATATTACTCAGCAATGGGTTTGAGTCCTTTCCAATGATTATATGGATGACACCCAGCTCTTCTGGCACTTCTCTATGCCTGCGTGGAAGGTACTGGCGTTTTGGATCCTCAACACTACTTAATTAATCTTAAAAATATGCTGATCAAGCTGCAAACCAAATCATACTTATTCAGCTTAGCCAAGATGATAAAGAATCTGACTGCCAATCAGGTATGGCATAGAGGGCACTTACAGTTAAAATATGGTCTATGGCTTTATTCCATGACCAACATGTGTTTAGTTTTAAGCACAAATTGGCTAGCATCAGGAATGAAACTTTGAAATAATTAAGAAAACATGTGTGGATGATTATACTATCAAAGACCCCACAAGAAGTCAGATCATTAATTAATTGCACATGATTCTCTTTCAGGCGTATAAATAACAGAAGATTTATCATATAGTTAAGGGGTAGTACTGTCATGATTCTGATATGACGGGTAATAAGCCCTAGATGGTTATGGCAGAATGGGTGATATTGGCTGAACCGAGTAGTT
The DNA here is from genome assembly GCA_022478985.1 of Massospora cicadina. Lineage (NCBI taxonomy): Eukaryota > Fungi > Entomophthoromycota > Entomophthoromycetes > Entomophthorales > Entomophthoraceae > Massospora > Massospora cicadina. The sequence goes on from JAKSZP010013162.1 coordinate 301,253, forward strand.
TATTAATATGGATTAAGATTTTCTTGACATAAAGCAATAGGGTGATACAAAGCTTTATATTAATATTTAGTGTACCTCCTCCAAATCAGGTGTTAAAACAAAATTGACATATGACAAATAACTAGTAGATCGCCTCAAACTAAATTAGTAGTGAGTTTATATTTATTTTAGGCAAGTTGAACATAAGACAGGCATTACCAAAATAGGAAAAGAAAGAAAAAATCGACATGAAACCTGAGCAGGGTAAACTCCATCAAAGAAAGTTTTCCACCTCCAGATTAGGACTTAGATTTTTTAGTTACATCATGGGTAAGGTTTTCATGTTATTGGACTACTAATTACCAAAATTTACCTCAGCTGGCACCCTTATTGATGGGCAAAGGGTGGGAATTGAAGCCACAACATCCAGGTTGGTAATTTTACGCCATAAAAACTTGCTTTCTACCCCCTACAAAGTTATTTTAAGAGAATAGTAACACTTCTAGAACCAATGAGAATACAGCGGAAATAAATAGTCCAAGCAAACGGTTCAGTATTGACTAAAGTCGCTAATATATATATATACGAGATGAGAAGCTTGAAATGAATGGATTATTAGTAGAGAAAAAAATGTGGAGCAGTGAGGATCCGCTTTATATATTAAGTTAGAATGGACAAGAATTTTTGGGGCAATTGCTCCATATTTATTATATTTATTCAAGTGTTTTCCAAGGAACTGCAATATCCATATCATCCTTCCTACTGCTCAGTGGGATCGCCCCTGTGCAAAACCCTTCTGGCGTATAGTAAATATATCAACCAAAATTATAACAACCTCAAAGCAACTTCCTCTACAAATCACCCAGCCTCGACCATCAGTTCACCCTCAAGCCAATCAGGCGGAGGCTTGAACCACCAGTAACTCCTAAGAAGCTTCCCATTTGGATAAACATTGACCTTAACCTGAGGCACAACCTATTAAACTAGAATGCTAAGCCTTATTGACCAAGGTTTTTAATTGGTGGATCTCATTGAACCATCCAACCTTCACACTGGACAACCTTTAAACTTGTATTATGACACTCAATTTACCTCCCAAATCTACACTCCTCAAACAAATGTCATAATGTTGTGCTTCAATTAAACGCTTACTGTTAAAGTGGCATCCTCAACTGACTACTTCGCTCTCCACTAAGCTACAGTTATGTCTGTTGTGATTCCAGCAGAGGGTTAAATTTCCCTGCTGTCCCCACTCACCTTACTGCTGCAGGTAAGAATGACATATCTAAATATCACAAAGAAGCTCATGAGTCAATATTGTATTTTGTGGTGGTGGCCCATAAACCCAAAGCTAAAATTACCTGCAAACATTGACACCATTATCAAGCTCCTCAAATCCCATATCCAATAAGAGCGCAATCCCACGACCTATTTTAAAGCCTTCATTGTGGCGCACGATGTCTTCCATGGCCCTCCCTTAATGATAATAAACCCCATACTCCAGATGACCCCACCACTTTTTCAAATGGCCTGCACTTTGCTCCATGCTGATAACTCCGCCGAAGAAGCGCTCACTGATCCCTCCATCTCCCCATAGTCAGTTAGCGGTTTGCTGTTGCCACCTGGTTGGTTTTGTTTGTTTGTTCCAATGCCTTTTACTTGATAAGGCGTTACAGTCCATTTTATTATTTTCTTTTTGTTAATGTCCATCCCTTGGTCAGCTTACCTTGATAAAGTAATCCTGATTAATATTTACCTTGCAGAGTTGCCAATGCATTGCTGATTGACAATCTTTAATTTATGTCAGCTTCCCAGTGTTGTATGAATATTTTAGTACTTGAGCAATGCGCTAAAGCTATAAAGTACAATGAGGATACTCTAAAAACCTTCTCCAAACCATCAGAAAGAATGCAAAGTTGAATACTTGGGAAACAATTCTTCCTGTTGCATTCCTATTATCTAAGTTAAAGTTTTTATCTTAATATCTCATTTTCCTATCCATCCCCTTATTTTATAATTTTGCTTTTAATCTACCTTGGCACAACAGTTAAAGCTAAGATACTCTTAAATAAAGTACTTTTACATTAAAAAATCTTATATACTTTTTATCTACTCAATTGTCATTTTTCCTTCTAGTTGTCTAAAGTCCAATATAATAAAGTGGACTTTAAAGCCCTGCCTTCAAATTATGCGCGCATCCAGTGATTCCACCATGGCGTCCTGACAATCTGGTGCTTTCAGCCAGGTTGTTTTCGAATTGCACCATGAGGACCTTGACTTGACCTTAGATATAAAGCTTATCCTTTAAGCTACCCCTTACCAATCCTGCTTAGTCAACATACCCTAATGCATTGATGTAACTGCTATGGAATTGTCAAAATTCATTATCTGTAGAGAAATAATCTACTTAAAAATCCTTGAAGCGTAACTAGAAGACTTTGTACATTTTTGATGACCATCAACTTAAACCCTTGCTTGACTTGTAAAATAAATCTGAAGGATTTTAGAAAAGTTATTGAGCAAAAACGCCAGCATTATAAAGAAAAAAGTTGAAAGGATGTATCTTATTATAAGGAGATAGCACTAAGTTACAAGAATAATTGGGACTCAAAAGAAAGAAGTATTGAGAAAACACCACTTAAATGATTGACTATTAGCTCCAGGATATGTTGCCTATCTATAAAGACCAATGTTCAAGCACCACTCAGCTTTAAAACAATACAGAAGAAATTATCTAAGCTATGAGAATCATCCAATCTAAAGATGTTAATTTCTAGTGTTCTATTAGCTACAGCATACTGGTTATATCTTCTGATGATGACTCACCAACTGAACAAAGCAAAAGTGCTTTGATGTGGCTTCCTTTTATAAAACCCTTCGTTGTTTTGATCACAGAACAGAAAAACTGAATGCCTCCATCACCTTTTGCTTCCCTGAACAGAGGCTCGCTGCTGTTTCATTAAAATTTTTAAACCAGATTAACTAGATGCTTCCATAAAAAACTTATCTTTGTTTTAGCCCACAAAATTCATGAAAAATTTAAAAAATCAGCTGAGATGATAAGCATTAAGCCCATCTTTTATCCCCTTACTAAAAACTTTATTTCATACAATTTATTATTTATGTAAAGTTAGTTAAAATTAGGCTTCTATGTTAATTATAAAGTCAATGAGACTTCTTATCCCATATCCAAATTTATTAGATGGATTTTTAGATGCTGTTTGACCATTAATTTAATTTCTTAATTGCCTTAGTCCCCTCAGTTGATTTGGATCATATATTCTGTTATAATTGGAAAGAACGGGAAGCCAATCTGAATTGGTGGTTAACAATAAAAACCCAGCCATTGAGCTGCCTAGCGTGAAAATTGATAAAATAGTCTTACAACTCCAAGACGCGTTAAATTAAGAATTTGAATTCTCAATCTTTAATTTAAGGTTAGCATATCAATTTTAAGAACCAAACTCCCTTATTCAATTCTTTAGATTAACCAAGATAAAGGGAGGACACCCCAGTGGTAGAGTGTGGACCCTCTACCACTGCCTCCCGAGTTCAATCCCAGTAATGGACTTTGGGTAGGGGACGATTTTGACTGTGTTGGTTTTGTGCACCAATGCCCTGAACTGAGATAGCGAATAGCAAAGGCAGTCCATGGAGTCCCTGGCCTATCATATGCCGCGCATGGAGGTTTTCTGGGTTTTATCCTCCTTTCCCATTTTCTTCACTTCCCTAATTGGTGCGGTATTGTCCCCAGGTCAGCCCACCTCAAATAAAATTAAAATAGATTAACTAAGATAATCCTCTATGCCACAAAATTTATCTTGATGCCATACATCTGATTCTAGCCCAAACTGCTACCTGCATGACTTTGAGCATAAACTTTAATTATTTGCCTGCCAATTTGACCAACTTTAACAGCCTCATTGTAATGTGTCGCCCCTTATAGATGAGATTATACCCTATCCTGCTTTATCATGTATGCCACCGGATCAAAACACAGATTTTTTTAGTCCAGCGCATTGTGCACATGCAACAACTCCAAAATATAGTAAAGTCCACTGATAGCCTGGCTCAGCTGCATCAAGAAATCAGGGTTGCCCACACCCATAAAACCATCAATGATGTGGCCATCCTATGTCAGATAATGATGCATCCCACCTGCTAAACTGTTTTAATTTTTAGAGTTATCTTGACATGATCCTCTCTCTCAGCTTACCAATTTTGAAGTCTTTGTCTTTCTGGTGTGGGTGCAGCTGAGCACCTGGTTAAATAACAAAGCAATTCAATCATGGGCTTTAATTATGGCAGCACTACCTGTACTATCCTGGAGGAGCATCCCAAGCGATTTCTAGTGTCCCAGGTTTTTTGAGATTAGAACAACTGTTTCTATGAATCAAAGCTGCAATAAACCCCAAAATGACTCAATGCCCAAATGACCACCTGATTTATTTAGGATGGATTGACCGTGGGACAAATATACCACACCAAGATTTTTTCTATCCAGTACAGGTTTTGAACTTGTATTGAACAAAACCTGCACTAGAATGGAAGCAGGAATTACCCTGCCAGGCTAAGCACTCTTCTGACTGACCACCTGAAGTACAGACAAATTTACCCCTATGCACGCTGACTAGATATCCTATCTGAGTATCATGGGCTACCACAACCAACTTAGAATAAAGACTTTGAATGAATGTTATTTTACAAGATTAGACTGTTGGAAAAATCTTCTACCAAATTTCTATAATTAACAAAAAAATTCTCAACCTGCTCAAGGCTTGAAGGGGACTCTGTTAGGCTTTGTCCCAATAGGTGCAAAGCCTCAACCTTGTCTTTTTGTTCATTCATTTATATAAGCAATCTGACCTGTGTTTGATATTGTAATTTTATATAATACTTTCTTGGGCTTAATGCCAAAATTTTTATTTACTTTAAGTTACATAGCTTTAATGATGGTTAATGTAAATTTCTCCACTAAATAAATCTGGATAAATTGGCTTCTAAGCACTCCACCTACTTTTGCAAATGGGCGACCTCCATTTTTGCCACAGGAAACAAGAAATATTAGACATGAAATCCTGTTTAAATTACCTTGTATAGTTAATATCGCGTTGTATTTAGTATTATGCACCTCATATTGTCTTCCTAATGTTGTGTGATTATTTTAAAACTTGGTAAATGCACCAATGTCCCCAAGAAGTACAATGGATGTCCGTTTGATGATTATTAGGAGATTCATTATACAAACTAATGAAACACTGGATATTATAAATTGTCCTTTCTGTCATATTCCTGTATTTTTTAGCTATATATAAAATGGTTAAAAAATTCTATTTACAATCACCACCTTGCCTTTGGTTCAATGCCAATATTTGATGCCAAAAAGAGTGTCCAATGTGAGGTTAGACTATTGAGGTAAGTGCTAGTGCCTCATGCAATTAACGAAAAAATTCCAAAGTAGGTAAAATCTAAATGAAAAAAAGATGGAAACAGTAAAGTGAGTTAAAAAACCGCAGAAAGCCCTCATCAAATATTATTGGATAAAAAATGCCGCCCTTAGTAAGATACTTTTTCTTTAAACCATAAGCGCACCATCTAAAAAGACAAAGTAATTAGAGAATATCAAGCCTTTAAACTCCAAGTTTATGTTCATATGACAAGAACTTTATACATTGCAGCCCTTCAGAAGACAAGGTAAGGGTGGCCTTATGGCCTCAAGACTAACCCACGTTCAGTGTGAAATTCCAGGGAAAGAATACCAAATTGAAGTTCATAATGAGTGTTCTCACCCTTTAAATGTCGCCTTTCCAAGATACCTCCTCTTCTCTTTACTTTAAGCTCTTGCAATCCTAAAGAATGGCTCAGGTGTGGCACAGCTCAGCGCTCAGACAAGTACCAAACTAAAAAAAACTTTTTAAAATTTGACTCATTTTTTGGAATATATATATATATAAATATTATATGAGGTGGGTTGACCTTGGGACAAATATACCACACCATGAATTTTTCTAGCCAGTACAGGTTTTGAACTCAAAAACTGCACTTAGGGTGGAAGCAGTTTTACCTGCTCGGCTAACCACCCTTAGGTTTTGGAAAATCTAAACCAGAGCCAAAATGCAACCGATTGTATGAATCCCAATCATTATGATAACCAAAATTATGCCTAGAAATCCCATTATCATAATCTTTCCCTTTACATTTTAATTATCTTTATTTCTATTAAATTTAAACTTATTTGGTGAAGGCCAACCATAAGATGAACACTTAAGATATCTTATAATAATCAAACACTGATAGATGCTTGAGAGGCACACCAGAGAAGCTAATGCTGCCTACCGTTGCTGGCAGGAACGCCAATTAAAGGAAGAAGGTATTGTGAGTAAAGGCTTGCGCCACTATTGAGTATGTATGAAGGTAATGTCTGAAGTGATGAACCATACTGGAAACCAGGATGAGACCAACTGTCATTGAAGGGATGGTATATATCCAAACAACCATGATTGAAAGTGGTCTAAAAGGTGCGACTGGAATCGTCATATAGCTTCCTGGAGGGTGGGAGTATAGCCTGTATTGGCATCCAGGAAGATCATGTGGATAGTACACATAGCAATTGCCACCATTAAGGCTCAGAGGGAAGGCTGATTAGGGAATCAAAGGACAAGGCGAAAATGTTCTTAGGTAGGCTGAAGGTCTGTGCTTGCTCCTGGCAAATGAGACGCTGAACCTCACTCCAGATCGCTTCTGAAGGTGGGCACTCTTCCAGGCTGTCGACCAGAGTCCCATGTTGGTCACACACAACATATGAGGAGTGTGATGCATTGGATCGCTCTGCAGTATGGTATACCTGTTACAAGCAGCACCACACATGTTTGCACCTGTGTTTGTATAAGAGGGTGATGGGTGTACTTCCAGATGTCTTTCAAGGTTTCTAGGGAGTATGGGGTGTCCAAAATGTCCAGATAACCCACTCTGGCCATGGTAGGGGACCTCCTGGGTATCAAATTGTTCAGAAAGGCTTGTTCTTGTCTTTCATGTTTGAATTAGGGTAGGACGACCCCTCTGTGAGGTATACCCGCTGATACTGATCCTCCATTCTGCACTACTCATATTAAGTAGAATTCTTTAACATGGGTGGTGGTCCCATGCGGGCCTGCAGCAGATTGGTGAGTTGGCATAAATGTAAAAAGAGAGTTAGGGTAGTGGAGTTATGGATGCCAAGGGAGCAGGCAAAGTTGGATCATATGCACATGACCAGTGTTGGGTTAGGAGTGAGGGGTTGGTTTCTGAAACATTCCATGTACTCAGAATCCTGGATGCTGTTTCCTCTTAGTTAAGCAGGCTCATTCCCCCAAATTGTATGGTTCATAGAGGACTTCCAATCGCACAGGGGGAGATTGACCTAGCCAAAACCATCCTTGTAAGAGGGCATATAACAAAGCAAAAGAGACGGGGAGAAAGAAATGGCATGGGCTGCAAACCATAATTTTGACAGAAGTGTAGTGTTAGCAAGAGCAACTCTACCTGTTATGCTGGGTTGTTGATCCCTTAATGATGCGATATGATTTGTTACATTAGCTAGTATACGGTGTTCCATTATTGAATTGCATATCCACCCGCCTCTATCCATACTCCTAGGTGTCGCACTGGGCCCTCAGTGGGGCTGGTCACAAATGGTTGCATGTGATGAGTATTTTGGGTGGTCGCCTGGGTGATCTGATGATAGACTGAACTGCTGGTTCCTCTGATTGAGGGGCGCCGGAGACCAGTGTGTTTGGTATCTGCCAAGAAGTATGGTTTTCAGTTTTGGATGTATTGAGGGCTGCATTGCTAACCTTGGTGTATCCCTGGATTGTGGACTCAAGTGTGCGTGCATCATGGTTGATGGACACCCCAACCACACAGACATCTGTGAATGCAAGCATCTTAACTGGTGCTTGGCCTTGCACTTGTACACCAGTAAGACATGCATTTATACTGCGGAGAACTGGGTCAAGGCTGAAATTGTATAAAAGTGGGATAAGAGGGTCCCCCTGGCGAAGGCCCCTCTGATGGCGCACCACATCATTGAGGAAACATGGTACTTGTACTGCCATTATAGCTGATTCAGTGAGTATCATTGCCCAACATATGAACTGTTGGGGGAGGTGGAACCGGTGAATGCAGGCCCTGAGGTATTCCTAATTGACCCTATCATACGCTTTTTGTTGGTCTTAAAACACAAGCGCACCAGTAGCTGTGGATAGGCACATTAGCCACAGTATATATAATGTAACAAATTGACCTTTTGGAAATAAAGCCAAATTGCTCTGGGGATATTACCTCAGATGCATTGACCCCTAAGCGGTTAGCCATTATTTTTGTTAATATTTTAGTATCAATGTTAGTGAGGTAAAAAAGGGCGCCAGTTTGCCAAGTCTAGCTTATCCCCCTTCTTAAACAATGTTACCATATAATCCTCTTGTCCCCCTGGGAGGAGACGAATCTCTAAGAGACATTTGTTCATTGAGGCTATTAGGGGGATAAATAGTTTAAATATTTCTTATAAAACTCATAAGAATTCTCATCTGTACCTGGGCTCTTCCTGTGTTGTGTACAGTTATCAGCATACCAGAGCTCATCACGAGTTATTAAATTCATAAGCTTGGATATAAGGAAATGGTGTGAATGTGTTTACCAGGGAGAAATTCATCTATTTCTTTTTGATTGACTGGGTCAGCCCGGTATAACTCAGAATAATATTTTAGAACTTCAGCTGATACTTCAGCCGGCATTTTTGCGATGGATTTATCTGAACGCCTTACTTGTGTGCATGCCAAGTTTTGGCATGGGGCGGAAAATTAACGGAAAAATCTGCAGAGCATTTTTTGCCTGAGGTAATATTCTTTGCTTTGAACTGTACACAAACGCAATGTTTGTGTTGTCTGAAAGCGCATTAAAGTGAGATGAT